>VZTD01002352.1:1179308-1591562 GCA_013397725.1 Rhagologus leucostigma
GGGACGGGCGGGGAGGGCACGGTACGCGCCCCCCGGGCGGGCCCCGCCGTCCGCGGCGGTGGCGATGTGGCGGCCCCCGGGTTACCATGGCAATGTCGCCCCGCAGGAGCTGGTGGAGTCCCGTGAGAGCGGCGCGGGCCGGCTGAGCCGAGTGGAGGCGCTGGCCCCGGCCGCGAAGCGCGGCACGACGGCGGGCGGCTGCCAGCTGCTGGCGGCCGAGATGCAGGCGCTGCAGGCGGACTGGCGGCAGTGGGAGGAGAGCGCCCGGCGCAGCCAGGGCGGCCTGCGGGACCTGCTCAGCCAGATGGCCCTGTCGGAGCGGGAGTTCGCGGCGCAGGCCGGGCGGCTGGAGGAGGCTGTGCAGCGGCTCCGAGGGCAGCTGGCCGCCTGGGCACAGGGGCTGGCTCCCGCCGACAGCCGCAGCACCGACGCCGAGGTGGTGGAGAGCTGGCGCAAGGAGAAAGTAAGGGCATGTCTCTTTTCCTAGCGGCTTTTCCGCTGTAGATGAGTGGTCAGCGCGGGCAGGAAACTTCCGCCAAGCGGGACTATCAAGTACGTCATAAAATCAATACTTGCGGAAGATATTTCTGTGAAACCCCGACTTTCCAAACTCTTTGTGTTACTGTGATTCACAGCGAGCGGTGCTGGCAGAAGACGTCCCTCCCCTTGGCCTCTGCTGTACCAGGCTTAGCAAAGGCTGCCTGGATTTTAGGTGTTAAACCCAGGGCTTGCCCCTGGGAGGAAGCCAAGGAGCTGGCACACTGCGCTTCCACGTTGCTCAGTGGTTCGAGCCAGAGTAGCACTTGATGGAGGAAATGTGAAGCATTTCCTAAAAGCCAAGTAAGAAACTGGAGCCATTTCTGGTTTACAACTTACCAGGAATTTATTTGGCTTATACTTTCCTTTTCTTGAAATATCCTCTGCATTATGCACGTCAAGATCTTGTCCAATACTTAAAGAAGTTAATCTGGAAACTGGTATACTTGCTAATTGCTTTGCTTTGGAATGCAGTGGAATTTAGAGAAATAGAGGTTGTTTCTGTTCCTGATTGTCTCCTAGCAAAAAAATTCCCCATGTATATATCACACTCCCCCGCCATGTAAATATATACACATATTTGCAACAATCAAGATACATGTTTGTAAGTATCTCAACCACAATGAATCACAGATGCTGATGAAAGATGGAGAGTATTTCTCTTTCAGTGTAGCATTGTAATAAAGCCGTTTCAGTAGAGGGGTAGAGGTGTGTATTGCCTGCTTCCTGACCCCTTGACTGAAGCCATGTTGAAGAAAACCCCAGAACACCTTTTCTTTGAACTGAGATTATTAATCTCCTTCTGCAGGGTCTGTGCCAAGTTATTTCTGTGGTTTCCTCTTTCACAGAATTCCTTGTGTGGATTTATGAAACTTGCTTGCTTAAGTGCCGTTATGTGTCTGTAGAAGTAACAAAGATGACATTAAGATGAAGCAAATAATTATACAAATATGCAAAGTGTTCCATGTATATATGTTTTTAAACAGAAATGAGGACATGGGTTTGTTATCAACACACCAGGCATTTTTTATTTCATAAATGGAGAAATATTAAATTCAAAGGATGTTGCTTTTATTAGTAGTATATATAATGTGTATGTTCTGTAGCTCTGTGTAACAACACTTTCTATTTAGATTAGACAGTTTTAAACTTTGGCTAATGAGGAAGATGCAGAGGCATCTCGTGATGTAACTATGCACAGCCCTACTATGTAATTTTATTTATAGTTAGAGGAAATGTGACAGTAATCCTTCCATTTTTGGACCCCAGGGAAAGGCCCTATTGTGAATATAAAATAGCACTGCAGTTTCTATTTCTATTGTCTCACAGTGATTCTGTTGCCATGTTAGCCAAGGCCACAAATTAAAAATGCGTTTCCTAATTTGCAGAATTAGCAAGATCATTCTGTTACTCTGTTATACTCAAGCTCTGTTCCGTTAGGTTTGTGCAACATTAGAGCAACAGATTTTGCACTTGGAATTAAGAAAATTATTTTGGTAATTGTCAGATTTAATATTGAGTCCAAGTGGCTGCAACAGTGATATCACTGTATGGAAAAATGCTATAGTTAAATTTACCCTGTTTTGTAAGTTATTGCTCCTGTTTGTTAGTAGGCTATGCCTAAGGCTGCGTGTAATCAGAATAATCTCTTAGTAGTTATTGAGGTAGGTAATTTGAAACTGAAAAATTGTATTGAATACAGGCAGTTCTACCCTTGTGTTAGTCTTAAGAGATGCTTTCTTGACATAGAAAAAGGGGCTGTTAGCATTCCGTTACAGTGATTCCTGCCCTTGGCAATTTGTGACATCCTGTGTTTAGGTAATGTCCATTGTGGTGATATTTCTAATGCTTTCCCAAAAAATGGTTTCAGTAGTTTAACATAAAGTAGCATAAGCAAAAAGTAGTTTAAGGTTTTTTCCTAAGCATTATTGCTCTTACTTAATTACTTAGTTCAAATGCTACTTTATATGGCATTGAAACAAGTGACTATTTCAAGTATCTGTTAATCATGATGGAAGCGATTTCTGGTGTATGAGTGGCTCAAACAAGATAGTCCATAATATGATAATGATTAATGTAAATCCGGGGAGTCCTGAAAATCTGCTGCAGCAAAATATCATTTATACTTTTCCTGAACATTCAAGTATGTGCTGAACTGTTTACTATGTATATTTTCAATCATCTGTTTTTCTTCCAAATATGTATGTATACATATTTACATGCGTTTTCAGGCATGTGATTTGGGAACATCCTTATCTCCCACTTCCAGGTCCCTGTTCAAATCTGTCTTCACCTTCATATGATCTGTTTCTTAAGTTTATATTGTAAGTTTCTTCCAGACTGGCACTTTAGCCAAACTATTCTATACATGCCAAATGCTCTGGTCTGCCTGCACTGCAGAACCTCTGTTGTTAGTCTGAGAGGAATGTCTGAAGAATTTAGTTCCTAGTGAGGCGAGGAGCCAAGTGTCTGCACTGCTCATTATGCTGGAGTAGCTGGCAGGATTCTGCAGTGGAGATGCTGTGGACATCATCAAGCACTGTTCGTGTTGGAGTACTTATCACACCTCTCTCTGTGACGCAAGCCAAGCCAATAAAATCCCTGTTTTTGTTGTTGCTGGCTTAGCTGTCTCCAAAGCAAGAACCTTTCCAGTGCATCAGTGACAGGCAGTAACCCAGTTACTCTCACAGGATTGTGAGCAGCTGTACTTTTACATTATGAAGTCATCTGTGAAAATAGTTGAAGCTGATAAAAAGCTTTGTGCATAAATTAACTTTCTGGATACAGCTCAAAACAATTTTAATTGAACACGTCAATTGAACAAGTCAACGGGGTAATTATATAACCATATACTTCGCTATTTTGTAATTATATGTACTTTTATATGTGTACAGCTAATTGACAATACTATCACTCATTTATTAAAATGAAATTTATATCTTAAAATGGGCTTCAAGAACATTTTGAGCTAAGGAAGTTGAGGCATCCAGAAATTTGATCTCTAGAAGGTCTTAATTTCAAATAAGGTTCTGCAGACTTGAGTGCTAAAATACTCTTGAAAGTAAACATATATAGATCATAAATGAATGAATTTAAATTCTGTTAAGCTTTGATTCAAAAGTTAGAATTTTTTTTATATTTACTCACCAGTATTTTTCATTTATTTTGTTTTAACAGGAAACACTGGATGCTCTAGTAAAATCTGAACAAATGACAGATGAGATCAAAACTCAGCTGAATGATCTTTGTAGATTTTCCAGAGATTTAAGTACTCATTCTTCAAAAGTTTCAGGGTTGATTAAGGAGTATAACAGGTACACATTCATCTTGTTTATAGTTAATCTCATGTGTGTGGGGGGGGAGGGGTGAGCTGTCTTTTAGGGAACCATTAATTAGAATTTTAGAACTAGAGACAGACGTATGCAATAATTAGAATCATTATTTTGATTTTGGTGTCAAGGGAAGTTATACAAAGTAGTAATTTGATTTTTTGGGTTTTTTTCTTAAACCGGGCTATGCCACTAAACTCAGTTGAAACTAAATTTACATCTATACCTGCCGTATTACAGGAGTCCTTGTAAAAAAGTGAGGTAGCAGTTTGTCTTATTTGTCTGAATGAGAACAAGCTGTACTGCCTAGTTGAGATATTTTTCTTGATTTTGTCCTTCAGATTCTTCTTCTTTGATGAGTTGGTTTCTTGAAACAGGAACTAGCTAGGGAAGGTAGCATTTGCTTGTTTTCTTGCTTTCTCTCAAGGCACTCTCTGATTACATTCGGAGTGTGACACCTGCATTTCAGACACAAGGTTGTGTTGTTTCTTGCAGGGAACTATAGCTTCTGGCTTCTGTAGCTGCAAAAGGATGTGATGACTCAGATTGATCCTTTATAACGTTGTGGACTTAATGGAGCCACAAAAGTTAGAATTTTATTCGCTGTGGTCCTGTGCCCTCTCCCTAGAGAGAGAAAGAGGCTTGCAGAATACATTCATGCTTAGGTGCACTGAGTCACTCTCTGGAAACACTTGTACCTGTCATATCTGTGACAGCTGTGTCCCGATTTACATGCTTCACTTTTGAGAACTGAAAGCTTCTAATGGATTTCCTGGTGCCTCAGTTAAGTGCATAAATTTGGTAGGAGGAATCCAGGTTAACCTACCCTTACCATTGTGTTTCAGAGAACAAAATAATAGCGTTGTCACCTAACAGAGTCCTGCCTTTCCTCCCTCCCTCCCTTGCTTTCTTCTTCTTCCCTGATGTGATAAACCCAGCCTCTGCCTGCAAGCTTCAAAAGGATGTCAGAGCAAAGAGCAGATCTTGCAGCAAAGATTTCGGACGGCTTTCAGGGATTTTCAGCAGTGGCTGGTCAATGCAAGGGTCACCACTGCCAAATGCTTTGACGTGCCTCAAAACATCAGTGAAGCTTCAGCAAGTCTGCAGAAAATACAGGTAACTTTATAGCAGTAAAATACTGGCGTAAGGGAGAACAATTTCATGTACAGCTCAGATTTATTTCTTTGATTAATTACTGGTTTTTGTTAATGTTGTTGTTGTTAACACTAAAGATGACTCCTTGCAAAGAAATAAACACTTTTTTTTTTTTATTTTGGTTAGTTTAATTGTTGGGCTACAGTTTGTAAGTAGTTATGTCTCATAGTAGTTTTCCTTGTCTGTTTTTTCTTTACAATGGGAAAAAAAATATGTTTAAGGTGGCAGAGTACTGTAAAACCAGAATGATATCAGAATTGAATCTTAGTACTTGAAATTACTTCACAGTTATGTGAATATTTGTCATCATGTAGCAAAGTGGAGCCCTTATGGTACAAGACCAGAGTTAAATTATATGCAGTGTGAGCAGGCATTTAAAGAGAATATTCTTCACATTAAAATAAGCCCAAACAGCTCTGTGGAAAGGAATACCAATTGAAAGTATATTTTAATAAATCAATTGAAAGAAATAATTTTATTAATACAATATAACTATCATTTTAACTGGAAATAACAGAATGAGAATTATTTAATGAGGCTGTTATACCTTTAGTTAGATAGTATAACAGAAGAAATTCATATCTGTTGCTCAGAAAACACCAAAAGCCAAATCACTTCTTTCCTCCTCTTTTTGGTAAATTCACTTTTCCTTGCTTAAGTGGTTTGCGTAAAAGCCCAAACAATGCTGTCTTGATATATGAAATATTTGACTGCAGATATGAGAATATCTTTAGAAGGGGAAAAAGTCCTGGTAATTTTTTTACATTAAATATAAATGTTTTAGCAAGGCTGGGTTTTTTTCAACAGTGAAATTTTTTTTTTTTAATCACTGCAGCCCCCTCATAATGTAAGACCGTACCTTGTTCTCCTTCTCTGTGAGAGCTACTTTAGGTGAAATAAAGTTTTTTTGTACTGCTTTAGGACTTCTAGAGATGTCTAGGTAACCTGTATAAACTTAAAATTTTATTTTTCTTGAAAGTTAATGCTCTGTCTGTTAGCACATTTGACATCAAGTCACCATTATCTTTCATTTTAATATAGCCAGAACTTATAGTCCAAATATCTCAAAGTTAACGGACCCTTTGCTTTCTCTACTAAGACCTCTAGTGTAACACAGAACCTGACCTAATAATTTTGGAATCAAGCCTGTTACTCCTGAACGTGGGTGCGACTTACTGATTATGTATATTACATAATCATGATAGTAACAGTTTAAAATGTTGCTATATAAGACTGCTAAATTTCTATGAGTCCTAAATGCTCACAAAGTTTTTTTAATAGTTATAAGTTACAAAGAGATCATCCCAAAAAATTGGAATTTAAAAATCTGTCTGTTTCCTTACATTTCTGTATAATTCTTGTGCATGCATTTTTCCACATACTTCTTGCACAACAGCATTGTGCAAGATTTCTGCAAAGAAAATTACTTTTAAGCAGGGAAGGTAAATTGGGGATACAGAGGCATAAATCACGCAGATTGGACATTGGTCAGGTTCTAAGCATCAGCCCACACCCTCACATGCTCATGGCAAATCCAGCATAGCTGGAGCTTGCCCATGGGCAGGGCTTCAGTCCAGTGTGTGCCTCTGAGGGGGACCCCTGCGTTATCTCTATCAGGATAATGGTTCCCTGAAATGAAACTTTTATCACTTTCTGTACTAGGGATGTTTAAGGGAGTATAATACCTAACCAAATCACCAGCAATTGTCTCATGAAATACAGACCATATAGGTAATCCTAGAATTTTAATGTGTATGTTATTCAGACACTTTGCATTTCTAGAAATGCCATCTGTGAATCCCATCAGTACAAACAGTATTGAAATGAATGTACTGAAAGATACATTGGCATGTTAACAAGCAGAAACACTAAACACTGAGAAATTTTCTAGCAGCTTGACTTTACTGGGACCTAAAGTTCAACAATTAGCTTTTTTTATTACTATTTTTAGGAATTCTTATCAGAAAGTGAGAATGGGCAACAAAAGCTAAACCTGGTAGCATCCAAAGGAGAACTGCTGTGCTCTGTTTTACCGAAGGAAAAGGCTAAAGTTATCCAGGACAAATCTGCTACTGCTAAAGAAGATTGGAAAAATTTTATCTCTACGCTCCACCAGAAGAAATCTGCATTGGAGGTATTGAACCAGTCACAGTGAGGAAAGACTGCATCTAAGTTTCCTCTTTGCTTCTGTTTCAATCAGAACAGTTTAGATTTCATATAAAGCTGTGAGTGTTTATTATGTGACAGAACTAATAAATAGCTGTTTTCAAGAAGTCTTATTCTTCTGCTTGCATTTTACTTTTGTTTACTTCTGCTGTCTTTATGACCTGATTTCGCGTTAAGTGGGGTGTTTCATGCAGAAGGGCGTTGTTCAGAATCAAGGACAGCAGTTGCTGAAGTTCATTAGTCTCATCAAATGTACTGAGTTACTAAAATACATCTTCTTTTTAAAAAAATATGTTAATACAGTTTTCTGTTTCTGACACTGCTGCTGACTGAATAGTCCCAGTACAGAGCATAAATGTTGTCTCTCTTGTTGCAAATAGGTGAAATGTACTTATTTATTTGAGCAACTTTTTAAGTAAATGCCAGTGCCTTTTTCTGTTCAGAACTCACAGTTCAACCAGTAGGTGATGAATATCTTAAAATCATGAACTTTTTAAGGTCATGGGTTTTAAGGTCAACAGAATTGATTTGGAATTCCCTGCATAGCATGGGAGAATTGAAGTTCCTAGGCATTCTTGTTTCAAACCAATGTTTCCTAGACAGCTGAGGAAAAGTTTAACTATATGCATTATATAGGAAAGCATTCCAGAGAAAATTCTCAGGTAGCAAGGACTTATGTTTCTTCATCTCAAGGTTAACAGAGAAAGAGGATGTTCTCAGAGGTTAGTCTTTTTTAGTCAAGCATTTTTCAGTCTCATAGGCTTAGTTTTTCATTCTGGTGTTTAAGTGATAAGGGTGTAGCTGAAAAGAAAACTAAATACGTCTAGGGGAAAAATACATTAAAATAACTAGGGCACAGGAGCTATGGTGTTCAAGTTTATATCCCATTTGATTTATTTCAGATGCTTTTTTATTAAATAATGCAGAATAAGACTACAAGAAAAGTATGTAGGCATTGAAGGAACTCCTGCATATGCCTTTAATGCACACATTCTTATGACCAAAATTTTATACTAAAAAAGAGTATAACCAGAAGTGTTCCCAAGGACTGGGTTGAATTTAGATATCACCTAGAAGTAGTGACAGCACATTTAAGGAGGGGTCAGTGTGAATGACTGAAGTCAGGTGTTAGATACCTCATATCCCAAATTAGCCTTTATTCAGACTGCCTTAGTTACTCAAATTAGGATTAGATTGAGTCAAATCTCGTAAGATCTGTAAAGCTCTCCATTCAAAAGAAATTTGCTTCAGCCTCCCCTCAACTGTGTGGTACACTGTTGCTTCTGTTTTGCGTTTTGAAAGTGTGCCCTATTGAACTTTTATTTTGGTGTCTGTGGGATAGGAACAGGCAGAGCTGATGTAATTTATTTGAAGAGTTGTGTATAATTTCCCTACAATTATATATCTTTTTTGTGTGCTTGATCTTTGTCTTGTGAATTAGTTATGCCCAGTGCACTGGGGCTGTTCATAGAAATTTGCATGTCTTCCCAGAACTTAAAGATCCAGATGAAGGACTTCGAAGCAACTGCTGAGCCTCTGCAGGAGTGGCTGACCACAACTGAGAAGGTAGTACAAGGAAGTAGCAGTCGGCTCCATGATCTTCCTTCCAAGAGAAGAGAACAGCAAAAGCTGCAGGTGACTTACAAGTGTTCTTAACACAGCCAGACTTTCCTGTCCCATCCTCCTGGCCTCATTGATTACGTACAAAAGCTTGGTCGTTCTAGCATCCTGATGTCTGAATAAGATGGGAACTGTTTTCAGGGTTTGCTGTTGATGATCCTGTTCCATCAGTTTTTGCATCTCCACGCTTCTTACGACATGCTGCTGCATTGCTGTAACTGTATGGTGTGCCTTTCTCAGCAAGCTTGCCATATGTCACCTCTATTTTTCATGACACCTTCATGCTTGTCTATTTCCTGCTTTCTTGCACCCACTGTTATTATTACTGTGCTTGTGCTTTACAGTCTGTCCTTGAGGAAATAAGCTGCCACGAGCATCAGCTCAACAGGCTAAAAGAGAAAGCTCAGCAGCTGTGGGAAGAACAAGCTGTCAGCAAAAGCTTTATGCGCAGAGTGTCTCAGTTGTCTTCTCAGTATCTTACTCTAAGCAATCTGACAAAGGTAATGCATCCAGTGTATGTTCTCTAAAGCAGCTCCTTTGATATATGTGGGGAAAAATAAAGACTGAAGTGTGAAACACTGCATTTGTCTTGCTTGCCTGCTCTGTGATATATCTGAGCTATTCTGTCTTTAGGAGTGGAGAGTAAGGACTGTCAACAAAATGTAACTGTGATTTTTTTTTGATTCTTTAAAAGTGTACTGATTAAGAAGTAAATCCCACCTGATTATACAATAATCAGACTTGATTTTGATTCTTTCAAGCACTGAAGACATTTTAGTTTTGTAATAAGTGGCATCTGAAAGAGGTGTTTTTCAAAAATTAGCAGAGGTGGGGGTTTTTTAGAAAATACAGGATGCAGACAAGTTGTTATTTCGTCTCATCCTATAATGATGATTATTTTGTCTCATCCTATAATGATGATTACCTCTTAAGCTGCTTTTGAATGTTCAAGAGGAGGCATAGGCCAAATTCTAAACCATCAGACCAAGAACTGAGAGTTTAACCTAACTCTTTTTTTGAGCGGTGCTTCACACACTTCACCACTTAATAGTTCTACCATCTCTCTTGTGTAGACAGACAGATACGAAAGCCTCTATATTAAGACTGTTATTTTTCTCAAAGTTCATGTCATGAAGAAGTCTTGATATATAGACTTACAGTTGCTACAGTAACTAGAATGATTAGGGATATAGGAAATATGTTTTGGAATAACAATTCAATTCAGAAAGTATTTGTGTTTAAGGGATTGCTACTTTGGTAATTTCTACTTTTTCTTTGGAAGTAACAATTACGAAGCAGATCTGTGACTTACTGAAAATGACTTTATGTGTGGCCATAATAAATTTTCAAGTCTGCAAAATGACAAAGTGAAAGACGCATGAGTTACTAACAAAAGTTTATGTGAGCAGAACTTGTAGGAGATGTCAGGATGAGCAGGAGTCATCTAAGGTGCAGGATACATATGATCCAGCCTATTAGAGAAATCCTGAAGCTTTTTGGATAGCCGTGGATCTTGAGAAAGATCCCTTTCAGTAACTTCCAAAGCCTGTTATACTGACTTGACTTTAGTACTCTGTCACAGTGGGAAACACACTCTGCCCTATATTCTTGTTCACCTCAAGCCTTCTAGCAATGTAACTTCAGCATTTGTTTTTGATTTGTATGAGTGTCAGTGATTTTTCAGAAGAGTGGTTATACTAGTGAGAGTCATTGAGGAAAGCAGGTCTTTTCCAAATATCAACAAAGTAATGTTGCTGCAGCGGTGTAGCTTCTCAGGCTTAAATCTGGTTTTTCACTGGCTGATTTCGCAAGTTAGCTTCCATTGCAACACTGCCATGGAGCTTAGCTGTGATTTACCAGATGTTTAAGAAAAAGTGAAACCAGAAAACTGCAGCTTTACATTTAGAAAATAAAAAATTACAATTCTGAAATTTTCATTCATATAACTTAATTTCATATTTTGTGTTTGGACAATTCATTTGTGTGTGTGCAGAATTGATTCTGTGCTCAAGTGTACTTGTACTTCTCAGTGTATGAAGCAAAATTCTGGGTATTGTTGATGAGACTCATTCTAAAGTCCGTGAGTTTGTATGGGGAATAGGCAATCCTTTAAATAGCTGTTGGTGCTAATTGCTGTATGAATTGCAGGAGAAAGTTTCCAGAATGGATAGGATTGTAACAGAACACCAGCAGTTCTCACAGAGTGTAAAGGACCTCCAGGACTGGGTTGCTGATGCAGTTCACATGCTGGATTCCTACTGTCATCCCACAGCAGACAAGAGTGTTCTGGACAGCCGGATGTTAAAACTAGAGGTATGGAAACAAGAGTCCAAAACCTGCGCTTTTTAGATCTATATGAAGAATACAAATACAGGATACTTAGTTGTTGCATATTAGTGTAATAACTGTTGTTCAGACACTGATTTTCACTTTACTCAGAAATAAGTCTTCTTGTAGCAGAAAGAGCTCGTTATTAGAACTTTTCTCTAAGACGTAAATAAGGACCTTAATGACATGGAGAATTGCATATATGAAAATTCTCAAAGTACTCAAAAGATGTTGTGTGAGTGCTGAAAGTTAAATGGAAGAAGTAGGATAGTCACTTCTGTTAGTTTAGTGTATTTCAGTATATATTCCTGAATCTTACAGGTGATACAGTTGATTAAACAAATCTTTTCCTATAATTGTTTTCTTTTAAAATGGTGACTACAGTTAAGAAAATAGCATCTATTGATAACAGAGCAAAATAAAAGATTAAAGAGCACTATTTAGAAAACAATACTTTTCATTTTATTGATGTCTCAAATTTTGAGCCAAAAATCCTGAAAATTATGAGGATACATCAAAAAGCAGAAGATTGTAGCATAATACTAAAATTATGTTTTGGCTTTTGTTCATTGAGCCTTTTGGGTTCATGGTTTCAGGCTTTTCATAACTCCTAGTGTTAGAAACTGTGAGTTTGCAAGTGCACAGCTCCAGGAGCTGAAGTCCCTGGGCTGGCATTGATGACAAATTTTATTTGTTGATACCTTCATGTTTCAAATGTACCCTGGAGTGGTAGAAACTGTATTTCAGCCCTGTAGAAGAGCTTTGTCATTACATCCTGTTGTCTCTATGAATGAATCCTCCTGTTTTCCAGCTAAATGACATTTCCTTTGGAATAGCAGCCTTTCCACTGAAAAGTACCTTCTCTGATACACTCTAAGTACCTGCACATTCCATGAAAACTTCCCTGTTAACTAAGGGTTTTTTTAAGAGCCTGAACCTACCCACTGAAAGTCACTTTTGTGTGTGAAGCCCGGCTGTGAACCCCACTGTCCATCTTGCTGTTGGCTACAAGCTGCTAAATATGATCAGGTCATGTTCCATTAAAGCCAGTTAGAATATTCATGCCCAGTTAATGATAAAATATATCCACTCACTTCTTAGGGCCTGCTAGCAGTGAAACAAGAAAAAGAAGTCCAAATGAAAATTGTTCTGACAAGGGGAGAATCTGTTCTGCAAAATACTTCTTTAGAGGGAGTACCAGTGATTGAAGGCCAATTGCAAAATCTGAAGGACAGCTGGGCTTCTCTTCTGTCTGCTTGTATCCAGTGCAAGAGGTAAAAAGGGCATGAGGTACAGAATGATGCTTAGTAGCAAAGCACTGTCAAAACTTTTGAAAAGTAATTTTATTACTACGAGAGTCAAATTCATGTAAAATGATTGCATAGGCCAAACACTTCGGGTTTAGAGGTTGTGATATATTCATTGGAAGTAGAAAAAAGGGAGGAAATTGTGAGGGATCTAAGCTTAATTAACACTTATTGTCAGTTTACTCTTAAAACTGAATTCCATGTTCATAATCTTGACTATTTTACTTTATGTTGCACTTGATGCTTTGAAACCTTCTCAGAAATGAGAAGATCTTGTCATGGACATAAATGGTTGCTCTGTCAAGATCCTGTCTGGTTTTCCACTTGCTAGCATTCCAAATAACATACTGTAATTACAATGTCCAGTAGTGCTGCTCCTAGTGATAGAATAAAGAAATATAAAGGAAAAAATGGAGATTTCTTTGGTGGAGCATCAATAGTTGCAAATATTTCAAATTAAAGAAACAAAGGTAATTAAACATTAGAATGCAGCAACTTTTGCATGTATGCAAAGGGGCAGATTTCTGATTCTGGGTCTTATGCTTTCAGTTGCAATTTATTTACTAAACTTAGAACATGTCAGCTAGCTACATGAATTACAGATCTACTTAATATTCCAGGTTTGGAAAACTTAATTTCTCTTTATTAGTCAAACAGTGCTCCTAGTTAAAACCTTGTAGGATTTTAACAGATTGCTTGGCTTGTGATATATCTCTCTCATAAATATAGTCTAGCATATCTGTATATGACTATATCTTACTGCTTAAACAGCATGGGAACTTCCAATATCAAAAAAAAAATGTATTTTTTAATTACAGTCAACTGGAAGGAGCTCTCTCCAAATGGACAAGTTACCAGGAAGACATTAATCAGTTTTCCAGATGGATGGAAAAAGTAGAATCAAGTATGAATGCTTCTGAAAGGCAGCATGCTGAACTCAGGGAAAAAACAGCTGCCCTCAGCAAAGCAAAGGTGTGTTTGATCTACAACAAACCATCAAGAAGTCCATAACACCTTATAGGCAATAAAAAAACCTATGTAACAGCAAGATTAATCTGTGGTCTTGTTTTGATGGTGGACTTCATGTGTTCTTCTCTTTCTGTTTTGCAGCTACTCAATGAAGAGGTGTTGAGTCATAACAGCCTGTTGGAGACGATTGAAGTGAAAGGAAAAGGGATGGCTGAGCATTACATTGCTCAGCTTGAGCTCCAAGACCTTCAGGAGAGGTATAAGTTCCTCAAAGAAAGAACAAAGGTACTGTTTTTCTTCACAGCACTCCTTGTTTAGTTGGCAACAAGGGAAAAATCTTTTCACCAATCATTTATTTTACAGTTAAATGAGGATTAAGAGTTTGCGGACAGCTGTAACTTAATGCAACAGAAACCTAGTAGGGTGATTAATATATCTGTCTTTCTGTACTGAGCTTCAGATCTTTTCAGAAGGGTTCTGAAAATCAGGAGAATAGTCTGAGGAGCTCCATGTCAAAAGGTTCATTGACAGCACAGATATAATTTTACCCATTGTGACTGAAAAGTTGAAAAAACTTTCAAACCTGTGATTTCCATGAGTGTATGTTTGCAATAAATTTTACCAGTCAGTTGTGCTATTCACAAGTGGTTGACAGCTACAGAGATTTTATTATTTAATACAAACCTTATTAGCAAGTAAACTGACTAAAATGACCTAAGTGTGCTAAGTACTACATTTACTGATAAATATTGATATTGTATATCTGGAAAAGATTAGGACATAGACAGATAAAGATCAAGATGGGGTTTAGGGTAAGATATAAGGTAAAAAAAATAAATAATAAAAGACTTAGTGGTAGATTTAAAGCTAGGTGATTGTCTCCAGTTAACCATAAGTTCTTCTGTGATAATTAAATAATGCCTCATGCACGCTCAGACAGCCAGTTTTCTTCCGCATAGCAATGTAGTAAAACTGAATTTTGTTGTCTCAGTGATGCCTTTATCATGTAGAATGACAAAATTCAGAAGTCACCCAAAATTCAGTTTTTCAAACACCTAAGTGATTCACTGTTTTGTGGACCTCTCTTCCACAACTGCAAAAAATTCCTTGCTCTGTCTTTCTTTTGACCTTGTGTGAATAAAATTGTTCAAGTTTGCCAGAGAGATACCTAAGTCCTGGAAAGCACTGGTAAATACCTGCTGTTCCTGTCAGCATGGGGATGCTCTAGCCTTCACCTTTTTCTTCTGCGCAAAGCTATACAGGCTGCCTGTTTTTGCTCAGCTTGAGCAACAGCATGGGAACAATAGGAAATGGATGGTGGCTCACAGAGGCAAGAGTTCTGTCCCTCTTTTCCCATGTAGCAAGAAGCATTCATTCTTTCTGTTTCACCTAATATCCCAGATGACTGGTCTTCCCTATTCCCAACTGTGCTGATGATGTTGAGTGTCAAGAGTGCGATCAACCCCTAGAAAGAAATTCAGAGTTCAAAGCAAATAGCTGGAAAGTAAGGAATGCTCACATATTTTACTAATCCTTTGGCTGGCCAGGAAACCTGACAAGATTCCCCAAGGGTTTATGGCCCCCATCTGAGCAGCCCAAGACTTGTAATTTGCTAAGCCCCTGTTGAGAGGCAAGAAAACTGGTCTTTCTTTCCCCCTTTCCACTTCTGGGCATGGACAGGCCTTGTAAAAGATGTGATAATACTCCAGTTTTCTTCCTTTTTCCCTCTAGACCGACCTGTTAAAAATAAATGGTGAAGCAGACAATAGGTTCATAGGTTTATTAAAGTGTTTGTCTTTTTGTGAGCCTGCTGCTCTCAGATGCAGCCTGTCTTGTCTCCATCAGAACTTTCTCCATTCCCATAATTTCTTAGAGGATGTGAATTACGTGTAGTATATTTCTTGCACTTAGTAAAACTGATCTTGTGCTGATATATGACCCCTTTCCTTCTGTACTCCAGGTATGGTAATATTTTAGTGGTGGGTTGCGAAATTATTGTAACTTGCTCACCCACATACACAGAAGACTTGTAGTCTGTTTTTTACTGTGCTCTGTAGGAACTGCCTGCAAGTATCTTGGGTAGTCTTCAAACCTAAGATAGTAGATACTCCTAACAGAAGATTCCAGTTCCACCTGCAAAAAAAAAAAAAAGTCGTGCAAAGAAAAAAGTGCAATTTCTAAGCTCATGTGCTCATGAATCACTTCAGCAAAGTTAAATTGCTATAAAAATCAAGAAAGTTTCTTGGTTTGAGACAGTAGGGTTTTACTTAAAAGTAATCCCAGATCAAAACTTTAAATCTCAGCAGTCACGAATTTATCTGAAGAATCTTTTAGGTTTAGTATCTTTACCCTGGTATGTGCTCCCTCTTTTCCCTGTAACCGATTAAGCCATCTTCAGAATCTAAGGACTCTTGAATTCCTGGAAGGTTCAGCATCAGATACAAACCATTCCCTTTGATGGATGGCTGGGGTTTATGTTTCCTTCTTTTGAGAATACACTAAGATATGTACACATATTTGTAAATATTTTCACATGCAGGAGGCTGTAACAAAAGCTGAAGGACTGCTTACCTTACACAAAGAGTACCAAAGAAATTTGAAGGCCTTTGAAGTATGGCTGGAGAAGGAACAGGAAAAACTTGACTGTTTATCACATATTGATGGTGATGCCCAGGAACAGGAGGCAACACTCCGAGATCTACAGGTACGTAATGTGTGACACCCTAAGTAAAAAAAAAAAAATAAAAGTCCATCCTGATTGTAAAATAACAGAATAACATTTATTGCCAGACAAAAATTGTCTTGAGAACAACTTGGAATTGCATTATATATGAAAACTTTGTTGCTCAAAAGTGGTTCCAGTAAAGGTAGTGAAAATATTGGTGCTCATTTCTGGAAAGAAGTGTCAGGCCTTGAATGAAATCTCCAGGCATACCACTCCTTTTTTGCAAGTACTGAATTTGTGTTAGATGTTCATCTATCTCTTCTTCTCCCTGAGTGTTTCGTAAAATATGAAAAGTATTTTCATCACAGTCAGATGCACCTGCTTTCAGGCAGTTCCAGCCATGTAGGCTGGCTCCCATAGCAGGGTGGGAAGACTGTGACTCACTTCAGTGAAAGTGAAAAGTGAACCTATGGTGCTTCAGTAATTCCCCAGTTATTATCTTAAGTTTACTTAAAATGCTTTAATACCTGTTGTTGAAGGAGCGCAAAATCTGTACTTGAGATATGAAATGTTTATTACCTTATTCAGGATACTGAGAAGGTCTTGGTATGATCAGGGACTCTGCATATATTTCTGCTTATTATGGTTACTTTACAAAACCCATTTTGAAAATCTGGATATGTATCTCAAATGAAATCTGAGATGAAACACAACTGTGTTTTGTTAAGGTAATTTCCTTGTTACGATTTCTAATCAGATTGAATCACTTTGTACGTTCTAATTAAGTGCTTATAAGCATGAAAATGCCATACATGTCCAGAAAAGGGTATCAAAAATTAGTCTGGAGTGTTGTCTCAAACATATGTAAAAATAAATACGTTTGTTTATTTTATAAGACTGAAGCTTCTGTTTTTAAAGAGATTCAGTTTTAGAATCAGTCTTACAGTCTACTTGCCACATCTGGAAAGTTTTGAATTCACACTGAATTTATGGTGAATGGATTGCACCCATCCCATGCTGGCTGAGGCAGCTAATGTTTCAGAACTGATAAACTTGGCAGGAGAGCAAAGAATTTATTTGCATGCTTTTTCAGTAATTTTGTGCAGTTCGATTGTCCGTAATAGTGATAGCTGGTGTGCTTTGTAAGTGAGCATGCTGTCACTGCTAGAGAGGAAAGACTCTCTCTAATATATGTTTAACCATAGATAACTAAAGGGAATGCTCAGCTGTCTTAAGAGGAAGAAGCAGGGGGGGTTTTGCCGTGCGTAAATGAAAGTTGTCAATGTCAGGTATGTAACTGTAACTCTGCCTTTACAGGAGCTTCAGGTGCACTGTGCAGAGGGACAAGCATTATTGAATGCTGCTGTCCACGCTAGAGAGGAGGTGATTCCCTGGGGCATTCCCCAGATAGAAGACAGAGCCCTGGAATCCTTACGGCAGGATTGGCAAGTTTATCAGCACAGGCTCTCTGAAGCAAGAAGCCAATTAAATGCCACTGTGAGCAAACTGAGGTTAATGGAGAAAAAATTTCAAAAGGTTAATGACTGGTTAACAAACCTGGAGGAGAAAGTTGCTATCAGGACTGGGAGGAGGTCTGGTAGAGCAACAAAGGAAATGCAGCTTCAACAAATGAAGGTAAAGAACATAGTTAAGGCATTCCTTAAACAAAATAATACGTGAGGTTTCCATGTCAATTCCTAGTTGCACTGTGAAAATGAGAGCAAGCTTTTCACTTTATTCTGAGGTGGTGTCTAAAATGATGGTTCCAAGAGAGCTTTGTGCCGTCTGGATCCAGAGTCCTCCCATTTTACTGGTGAAGGTACGGCTATACCAATGTTGAAATCTTGCAGGGAGATCTGTAATTCATATGCTCTGTAGTGTGTGAAGATGTAACTGCGTACAAAGATAGGCACTGGAATGGAAGAGAATTAATATGGTAACAAGAGTAAAATGTGACCAACTGTGTTATGAAGTCTCCACTGTGTTGATGTAATTATTCTCCTTTAGTCACTGCAAGGAGAAGACGTGGTTCTGAATAAACACAGGAAGCAGCCTTGAAGAATTCCAGGTTACACTTTATAGTCATCTTTAAAACTTCAAGTGAAATCTATAGGAAGTCCAGATCGCATTTCTGTTATTATTTTTGAAGGGGAAAAAAGTACAAAAAGTATTGAATCTGTTGTAATGAAATGCAGTCCATATGGGATGGAAATCTTTCCAGCTTATTTGTTACGTTAACCTTCATCAGATTCTGTTTTATTTTCGAGTTGTAAATGAATGTTTACAACCATGTATTTGTTTTCCTTTTCAATGATTTCCTGACTTAGTTACAATTAAATTCCTGATAGTTTGGGATGTTTGAATCAATCATGTAAGTTTGATCATTTCTTTCTCATAGAAGTGGCATGAAGACATTACAATCTACAAAGATGATGTAGAGGAAGTTGGGGTATTGGCTCAGCAAATACTAGAGGAAAATCTCACTGCGAGTAGAATGGGAAGTCAGGCTACGCAGCTTACATCTCGCTACCAAACTCTTCTTCTTCATGTCTTGGTAAGTAATGAAAATTAATTAATTGTAACATCATAAATTGTCAGTTAAGAAGCAAATACAAACAGGCTTTTGTAGTGAGACTTTATCAGAGTTTGTTCATTACTGTAGACTCAATAGTATAACATTCACATATATATTCATATACACACACACAGACACATAAATTCCATTGGATTAAGTGTATTACAGAAACATAATTAGGATAATGAAGTAGAATGCCCTGTCACTATCTTTTTTGATAGTTTCAGGAGAGAAATTCAGAATAAAGTATACTTGAATGCTAATTGACCTCTAGAGAAATGTTTTCAGGTTGCCACTGATACACATTAGTACGGGGAAAATTTGATTTGGTAAGGTGCAGTCTTCAGGTTACTTTAAGTCGTAACTGCCTCATAGTACTGTAATCACAAGTCTCAATTCAAAGTTCAAAATGTGCATACATTTTCAGTGTTTAGTATCACCTCAGTTTTAACATTGGTGATTGCCATATGTACATCCTGACAAGAGCCCTCTAAGAATTATCCACTATTTATGAAAGATCTCAAAGCCTGTATGTTTTATCTTTGTACAACAGATTTTATTAATAAATAGCAATTTGTTGTTATCTTAAACCAGTAGTAGTGATAAATATCTGGGTGGTCCTTGTTTCTTCCCCCTACTCCCATATTTGTTTGAAGGAGCAAGTAAAGTTTTTGGAAGAAGAAATACGCTGTATGGAGGAGTCAGAATTGTCTTTTAGTGCTTACACAAATTGGTATGGAGCTACTAACAAGAACTTCAAAAACGTGATCACCAAATTTGATGTGGTTGATAAAACAGCAATGGAGAAAAAAGTGCAGAAACTAGAGGTACAGCTTTCTTAAATGCAATTTTTTTTTCTGTTCACAAAAAGGAGCCTGTATTTTAACATACATCTTAACAGCTGCTTAAAATTCTGACTTTACCTTTCCCAGAGAAGATAATGGGATAAGACCACACAGTATGAAACTTTCTGTTCTCATGTCTCATTAGATCACAGTTTGGCTGTTGAAATTATAAATAGTCCTAAATAATATAATCCCATCCTTCCATAAGGCATGCTTGTATCTGTTTTATGTTAGGTTAAAACTTAAAACAAATTCCCATATCCCAAATTCCCCACAAGTATATTTTCTTGTGCACTGTATATTTTCTGTGCACTGTGGCAAGAAGTGCTTCCTATTTCTTCTCTTCATTGAAACTGTAGTAAAACTCAAGTTTCATCTCAAAAGCTGTAGATGAGCTTCTCATATGTCCTGCAGCTTAAGCAGCTTAAATGTAATATGCAAAGGGAAAGCTTTCATCTGTTCCAGAATTTGGAGTACTGGGAGCCCTCAGTTTCTCTGTTTAAATTCGCAAGCCCAGTGCAGAGCAGAAGTATTTGCTATATCTGCTTCCTTCTCGCTTGACACACCTTAACTCCAGCCAATTTTGTACTGAAAAGTCCACTCATTTTCCATAGCAATTCCTTCTGTGTCTGTAGCAAAGTTAAAAAAGTGGCAAGAGTTTTCATACATTTTCGGTTAACCAACACTTCCTTCACAGCTGCTATTGAGTGATATGGACATAGGCCACAGTTTACTGAAATCAGCCCGTGAGAAGGGGGAGCGAGCTATAAAATACATGGAAGAAAATGAAGTTGACCAGTTAAGAAAAGAAATTGGAGATCATGTGGAACAGCTTGAAGAGCTGGCTGGCTCCATCAGAAAAGAGCACATGACTTCAGAGAAGTGTCTTCAGCTGGTAAAGGAGTTCTCAGACAAGTATAAGGGACAAACTCAGTGGGTCACGGAGTACCAAGCCATCTTACATGCTCCTGTGGAGCCCAAGAGTGAACTCTATGAGAAGAAGGCACAATTGTCCAAATACAAGGTAAAAAGAGGTTATCTCATTGTACTGCTGAATTTATTTTAATCTAGTGATTCTCAATGAATCCTCTGATCAGGTATCCAGGTTTCTTCAATAGGTACATGAGATGTTTCTGATCTGGATGTCCCAGTCAGCATCTATGAAAACGTGCATGATACCTGCCTCTACAAACCAGACTGAGCCCCTGGATTTGAAATGTGAACGTCCTAAAAAGGCTTCCATATCTGAAAATTTCCTGTAATGGTGCAAAATTCTTTTATGAGTACACATATGAGTAATTGCATTGATCTCAACAGAGTTGATTGCAGTTTAAGTGAATAGAGAAATCTTGACTTCAGGCACTGTCACTGTTTACGTTGACTTAATCAGCTTTCTGGGTAAAGCTGGATGTCCCAGCTCAACTGCTATCCAAGACAGTCAGCTGCTATCACCTCCTGTGTTTTTATTTAGGATTTTAATGAAGTGTTTGGGGTTATTTTCCAGTCACAAAAATGAGTAGAAAATTTGCCAAAAAACTCCATTTCTTCTTCTAATGATGTTTTTGTAAAATACTCCAGGATTGCAGATATTTCGTGAAGTGTGTACTGGATCTGGCTAAGGTCTCTCACAGCGGCCCATATAGTGCTGTGCCTTACATTTGTGGCTAAAAAAATGTTGATAACACACGAATGTTTTGGTTATTGCTGAGCAGTACCTACATTGCTTCAAGGCTTTCTTGCTAAAGCTGCGCACTACCCCTTGCAAGCTTCCCCACTCAGAGTTGTATGTCACAGCTGTGGGCTTGCTTTTTACATGTCTGGGGAGTTGTACTCTTGAGGGTACATAATCATCGCACACCATCTCACTAAGGGGATGGCTTTGGTGATACTTTCTCACCTATTTTCATAATTTGTTCCTCTGAACAAATTTTATCCCTAGCACTGGCCCCTTCGTGCATATGAACTCCCTTTGCTTCACCAGCTCGACTACTAGCCATGTACCAGCCGTGCTACTAGCCACTCACAAAAGGAGCAGTGGTTTTTAGATGTGTGCAAACTTGTTGTCTGAGGGCAGAGCTGAGAAACAGAATCCTGCATTGGTCAACAAAGTTCTTCCTATCTGGAAAGGTTGATATATACCATGGTAGAAGGGTGTGCATCAGATCAAAGGGAAGATAGTGAAATACATCTCCAGTGATCAGTAGATATATTTTAATTCTGGTTTGCATTGTAGTCCATACAACAGACTGTTCTGTCTCATGAGCCCTCAATAAAATCAGTGATTGAAAAAGGAGAGGCACTTTGTGACCTGGTGAATGATGTGACTCTAAAGAACAACATTCAAGACCTTCAGAGCAGTTACCAGGAACTCTGCAGCAAAACAAAGGTAAAAAGTTAAGAAAACTCAGGGTTCTTCCAGCTTGCTGTATTTTTACCCCTTTAGGGATGTAACTATTTATTTCATGCTGTCATGTCTGTACAAAGAACAGCTACCAGCTACCTTTAATTAGTTTTGGTGTTCTGTTGAGGTTTTTTTTTGTTTTCTTTTGGGGGGGGGGCAGAAGTGACAGGCAAATTTTGGATATGGAAAAAACTACATAAATAAATCTAACCAGAGTAGCTGAAATGAATTTTGAGTGTGGCAGGTGAACTTTGTAGCACTAAGGGGATATGTATCAGTAACTAGTGTGTATTATTGTTACTATTTTTAGAAGCATTTAATAGAATTCTAAATACATTATTTCTTGAAGGGACAGATGCCCTTAGATTATACCCTCTCTTGTTTCTGCTTGATCTTCCACAAACACTGTTTAATTTAGTTGTTGAATAAAAGGCAAAAGGAGAAAATAACCTGCAAGACCAATATAATTTCATCTGGGTTTTTTTTTTTTCAAGCTCAGTTTAAAGGCACAGAAAAGGCACAATACTACTTTTTGGGCATAGAGCATGATAGGGGATACACATGATAGAGTCACCCCAAGACATTCAGCAAGGGCATTATTAATTAACATTGATTCGTTAGTCCATATGTATTTAGTACTTTGAAAAGTCTAATGCTTCTAAATACATCCTAAAGTATGATTATTCCTAAAGCTTTTAATAGGTTGTGCTCCTAACAAGGATCAGCTCTGCAAACCATGTTAGTACTTATGTTTGACCTAGGCACCTTTAATTGCCAATCCATCCACAAATAGGAGATGATTTTATTTTTTTCAAGGTTGATTTTTAGTTTAAAGACACTCCTCCTATCTGTACAACAGAAGTGAAGTGCATTGCATTGGATATAATGTCGATGGCTTAAATTTAGAGAAGCTTCCTGAAAAGAATAAATACTTTTAAACTCAGTGTGTACATTCTTAATTTACCTACTGCAGACACGGGCAGTATGTACATGCAAAGGCTGTAAGCAGCAGAGACCCAACCACAGCATTTGATAGGTCAAGTGCAGTCTCTCAAAGAGTGTGTAATAACTGTAAGTGAACTTAGAGTCAAGTTGACAGTGTTCATTTTCTCAGTGTTTTCCTCAGTCTTCAGAGTATGGTATTTCATCTGGAGTGAAAATACTGCTTGATACCACAGAAGTAATCCCTTTTAATGTCTTCCTTTACAGTCTATGCACAGGAGAGTCCCTCACAGGAATATGAATTTGGATGATAATTCTTATTATGCTTTCAAGTTCTTGGTGGGTTTTGGCTTGTGTGGGTTTTTTTGAACTCTTGTACTTACCTGAAAATTCGGTTTTGGTTATTGTGGACTTGCAGGCATACGTTGAAACCTTAGAGGTGAGAGTAAAAGAACATGAGGATTACAATAGTGATTTGCAAGAAGGGGAGAAATGGTTATTACATATGTCCAGCAGATTGGTCAGCCCTGACCTCGTGGAAAGCAACAATCTTGAAATAATCACTCAGCAACTAGCTAACCACAAGGTGGGTTTGCTATTGGTAATCTTCCTTTGTAAAACAGAATTTTTCTTCTTTGCTTCTCTGCCTCCACTCCAGAGCTCTAATTATTTGTCATTCACCTATTTTATTTCTCTTACTGCTAACTGTGGAAATAAGCATCAGTGTCATTAATGTACAAGTCCAGCTTGTTGTTAGCATCGTTTCTTGGCTGAAACTGCACTTACACAAAGAGCTTTGTTGTACTCTGATCTGAATTCTGTGTCAGATTTTTCTGTGTCAGACTTCCCAGAAAATGAACCGCAAAAATTGGATTTGGGTCATTTCACTCTTGAGGTATTTTTTGCTCTGGCACTTTTAAGGCTGAAAAAAGACCCTAAATTGAAAATTTCCTTGGTATGGATCTGCTAACAAGAACTTTAAAAATGTGATCACCAAATTGGGCATGGTTGATAAAACAGCAATGGAGAAGAAAGTGCAGAAACTAGAGGTGCCTCTATTAGGTTGTTCTAATTCTAGGTTCTTCTATTAGGTTGTAGCATTTTCTCCATTGCTTTTATTCAAGGTACTGTTATGGTTGCTGTTAGTGACAATCGTTCAATACCTTGCTAGCCAATGTTTTCTAGAAGATAAAAGAGAGCAAAATCCAACCCATCACTAGCTGAAACTGAGATTCCAATGGCAAATACTGAAGTCTTTAAATTATGTGTGATTAGTGTGTTATTCTTTAAGTAGCCTCCTTGGATAAAAAATTGGCTTCCCCAAAGTCAGTGGAAAGAACTGTCCGCTCTGAAAGAGCTTAGGGAATGAGGTATGATTCAGCCTGAGATTTAATTTGCATTACTAGACACAACAGAAGCTGGAGGAGCCCTGAAGAGCATGCAACAAATGAAGATTAAGGGTAGTCTTGGGGTCTGAGCAGAGTGTGTTCGCACATTATGACAGTGCTACTGATGTTTCTGTGGGATATCTGTGTAAAGACTTTTGACAATGAATTTACAATGAGCATGCAGTCCAATATCTTGACTATGAAAATACATGTTGTCTGAAAACTTTTTTCCAAATCTGAATATGAAGAGTGTTCAGAGGAGGAAGAAATAACATTCTGCACCACCGCATATTTCTTCAAAAGTATTTTATCTGTTTCTTAGGCTATCATGGAAGAAATTGCAGGATTTGAAGATCGTTTGAACAACCTTAAGAGTAAAGGTGATTACCTGATCAGTCAATGCTCGGAACATCTTCAGGCAAAATTTAAGCAAAATATACAGAGCCATCTTCAGGGGACAAGGGACAGCTATTCTGCCATATGTAGCACAGCCCAAAGAGTAAGTCTTGTTTCAAAGATTTTTTATGCCACTTAAGAATAAAGTGCATTATTATTTCTACGAGTTATTTCTTTAAGTGGTGTTAAACTCTTCCTACTGTTTTCATTTCAGTTGAGCCTACAGGGTACTGAGCACTTAATCATTCCTGTGCTACAGTTGAATTCCATGTGATCCAAATGTTGTCTTGCAACCAGCAAAAGTAGTTGCTTATCTGTTCTTACCTCAATCTTACCACATGCTCACTACCTTCTTGTTACACTAGCTTCTGAGCAGCTGCAGTAAAAAAAAATTAGACTATTTCTACTTCAAAAACTAGGGAGCAAATTGCAGTCTTATTGTTGATAGTTTGCATACATACATTAACAGGTCTCAAGTATGTGCTAGGAAATACTATCTCTCTCATTAAAACCAGAGTATACAGTTAAGAAGGGCTAGCTGGGTCATTCTGTTAAACCAATTAGGAGATCAAGCCAGCAGTCAAAGAAACAAACCAAAAAATGCCCAAACCAAACCAAAAAACTAAACACAAAAACCCCCCAAAAAATCTAAAAAATTCTTACACAAGGTCAATGGAAGAATGTTGGATAGGAATACAGAAATAAGACAGCATGCTCTTCATTTACATCTTTATTTCTTCTTTTCAAAGGCTGTTCATTAAATATTGTCCATCTTCTTCACAGGTTAGCAAGGTGCAGTGAGAGCTTAAGGAGATTTCAGCCCTTGGTACTTTTAGGTACAAGGGCTAAAATAACCAGAGTCTTAAAAATTCTGTTTTATCTGCAGTTTTCAAGGTAGGAGAAGAGAGACAATGGTGATACTTGAAAATGTGATAAACTTACAGAATGTTTGGTTTAGGTGTACCAGACTTTGGAACATGAGCTCCAGAAGCATGTTAATCATCAGGATACTCTACAACAGTGCCAGACTTGGCTGTCTACAGTGCAGTCAGAGCTAAAGCCAGCTACTTGGACACCTTTCAGCCTGGCAGATGCAGTTAAACAGGTACGTTTAGCACTTGAAAAGGCTCAGTTATTCTTAACAAAGTGAGTTCAGATAAGAGGTTTAAATTTCTAGAAATTAGATAATTAAAATTAGCCTTTGAAATTAGCCTTCTCAGAAAGCTGTGTACCCTCATTGTTCATTCCCAACTTCAAAAGGAATACCTGGAATGAAAAATAACTGTAGGTGAAAAATCAGAGATGGCTTTTGCTAGCTCTGCTTAATGCTTAGAAACACGTTACCTTAAAAATGTTGGCTAGTGAGATAAATCTGGTCAGATACTCCATAGATGTGTTTAGCAGAGGGGTTGTGTCTTTCTGCTTGTCCAACTCCCCATCTGTCTACTATGTCCCTTTTGAGACCTGTTTTCACAGTACCACGGACACAGAGTCAATTACCAGGCAATTAAAACGATTTTTCTGTCTAAGAGCATAGAACTGCCTGTAGCCTGCATTGTCCACTGAGAATGCTTTCATTGCTTCTTGGTTGTTCTTAGTGACAATGCGTTTTACATTGGATTTGTAACTTGGTTTTAAATTGAACTGGTATGGTGCTAAAAACGCTGGAATTCAGGGCTGTCTCATCCATCATCTGGCTTAATAGGGACCTTGAAATACTAGAGATGGCAGACCTACAAGGGCAGGAGAAGCAGGGCATGAGACAATGGGACCAGCAGGGCAGCACCTTCCCTATTATGTGCAGACCTGCAGCTCAAAGGTTAGGTAAACAGAGTCCCCCAGCTGGTGGTCACCAGGCAAGTCCGTAGTGATGAGGCCAGTCCCAGCTGAAGGCAGTGGTTCAGGGCAGCAAGGCAAGGCCAGGAGGATCAGCCAGGCACAGATGTACCTGTAGCGTAGCTCAGGTGAGGTTCAGAGGTGGGTGGGGAACTGAGCTTAGACACAGCTCTTGGGCTTTTCCTTTCTGGTGGTCAGGTCCCAGCTGGGCTGAGTCAGGTCTGGCCCTAAGCAGAGGTAGCCAAACCCCGAGGAGTTGTGGATAGAGGCTGCAGAGCCCTTTGGTGCGCTGAGGGCCCTAACCACCCCTGAAGATTAGGGACCTGTTCCTGTGCTTGCCTGTTCTTAGAGTGAAAAATAGTTTCCTCAAACCTGCCACAATGCCGCATAGTACTGCTCCATATCCCCACAGCTCTTTGCTGGACTTCTGTGAGTTTGCCCATGTTTTTGTAATGGGGAAAGAGGGAAACTGGGCCAGGTACATCAGGGACAGCAGGACAAGTGTAAGCACAGGAGAATAATCACTTTCCACAGCTTGAGCTCTGCATTCTTGCTAATACAGTCATTTGGGGTTGCCAAAAGGGGTGCACTGTTGTTTTGTTCAGTTTTTTGCCTGCAAGGACCCACCACTGGCCCTCTGCATTAGGTGGTCACTCACCCTCCTCCCTGGGACTCTAGAAGATATGTTATTGCTCTGCTTGTTAGCACTCATATAATAATATTATTTTAGGATAAGGAGAATCTTCATAGGGAGAGGTGAGCTCCTACAGGCAGTGTTGAGAGCAAGAGCCCTTAACAATGTCTTGTTGTCTGGTCTTGCCAATCACAGATACTGGGGACACTGGAAGGTTTTCAGAAGGTGTGGGAAAGTGTATTGTGCCACTAAGCTGAATTTCTCATGATTTGTCAGACACTAGAAAATGGTATAGTTGTAGGAACAGGACACTTTGATAATTCCATAAAGCCCTGCTTCCCATTCATACTGGGAGTCAGTCACCTTGTTGAGACTGTGTGTTTCTATCCAAGAAATAAGCTAGCTAATTCGTATGTCTCTAAGTGCCTTGGTAATTGGATAATAATCAAGTTTTTAAGGGTTGCTCCTTTCCATAATTATAACATAGTAGCCTTACCTAAAAAAATGATGCATTTCTGCATTTAATTTTATGGAAATAATAAAGCAAAGTAAAAATACTAAAATGTATGATTGTAATAAAACAAGATATTATTTCCACAGGCTCAGAGTTTATTTGTGAGTTGTCTTCCCTCAGGTTAAACATTTCCGGGCTCTGCAGGAGCAGGCCAATACATACTTGGATCTTCTGTGCTCCATGTGTGACCTGTCAGATGCCACAGTGAAGAGTACAGCAGCAGATATTCAACAAACGAAACAAACGGTACAAGATAACCACAACAAGCCACTTTTAATCCTATTTAGAGCTTTAACTACCTTGATCTGTTCCCTTTTGAAAAGGTCATGTTGGGTAATGGTTTAAAGAAATGTCATCTTACTTTCATCTTAAGTATTTCTTTAGGAATAGTTAAACAATTTTCTCTTTCTGCTTCTTTTTTTTTAAATATCAAATCCATACATTGCCATCCTGGTGCTGATACAAAGACACACAGCTAAGGTTGCTAAAGGTACTTAGGCAATGTTACAAGATGTTGGTCTAAAGCCACAGAAATAACATTCTGTGGAAGAAAACCTGGCTCAAGTTATCTGTTTTCAAAAAACACAATTCAGTCTAATATTCTGTATTTTATTAAATCTCAGGCATATTTTATTGTATTATTTATTCAACAATAGACTGACGTTCGTATTGGCCTATATTATTACTAATATAATAATCATCGTAAGATTATGCTGGTTCAATTCATGAATCAAAGTGCATCTATTTCAGCATATTAATTTATAGAAGTGTTCCTCAATTTTAAGTTTTAAAGTCTCTTAATGCTTAGGTTTAAAATAGAACTGTAAACTTAAGTTATGGGGAAAGAGGAATTATGAGTATTCCTCTTGTTGTAAACCTGAAAAATTTAGTTTCTCTTACATAGACACACAACCAAATTTTTGAAACTACTTCTAACAAGAGTAAAAATCTAATACATACAGTAACAGTATTCCATACCAGAGAAGCAAATTGTACAAATCCAAGTAACTCATAAAAATATGTTAGTCCAAGTACTGAATAGCTGAAAAACATCCCAAACATCAGAATAAGATTCTCCTTTGACATATAAAGCATTGAAATGTTTTTAAGAAATCACAGATGGTATAGTGCTGAGATATACTAAGCTGGTTGAGTGTCTAAATCTTAAAGGCACCCGACTGTTGTATTTAGAGGTAAAGCAGCTGTGTCACTGTTGGTGTAAGAGGATTGATGGGCTCAGATCTGGTAAGCATTCTTCTTATTGGCATTTTAGAAGAGGCATATAGGCAAAATAACTGGGCTAAGCAAATTAAAAGGAAGTGTTTAATTGAAACTTTTATGTAGGGTACATTCTAACAATATTCTTGGCATGCAGTAGACTAAATTATAGAATTAATTTAAGCTTTAACAAAGGACTGAGAACATTGAAATACACACACTCATAAACATACTTGCTTCTCTCAAGGGTGAATGATAATTAATTTCTTTTGTTGTTGTTGTTGTTTCCACACAGATTTCCTTTGATAGGTACAGTTTTTGTGACTTTTAAAGGTTAAGACTTTTTTTGTGGGTAATATTAGCCCCTTCAGAATCTAGTGCAGAAATTGCTTTAGTACAGTATTGTGCTCAGAGGAAGAATGATATTCATCCTCCATTCTCCAAAAATAGATGCATTAAAGCATTCCTACTACTTTTCATTTCTTTTCTTCTAGATCGAGCAACAGATAATGCACTCACAGTATTTGTCTCAAGGTTGGGAAGAGATCAAACAATTGAAGGCTGAGCTCTGGATATATTTCCAGGATGCAGATCAACAACTACAGAATTTAAAAAGGAGACGGGCAGAGTTGGAGCTAAATATTGCCCAGAATATGGTGCTCCAGGTTAAGGTAAGGAGAGTTTGGGTTAAGAACAGAAGGTAAGGAAGAAGTTCATCCTTTGGCTGATACTATTTTATGATTCATATTATATGCACATACTGCATATAACGGCTAAAATGCTCCAAGGAAGAGCAGAGAAGATCGAGGAAAGAGTGTTCCCTTGTTGATACTATAGGATGATTCAGGGAGCGGAAAACTTCACTATAGTATTTTTCTGGCTTTGTTTTTTTAATAATAGACAATTTTCAGCCTACTGGTCTGATTTGCCTTCGCCTTTGGAGTAGACTAAATGCTGATCACAGTGGACCTGAAGATAAGATTTGCAAATTGTGCTTTCTAAATTCTTTGATTTCTATACTTCTAAATAGTTTAGAAGTATTTCAAAATTAGTCAACGAAACTATTTGATGTTGTTCCTCTCTAAGAAAAGCTGTGACAAAAATCCAATTTAAATGAGACAAATGCCTTCAGATCTTCTCTCATTCGTTCCAGAAGAGAGACATTTTATGACCATTCTGTACACATCATAACCAGTAACTTAACAAAAAGATCATTTCTTTATTAAATGATAAAATACTTGAGTTTTGCATTTTTGGTCTAGACTTTGCTTGTATTTTTTTTCTGAAATGCCAAGAGTTATGTGAAAACTAAACAGCACTTTCTCTCCATGTCTGCTCTACTCACGCTTTGGAACAAAGTCAAAGCCTTTGAAGATGCCTCAGCACAATCTGGACTGAGAGCTGTTATACTAGCTATCATTAGAGTCTAGGAAGGAGAAGGAGTCTCTATTTCTTCACTCTTTCAGTCAGGAACTTTGGATTATAATGAAAGGGAGACACCTGCTGTACTGTTAGATGTGGTACAAGGTGTATTTTTTCCAATAATTTGCCCTGGCAAAGGAAGATGTCTAGCTCCATCTAAAGCTGTCATGAAGAGGAATGAGGCAGAGCTGGAGATGGGCATGCTTGTTTAGTTACAGTTACTGGAACTAGAATTTTGGAAAAGATTATATTTACCTTAGACAGTGTGCAAGGGCTGAAAAATACTTGGTTAGTTTTAGTTGTGAGTATATTGTGTATTCTTCTTTTTAGGATCTCTCTGACTTCTTTTTTGGTAAGAAATATGTATGCAGATGAACTCTTTTAGTTACTAGTTATTAGCTCAGATAGCAGTCATACCTAGGTAATCCATGGTTTTGTTTCAGTAATGACAGTGGTAACAGTTGCTGTTACAGAAGTAGGAACAATAGAGTACAGATATGGAGGCTCACTGACTCATGGACTCTGCTTCCTATTTTTAGTCTCTAATGAAAAAGGAAAAAAACAAGCTAGTAACAGTACTGGTAAAATTAATTATTCTTGTGAGATTCAAGACTATCTTGCATGTTTTAGTGTATGGTGGGAGCTGTGCTCATCCAGAAGCCTGGACAACTGGATGTGACATGATCACAAATTCTGTTTATCACTGGCACTTGGAAACTCCTCTGGTTTGCTTTAGCATCTATTACCAACTTGTCTTCACCTGAGAAGATGGAGAGGAGGATTTGGAGAGGAGTGAAAATACTTCTTTGAATTTACATCTGCAGAGCATTTGCCTGGGCAGATAATTGGTCCATATACAATTTATTTGTTTCAGAGCTTTTATTTAAATTCCATTTTATAATTTTGAGTGAGTGTTATTATATTGGTTTTTACTTGTATCTTTTTCAGGAATTCAGTCAGAAGTTGCAGTCTAAGCAGTCAGCTCTCACCTCTGTGACTGAGAAGATGAACAAACTAACCCAAGGACAGGAATCGCCTGAACATAAGGAAATAGGAGAACTGAGCAACCAGTGGCTGGACCTCTGCCTTCAGGCACATAGTTTGCTCATGCAGAGGGAGGAGGATCTGCAGAGGACAAGGGATTACCATGATCGCATGAATGTAGTTGAAGTTTTCCTGGAAAAGCTCACAAAAGAGTGGGACAACCTGGCTAGGTAAAAAAGGCGTAGCATGCACAAAGCAAAGTGTGCATATACTGAAAGAGCTGTTTACAGAGTGCCTCTAAGTGGGAGCCACTAAAAATTCCTTTTTGCATACTTAATTAAAAGCACACCTTCCTTATTAATTATCAGGCAATTAATCATTTCTATTGAGATAGACCAGATTTCTGGTTTGAGAGACCAGATCTTCAGTGTTTGTCTTTAAGGCAAGTGCTGATTGATCCCATCTCAGGGTGTAGCATTTCCTGATATTTCAAGAATGCTGACTATTTCATTTGAACTCTTTCATTTGTGGTGGTTCATAAGTTCATGGTTCATTCATCGGTTCATTTTTGTTGTGATATTGTGTTATATCTATTAGAATATTATGTTAAAGCTTAGTAGCTACTGCTGAGTATTTGCAGCTGCTTTGCATAGGATAAATACACCATCTGTGAGAAAATTGTGAGTGTATTGCTGCTCCTGTCACTGTCATGGAACAAGATTCACTTCAACCTCAATACTTGTTGTTCTTATGTGCAATATAATCAGTATGCTCTTTAGTATTCATGTAAATGTGTATGGTCAGCCTGATGACCATAGTGCAGATGAAAGGGAAAGGAATAAATTTGTAGAGTTGTTTCCTTAGTATTCAAGGCTGTAACCTTCAAGTGAATGTGAAAACTGTAGGTCTTTATATCATATTGATTTCGGTATTTAGTGGGCTTATAATTAATCCTGACCTCTCTTGCGAGCCTGCGCTGAAATAGGATCTAATAACTCATTTTTGTCCTGTCCATTTTGATAACAGATCTGATGCTGAAAGTACAAATGTGCACCTTGAAGCTTTGCAAAAACTGGCAATTGCACTAGAGGAAAGGAGATTTGCTCTGGAAGATTTGAAAGATCAGAAACAGAAGATGATAGAACATTTGAATCTTGATGACAAAGAATTAGTAAAGGAGCAATTCAGTCATTTTGAACAACGCTGGACTCAGCTGGAGGACCTTGTCAAACGGAAAATTCAAGTTTCTGTTTCAACCTTAGAAGAACTCAGCTTGGTGCATTCCAAATTTCAGGAACTAATGGAATGGGCAGAGGAACAGCAACCTAGTGTCTCAGAGGCTCTTAAACAGAGCCCTCCTCCAGATATGGCTCAGAGTCTTCTCATGGATCATCTTACCATTTGCAGTGAGCTTGAAGCCAAACAGCTTGTTCTGAAGATGCTTGTGAAGGATGCTGACAGGGTGATGACCAACCTAGGGCTCAATGAAAGGCAAGAACTGCAGAAAACAGTTTCTGATGCACAGCACCATGTGGCTTGTCTCAGTGATCTGGTTGGCCAGAGGAGAAAACACCTGAATAAGGCATTGTCTGAAAAGACCCAGTTTCTCATGGCGGTCTTTCAGGCTACAAACCAAATTCACCAACATGAGAAGAAGGTGATGTTTCCAGAACATATTTGTCTGTTGCCAGAAGATGTGAATAAACAGATCAGGACTTGTAAGAATACCCAGGCTAATCTGAAGGCCTATCAAAATGAGGTGACAGGGTTGTGGGCTCAAGGAAGGGATTTAATGAAAGAAGCAACAAATCAAGAAAAGAGTGAAGTGTTAGGTAAACTGCAAGAACTACAGAATGTATATGACACTGTTTTACAAAAGTGTAACCAGAGATTGTTAGAACTGGAGAAAAATAGTGTTTCCAGGAAATATTTCAAAGAAGATTTGGATAAAGCTTGCCATTGGCTAAAACAAGCTGATATTGTCACATTCCCAGAAGTCAATGTAATGAATTCTGACGCTGAGCTATACAGCCAGTTGGCAAAATATCAACAGATTCTTGAGCAATCTCCAGAATATGAAAATCTGCTACTTGCACTGCAAAGAGATGGCCAAGAAGTCCTACCATCACTTAATGAAGTGGATCGTTCTTATCTAGATGAAAAACTTAACAGTCTCCCTCAACAATTCAATATTGTCACTGCTCTGGCAAAAGAAAAATTATATAAGGTTCAGGAAGCAATTTATGCCAGAAAAGAGTATGCCTCTTTGATTGAGTTGACAAGTAAAGCTCTGACCGAGCTAGAAGACCAGTTTATTAACATGGACAAAGCTCCAGCTGCTGTTTCAGCCAAAGAAGCTGTGTCACTCCAGCAGGCCTACAGAGATCTCTTAGGTGAAGCGACAAGCCTTGGTGCAGCAGTGGATGAACTGAACCAGAAGAAGGAGGCCTTTCGAAGCACTGGCCAGCCCTGGCAGCCAGATGAGATGTTAAAACTTGCCACACTATATCACAAGTTGAAGAGGCAAATAGAACAGAAAATCAACTTGTTGGAAGACACAATAGAAGCATGCCAGGAGCATGAGAAGATGTGTATGCAGTTTGAGGCACAGCTAGAGACAGTGAAAAAGGAGCAGATTAAGGTGAATGAAGAAACTCTTCCAATAGAAGAAAAGTTGAAAATATACCATTCTCTGGTGGGCAGCTTGCAAGACTCGGGAAGTCTTCTGAAGCGGATAACTGAACATCTAGAAGCCCTTTCTCCTCAGCTCGACTCATCTGCATATGAGACAACAAATCACCAAGTTCAGGCTTGGCAAGAGAAGCTGAAGTCTTTGCATTCTGCCATTGTTGACATGGTGATGGAGTGTGAGAACAGACTTGTGCAGAGCATAGACTTCAAGACAGAAATCTGCCGCTCACTTGACTGGTTGAGGTGGGTGAAAACAGAACTTAATGAAACATTAAGTTTGGACCTCAAACTGCAAAACATCCAAGAAGAAATCCGAAAGGTTCAGATACATCAGGAAGAAGTGCAGTCGAGCCTCAGAATAATGAATGCACTGAGCAATAAAGAGAAAGAGCGCTATATGAAAGCAAAGGAGCTGATACCTACTGACCTGGAAAACACTCTTGCTGAGCTGGCAGAACTGGATGGTGAAGTTCAAGAAGCTATACACATGAGACAGGTTAGTGCACCCTAACTGGCATTACTTTCTCAGTCATGAAGCTGAAAAAGATGGGTCTGTGGCTTGATCTTTACAATCATCCCTAAAAGATTGATTTTAGTAATCCTATTGTCTGGTTTTTTTTAATTACATAGGCTACTGTGATTTTAAGTTTGTGACTCTCCCTTTTATTTCAGGCTACTTTGAATAAAGTATATAGCCTCTGCCAGAGGTACTACCAAGTGATTCAGATAGCAAATGACTGGCTGGAAGATGCTCAGGAATTTCTACAGTTAGCAAGAAATGGTCTAGATGTTGAGAACTCTGAGGAGAATCTAAGGAACCACATTGAATTTTTCAGCACAGAAAGTCAGTTCAATAATCATTTGAAAGAGTTACAAGGCCTTGTATCTGAGATAGAGCCCTTTATACAAGCCACAGCAAGCGAACAGCTGGTGCAGAATGTGGCTGCATTGGAGGAAAAGGCCAAAGGGACAGAGCAAGAAGCCAAAACCCAGCAAGAGCAGTTACAAAGGTAAGGTATATTCTTTCTTCTTCTTTTTTTTTTTCCTCTTCCTTCATTTTAAGATCACCTTTTTGGTAATGAAAGAAAGAACCTGAAAATTAATTGAAATTTTTAAATATTTGTGCTACTTATGAGAGAATTAGATATTGGGGATTCAGAGCTCCCAGATTCTGTTTTCCACCCTTGACTGACTAGTTGTGTGATCTTAAAGAAGCTCTAATAGAATTATATTAAGCTTGGAACAGCAAGAAGAAGAAGAGTGGGGAATAATTGTTCTATATTTCACCTGACACAAGATCTATGCACAAACAAATTAAATTGAAGCAGACATTTTGAACTAAAAGGAAATACCTTTTAAACAAGGATAACTATGTTACTTATTATTCCTGAATGTTCTGAATTCCATAAGGTTGGGTATGTTTAAAACACAACATAGGCAGTCTCTGAGGAAAAGTCAGATAAGGGCTATTAAATGCCCAGCTGTGGTTTCTGTAAAGCATATCTGAAAATCTGGAGGATATGCTTCTATGTATGCTGTTTCCCAATAATCTTTCTTTTTCTTGGGAAATACTGTGTAACAGCATAGCTAAGAAGTTACATTGAAGACTAGGTTCAATACTATTTCTGATTTTCAAATGTTTTTATATTGCATTAAGTTGTTCTTTCTGGAAATGTGTTTAAGGTGTGCTTCTGAGTGGCAGGAGTACCAGACAGCAAGGCAGAAGGTTATTGAAGTGATGAATGAGGCTGAGAAAAAATTATCTGAATTCTCAGTAGCTAAAGCTGCTTCTTCTCGTGAAGCAGAAGAGAAATTGCTAACACATAAGGTAAGGTACTGATAATTGCATGAAATCCTTCTCTTGCAAGTGAAAAGGAATGTATATTATGTAGGTTCCTATCTGTGGTAACATGAATTTGAGTTTTTACATCTTTACCTGTAGCACTTAACTGTGTCATAACACACCAAGGGATGTTTAGTGTTGTGCAAAACACAAATTTTATTTGTGAGGTGACTGAGACAGACATTTTTAATCACTTTTCAGCTTGTCTGTCTGTGTGCTCATGACTGTAGAGAAGTGCAAAGAGTCAGGAGGTTCCTAAAAGCCATGGGTCTGTAAACCCCAAAATTACGTACCTTAAAAGCAACTCAGATCAATAGATCCATCCATCTTCCTTGGATCACATGGAACAGTTTTACTAGGACAGGAAGAGTTGGAGTTTAATACTAAGTCTTTTTTAGTCTAAAAGGAAGAAATAGAACTTATAAAAATTACTTTCTCTTCTTGTGTTTAGGGTACTGATCAATTGCCTTAATGTAGGCAGTCAGACATGCTGCCAACTCTGTCTCTGTGAAATCAAGAATCTCCCCTAAGAGTAATGTTATGTCTGCCAGCTTCATGAGAATGTCCTCAAATCCTTGGGCATCTAAAATGTCCTTAAAGATAAACATGACATAAATGTACACTGAAACACCTGAATTGCTTCTTTCATTTTTAGACTGTTTAGAAGTCAGTCTTTGCTATGAGAAGGACCCTGAATGCTTATTTTCATCCCTTTTGAGGGGCTATCAAGGAAGGGAAAAGCTGATTACACCAGATTTCTGCTGCTTCCAGAGACATGCATTTTGGACCAAGTAGCTGTAGCTCAAATACTGACTATGAAAAATGAAGTGAGATCTAGCCACTTCACTCAGCATACAGTACCTCCTCCTCGTCTGCAGTGGATGGAGGTGGTTCATCTACCTGCATGTTGAATAGTAATGAGTTGTCTTGTAGAAAAGGAAAAGAGTGCTTATTTTTGCTTTTTCAGACTCTTGTGTCGGTAGTGAATTCTTTCCATGAGAAGATCACAGCCCTAGAAGAAAAGGCTTCACAGCTGGAAAAAATCAGCAACGATGCCAGTAAGGCATCTATAGGTAGATCCATGACAACAGTTTGGCAGCGCTGGACACGGCTCCGGAACGTGGCCCACGAACAAGAAAAAATTTTGGAAGATGCAGTGCAGGAGTGGAAGAGCTTTAATGATAAGGTAATTTCTAGTCTTGGTAAATCCTCCCTTGTACATAGGTTTACACTCATTATGCTGCCTTATTAATCATCTTGCGGTAGAGAAAACTGATAGCAGGAATAACTGATTTTATTTCCTCAGTGAAGAGCAAGGGATCTGGCACAGAAGAGCACAAGCCCTATACCACAGCAGTTTTATAGAATCTAAATATGCAGCACTGGGTCTAGCACCTTTTGCTGTCAGTTGTACTAGCTTCTTTTGTAATTTATTATTGACAAGACTGCATCTCTTTCCATAGATTCAGAAAGCCACCATAGCTATAGATCAGCTGCAAGGTCGCTTACCAGAAAGCTCAGTGGAAAAGGCATCCAAGACAGAGCTCCTGGATCTCCTGGATTACCACAGCAGTTTCCTGCTGGAGGTGGACCACCAGCTGTCATCTTTGGGCCTGCTCAAACAGCATGCTGTTAGCATGCTTCAGGATGTGGAAGTAAAGCCTTCGTCTCAGAAGGAACTACCAGTTATGCAAGAAATCAAAGCAATGCAAGATCGATGCCACAAGTAAGGCAATATTTTAAGAGATTCACTAGAAAAATGGTGCCTTACAATTCATTATTAAAAGCTTATGTATCCTATTTTTATCATTAACAATTACCACGCTTAAATAAATATTAGTTTTTACTTTTAAAAAAGCATCAGTTTTAATTTAAAATTTTGTAATTAATTTTGAAATACCTTTTTTACCATTATTCTTTATTTCCATCAGGAGGAATATGCATTTTAGAATATGTAGTTCTTGCCTTGCATAATAATACTAACTTATGTAAAAGCTGCATAAACTCCATTAAAGTTATAACTGATTTTAAACACTTTCATTGCCTCTCACATTAACAGTGACCGTTTATCTTTTTGTATCCTCTTTTGATTATCTTATCACTTTATTTCTCTTGTTTGAAGCACTTAGGTACCAAAAGTAGGTCCTGTAGGACATTTACGGAGGAATTTAGAGCATATGCAAACAAAACATATCTTAACATTTCACCTTGTGGCTATGCAAATGTTTATCTAAATCTAAAACATCTCCCTGTTGTGTAGAAAACAGGAGGTTAAGTTAAATTTCAAGACATATACCTACCTCATAACTACATTAAGATGCCTTTAGCTGGATCTCCGCAGTGGGAAAAGGAAGAGAGGTAGAGAATGGAAATCCCTGCACCAGGCCTGTGCAAAGTTTATTGTGTGCATGTGTGAATGATTAGAGTAGAATAGCAATGCCTGTAGAAAATGTGTAGATGAAAGCACTTGTACAATTCGGTTTTTCACTTAGAATTGTTTTCTAAGATACAGGTTGTGTAATGACCTCCTGGTCATGTAAATAAGGCATGATTCATCTATGAAAGGTTATGCAAACATAAATCAAGTATGGGAATATCAAAGTAAAATCCATGTCACATGTATAAGATCTACAAGTAGTCCAATAGAACTTTTACAGAGGTGTCATTTTTTATGGGAGATCCAAGTTCTTGAGTAAAGTGCAGAAATTCTGTCTTAGTGGAAGTGTGGAGATAGTCCATGTTCAGATGTTTGATCATAACTTGTGCTAAGTATTCTGCCAATACAAATCCCATCAATAGGAGTGGAATTTATCTCATGTTATTTTACATTATAGATATCAACACTGGAACAGATTAAGTTTCCCTCTCTAATTAGTGTAGAGAAATAAACAAGTGTAAGATGCAGTTTTTCTGACCTATTTTAGAAGTTTCTTTTAGAATGACAATGAATAATCCTAATTCATGCCCTGCAATTGCCTCTTTCCTCCACTAACAATCGGGGCAGTCTGTGGTGATGAGCTCAGATGTGGGGATTTCGATTGTAAACGTTTGCGTTTTTTCAAAATAATTGCATGCTTGATGTCCAAACACATAAAAGCAAAGAATGGAAATGAAAAATTTAATTTATTTAAATTTATTTCTCTGGATATGGTGTTATCAATCTTTATCTTTATTATTCAGTATTTTTTGACAAAGCAATGTTATTAGACATTGCTTAATTCTTCACAAATAGTTATTGTTTCTTTCTCTCTGAAGTATGCAGCAGAAAGTTAAAAAAGGCATGAAGATGGTGAAACAGGAGCTGAAGGAGCGTGAGGAGGTTGAAGCAGAAATTAATATTGTGAAGTCCTGGATCCAGGAAACAAAAGAATATTTATTAAGCCCTGATGCAGAAGTGGACATTCAACTTCAGGAGTTGCAGGTATACCAAACTTGTCATCACAATATTTATCTTCATTTTAATCTGATAGTGAATATTAATAGTTTCAAAACCACCACAAATTCAATTTAGATGATATTCATGTGCTTTTGAGCAACCTACTAGACAAAATCATAGTGCATGAAATCGATGATAGACTGTGGTATTTTATTTTAAAGATATTTAAGATGTATTCTTGTTGTTCTTAACAATACTGTTTCTTCTGTTATTAGTCTCTCTTTGGTGAAGTTACTACTCATCGCCAGGCTGTTGAAAAACTGGCTGAACAACAACAGAATAAATACTTGGGGCTTTATACCATTTTGCCTTCTGAACTCTCTCTTCATTTAGCAGAAGTTGGACTGGCCCTCGTAACTGTACAGGATCAGGTAAAGTGCAGTAGATAAGTGCATAACAGATCTATAGCCCTTCATTAGGCTTTATAACTTGGTATCCTGCTGTGGCCAAACTGTGGCAACACAGAATAGTTTTAGTACCTTCATCCTTTGAATTAAAATTAAATGGAAGTTAATTTCCTTTAAGGAGGACTGATTTCTGATTACTGAATTTAATTCTTATTGTTGACAGATTCAAACCAAAGAAAGAGAAACTCAGCAAATCCAAACATTGAATCAAGAGTTTGATCAGAAAATCCAGGGGATAGCTAATGAACTGAATACCATTCTTTCCAAACTGAAAAAGAAAACAAATGACATAACACAAGCTAAACTTGAACAAAAGGTAAGGCAAGGCTTTCCTTATGTGGTTATGCTATACATTTTTCTGAATTGGGACACTCACTTCCTACCAAATTGTTGTTTGCGAAGACTTGCAGGACACACTTTTTTGATGTAGTTCAACAGAAGAATTATACAGAAATAAGGGTTGACTGATGAGATTTTAAAAACTATATTCTTTGCAAACTGGCCCACACAAGGTCCTGAATAACAGAATTTGGAGGAAGTAGCTGAGTGTTAAAGTCAGATGGACAAAGTTCCACGGTTCCTTTCAAATGATGAGTACGACTCCAATCTGGGAAAGCCTAAGGGACCTCCAAACTGCTCCTTGTTCTTCTTTGTACTGAAATGATCATTCTTTATTTATGATCAGTAGATCAATAAATTTTACATAATTTGTAGTCCACCTCACATCATTTGGTTCAATAATGAGGTAAAGTACTACTTACGCAGTTAGAAATCATGCAGGGGACTCCTGGTTCTTTTTGTACATTTTCTTAATCTTGGGTATGTGCCACACTCAGAAAAGATCATCTGTACTGAAGTGTAATGGCCAAATTAGGATTATCATATGAGAGTAAGGGATTTTGGGAAGAGGAGATACGGGAGAGGGGTTGGCTGAGGGTTTGAGGGGTTTTTTGTTGGTTTGTTATTTTAACTAGGCAAAGATAAACTTGACCAAATTACTGTCTGAAATTAAGCAAAGCATACAAAATAAGAGAAGATTTAGCATGACTGGTATGTCATAAATTGCCTGTTTATTTTCATGAGATGCTCAAGATGTTCCAAAATACTGTTTGCTTTGCAGGAAGTGTCACTGAACTATATCCCTGGTGTATCTCCTTGATTTCAGTAAGAAAGCAGAAAGCCAGTGAAATCTGCTTTCCTGTGTTGCATAAATGAAAAGTCTCTGTCACTGGAGATGTAGTAATGTTCCAACTACTTTTATGTCAGCATTTAGCTGATACTCTTGAGACTGGGTTGGCTTTGGTTACAGCAGAAAATTTTTTTATATTAACATTGAAACTGATTGTGAAAAAATAAATGAAAATCTGTTTTTGAATCCACATGACGCAAGTCAAATGGATCCTTCCCTCACAAACAGCATATAAAGTCTGCATAACATCTGTAGTAAATAGGCTTATTTATGCCTGCTGAAATATGTGTGTCTTTGTATTTAGATGAGCAGTTCAACATCTGTCTTTGTGTCTACATGTAGACAGTTATGTCACCAAGTTCATGGAATAATACTGATTTATCACAATAATTGATCGTAACTTGCACTCTGAAGTGTGTCTGCCAGTACAGCCCTAATCTGGAGAACTTGAAATAGCTTCTTGAAGCATCTGTAGCTAGAGCAGCGTTCTGAATGATTGCGATTTAAATTTGTAGAAATAATTGGAGACAGGCTAGGGTGTTTTTCCAAGCAGTGAGACAAGAGGCACTGGAAGAAACTGAGGCACAGGAAGTTCCACCTGAGCATGAGGAAGAGCTTCTTTACTGTGCAGTGACTATGCACTGGAATAGATTTCCCAGGGAGGCTGTTGAGTCTCCTTCACTGGAGATACTCAAGAACCGTCTGGATGCAACCCTGTGCCATGTGCTCTAGGATGACCCTGCTTGAGGAGGGAGGTTGGACCAGATGACCCACTGAGGTGCTTTCCAACCTAACCTGTTCTGTGATTCTGTGATTTTGTGACTTATTTTATTTATGTTACGAAACCCATGAATTTTCAACACCTTAGATATAAAAAACAAATACGAAAATAACCGGTAGCCTCTCCTCAAGAAACTCTAGCCCATAAGTATGCTATAAACCTATGAGAAACATGGAAAACTTTTTAGGCTTCCTTTTCAAAATATTTGTAACTATGGTAAGAGAAATTTATTTTAAACTCTCTTTCTGTTGAAACAGTCTAGTGTGATCAGACTGCTCCTGCATCAAGATCATGCTACAAAAATGCAAGTTTCAAATGAAAATGAAAGTTTTCATAATCCATTAATGAATAACTATGTTTTTATGATATAAAGTTATATTTTAAGACAGCAATAAAACAAACCGCTTTTCCAGTAAATAAAAATCCTTGTCATGGCAGTCTATGCTGACAATTCATTTCAGAAACAAACACAGAAAGATGCCTGAGAACAGTTAATGTCACACCAAAGTGACTCAGTCTTTGGCTGTTGCAGGGACAACGGTTATCCATTTCAGCCAGGAAGTCAGAGAAGAAAGAGTAATGGCACATACTTAAGAGATGACCAAACATCCTGCTGTTCTGCTTTCCTGCTTAAAAATGGAACAAACTAGGGAAACTTTGGACAGGGTATAAAAGTTGCAAGTTGGACTAGAAATAATCAACCAAAAAGCTAACACTTCCTGGATCACTGATTTTACTGTTTTTCTGTCTAGATCCTTGGTGAAGAGCTGGACAGCTGCAATATAAAGCTGTTGGAATTAGATGCATCAGTCCAGGACTTTGCAGAGCAGAACGTACCCCTGGCTAAGCAGCTGGCTAACAGGATAGGGAAACTCACTGCACTGCACCAGCAGACCATACGGCAGGCTGAATACAGAGCAGCTAAGCTCAGTCAGGTATGATCTTAAATCCTTTCTGCTGTTTCCTCTCAGAAGCAGAAGGAGTATGCAAAAATCTCATTTATTTTCCTGTAGTTATGCCAGAAGGGGCTTTCCTTGGCACATCTGCCTATTATTAGTCAGAGCTTGCATCACATTCCAGAGAGACACAGAGAGGTCAAATCAGAGGCCGAAATAATTCTGTGATGCTGCTTTAACACCCTCTTGCATGGATCACCTGCTGGTTGGTTCCTTTGGTGCCCTAAAAAGATTGTAGATCTCACAAACAGTAGCATGCCAGGAAATAGTATGTTATTGTTCTTTTCAGGGTCTCTGTTTTGTCATTGTTACCTATATGTGCAGCATTAAAAACAAAGTTAAAAAAAAATTATTTTGCTCTAGTTTCAATCCATAGAGGGTGAATATAACTTGTAGACTGAATAGAAAAGCCTATGTACATTGGCCTTGGTAATGCATAATATTTATGCAACATTTTGGCATTCATAAAGATGCATCCCCTGTGGTTTAAAGTCCCTGAAATTCTTTCTCCTTTTTTTTTCCCTAATTGTTCTTATCCCCAAAAAACTCTAGCTAAAAGCAAATAAATGGATTTTCTACAGTTCTGCCATCAATACCCTGATAAATTATGAGTTCTCTTTTCTGCATGCATAAAGATGCTTCTGTAAGGCTTGAAAAAGAAAACTTCAAGATATTCTTTCCAGTTTCCTCAGAAAAATTGTTTTTAAGAAGAGATAGAAAATTATTATCAAAGTAAGAATTCAGCCAAAGTACTTGGTAATGGGATTTAACATTAGGATATTTTCGTTCAGCACTAAGAAATCCACTTTTCATAAAAAATGATAGGTATTGAAAACTGCTTGCAAATAGAGTTTGATCACCTGGGATTTGATCCATCCTTTATAAAGAGGAAATTCATGAATGTCATTGAAATTATTCCTGCTGAAAAGAAAATTGGAACTTAGGAGTACCTTGCTAAATAGAAATTGGATTAATCAGAAAGCAGAACTTTTGTCCTGTATTTTGAAATAGTGCAGCATTTCATTTTTTGGAAATATGGCAGACTGAGTGGACAAAGCAGACTGTTAAAAAAAAAAAGGCAATTTGGAGATGTAAGGGAAAGAAGGGAAAGAGACATATCAAAATAAGAAATTGAGCCACAAACTGAAAAAGGAGATATTTTGGAACGTACATGGGAGGCTGAAATACGCACAAGGAGTGTACCTTCTAGGGATGTATTTGAGTATCAATGGACTCTCCCAGTGTGACCTACATTCTTATAGTGCCTTTTTCCCCCTGAAACAGATAATGTTATTACTGGTAACAGACCTATTTTAACTCCATAAATACATTAGAAATTAAATTATATAAAGCAGTGAGGAAGAGGTGTTAAAATGATCCCCAGGTTAAAACAGTGAAGGAAATAAAATTAGTTTTTTAATCCTCTAAGAATTGTACAAAATTACATTTTAGGGTTAAGTAAATTTTTCTTTTATCCAGGCTGCTTCACACTTGGAAGAATACAATGAGATGCTGGAGTTCATATTGAAATGGATTGAGAAAGCAAATATCCTAGTGCATGGTAGTATAACATGGAATTCTTCCTCTCAGCTTCGTGATCAGTTTAAAGCCTACCAGGTGATTATGTGAGCTATGAAATTTAAAAGGCAGTGTATATAAGAAGTTATTTTTGAAGCAATGGTGTTTTACTTCCTCCTAAAGTGCTAGATTTCTTTGACTGTTCCCCCAAGCCTTAAAAATGATTAACTGGTTTTGGACAATTGTTTTCAAGACTGAAATAAAGATATGTTTTGGAAGAAAAGCATGTGATTCAAAGCTGATCATGTTAACTCAAGTAGTTTGGTTTCATAGAGGCTTTTGGCTGAATAGTGTATCTGTACACTGTGATTCTATCACACCAAGCACCTTATTGCAGCTCATATTCTAAAGCTTTGGTTAATCGAACACGATTTTCAGTTTGGGGTTTTTTTCTTTCTCCAGTATGCTAAATTGGAATAGCCTTTGCTTTCATCTAATGAGTTTTATACCAAATATTCTCAAACTGATACCTAATGGAATTCCTAGTTTCTTCCTATTGCTTTGTGAACATTTCACATCAGAGTAATATGCTGTCCCTGTAATTGTGCAGTTTGTTTGTGTGTGTGTCTGTGTGTGGAATGTGTGTGTGAGATCAGTGGGACGTTTTGATGAGGTTCAACCTTGCCTGGTGTTACATGACCGTGTGAAAGAAATCCAAGTATCATAAGATAATCATGTATCAATAATACCAAAATAAGACTACATAAATTATGGTTTTTATATACACATTACTTAATTGTCAGTTGCATTCTCGTATGTTAGTGCGGTGTAGTATGTCATACTTCGTGTTCTGAATAGGAACCTCCAGGCAATTTATCCTGAGGAAAGCTGGAGAGAGAATTTCTGGTTTGGTTTTGCTATGGCTTTTTCCCTGCTTCAAAATCTGATGATACAGGCTTAACCAATGCCATCCCACACAATACTTTGGCAGTGATTTTTTTAGGCAGCATTAACGACTCCTGCCGTGCTATAAGACTGCACCCAAGTGCTTTCTGCTACTTTCTATTAGGTGCATCAGGCTTCCAGAACAGATCTTCTCCATAGATTGCATATATTATATTTTTACACACAAGTGTGTATAGCAAAACACTAAAATTAATGTGTTGGTAAGTACAGCTGCTGAAGCTTCATGACTTAATCTTTTGTTTCCAAGTCTCTATAAGCTGAAGCACTTCAGCATACATTCAGAACTAAGCATATTGCCTAAGCCTTAGAGGAAATCAGTGGAACTTAATCATAGGCTTACAAATGGGTACACATTGAAGAGTTTGCAGAACAGGAATATCCTTAAAATATACGTGTCATTGAGTCTCAAACCTGACATTCAATTTGCTTATATGTCCATGTAGAGCATCCTTGATGAGTCTGGAGAGATTCACGGTGATCTCGAGGCCATGAGCGAGAGGATTGATTACCTGGCAAGTGTATACCGTACTGAAGGAATGTCACAGCAAGTGCTGGAACTGGGGCGGCGGACAGAGGAATTGCAGCAAGTTATCAAAGCACAGCTACCAAACCTCCAAGATGCTGCCAAGGTAAATGAAAGCAGTTTTTCTAATGCTGGCTGGTGGCTAGGGTGGTGTATGCATCATACTACTGAGATGATTTGCAGTGAAGATAATCTGTGGTCTATACAGGGCATGACTGTGTTATCTAAAGTCAGATATCTTGCGCTGTTCGAGAAACTGCCTTCAGGTGCTGACTCGGGCACAAGATTTCTGCAGGTCCTGTTACAAGTGCTCTTTCTGGATGGATATATTTGGGATAATGGTGTATCTCGAATAGCACTGAGCATCTATGTTTAGATATTTGAAAAGTGTATTTGTTGACACTTACGTTCTGCTATTTCCTTTATTCTTCTCTGAAATGATATCTAAATGCTGTTATTTATCAATTTAGATCAGTACTGGACCAGACCAGAATTCCATAGTGTAAGGCCTACCTCTACAAAGGAGTGTAACAAAAAGAATGAACATGCTTTTTCAGTTTTATAGAGTATATGCTGTATGTGAGATTGAAGTACTTAAAATTATAACTCTGCCTTTGCAATCCCTTTTTCTAGACTGTCATATGACTGGTATTTTTTATTTAATATTTGAAACATTTAAAATTAACTGTTGAAACTATGAATTGTTTTTTGAACTGTATGTAAGGGGATTTTACCTGCAAAATCCAGACAGATATACTTATAGTGATTTCCTTTTTTCTTCTTATTCATCCCTGAATCAAATGTGTTACATTACAGGATATGAAGAAATTTGAAATCGAGCTGAGAGCCCTACAGGCTGCTTTGGAGCAAGCCCAAGCCACTCTGACCTCTCCAGAGCTCGGGCATTTGAGCTTGAAAGAGCAACTTTCTCACAGACAGGTAAAAGACCAGGACCTCAAAGTTAGCATTTGAGTAGTGTGATTTTACACAAAGGATAATGAGTGTTGATGAGACTGATTGTTGTGTTTCTTAAGTGGGTCACTGTTTCAGAGTGTAGCCCCAAATTACTGCCAAGGAACTAAGGGATGAAACAAGAAGAATCATTCCCTCAGAGGGAGTGGTTGAAGTATGATTCTTTGTGATGCAGTTCTGGCAAGTGTGCATCCAATCCATTTAATCCATATTAATAATTGTAATAAAACCGAATTCTTATCTAGTGCTTTTGGTCAAGAGGTTCTTAAAGTACTTCAAAAGGAAGTCTAGATTGTTATCATCATTTACAGATAGAGATGCAATGCTATAGTTTGTTGCTAGCTTCTCCAATAGTAATCTGGAGCACTAGGAGACAGTTCAGATTTCCTTAAGCCCAGTTACATGTTTGTATGCTTGGTTGAATTATGTCCGTAAGATATTGTGGCTTTCTCTATTGCATTTGATCTGCTATGGAGATTTATCAGTTCGTTAGTTTTGGTCTCAGTCTCTTAACAGGAAAAATAAGGCAAGTTATAGCTTTCTGAGTTTCTTAAGACATGTTTCTTTCTGCAAGTGTCAGAGACTGAAAATAGTTCATGCCTCAAACATTGATATAAAGTTTTAAAGAAGCTACAACCACAGAAACCTCCTTGAAGAACTCTGCACTGTAAGTCAAACTACTGAGATTAGATAAAGGGAAAATCCATTCTTTCATCAGCCTCAGGCCCGGGGAGAAACAAACAAGTAAACAAAGAAAAGAACGTGAGCCAAACCCAGCAGCCGTGCTAAGATTCATCCCTGGCTGAATTTGGGATGGGGGAGACCACAGCCCACAGAAGCCAAGTTTACACAGACTCCCCCTGAAACAATGTGCAGGGGGAGGAGGTTTCGGGTGTAAAACGCTGCTCAGGGGCAGTGAACACCCATCCCTTTTACTCAAATTGGCCCAGCTGTGGAACCCCCAACCCTGGGAAGGCCGCATCCACGGGACATTCACGTGGGAGGCAGCTGAGGGGGTGCCTCAATCCATCAAAGGCCCCCCAAGTGCCCCCAGAGCAATTCCTGAAGCCTCACACCACAGGACTGCACGTGATGCAGCAAACCGGAGTCTGCTGTAAGAGACAGTGGTCCCCCCAGGATGCATAGAATCCCATGGGTTAATATATGCTCAGGCCACATAGGAAAGCCCAGGCACCTCACTGGGGGGAACCTTCAGCACCAAGAAGACCAGCTGGAGAGGACCAACGGAACATCGTTGGGATCCATGGAGTGGTGGTATTTTTCTTATTCTGTCCCTATCAGTCTTTTTCTGTCCCCTCCACCTATTTTCTACTTCTTTCTTTCTTTCTTTCTTTCTGTCTTTCTTTCTTTCTTTCTTTCTGTCTTTCTTTCTTTCTTTCTTTCTGTCTTTCTTTCTTTCTTTCTTTCTGTCTTTCTTTCTTTCTTTCTTTCTGTCTTTCTTTCTTTCTTTCTTTCTGTCTTTCTTTCTTTCTTTCTTTTTCTTTCTTTCTTTCTCTCTCTCTCTCTGGATGTCAGCAGGTTCACTCTAGGATTAAAATGTGCAGAAAAACATATGGAAGAAAGGTAAATTTGCACAGCTTTTTCATTAAAATATGCAGTCTTTATTCTGGGGACTTGCGAACAGATTTCAGAATGTGGCCTTGAAGAGTGTAAGTGAAACACATCACCCACCATAAAAATAAAGGAACATGGAGTTTACACTGGGTTTTATGCGTATTTTTTGTCCTGGCTCTAGCAGATCTTATAGTATGAGTTTCTTTTGTACAGAAGGGAGCTGTAGCCCCTGTCCACCTGTTTTAGCAGACCAGAGAGGGGGATATTGGAAAGTGCCTGGCTGGCACACAGCCCCCAAGGTGCCTGTGGGTGCTGATTGCACAATAAAGACACCCTTTGCAAGCAGTATGGGGCCTGACAGAGGAGAGGCCCCACCTGGGCTGCCTGAGGAGTAGGTCATTATACCAAAACTCTGGTTAGATTATCCACCGTATGTCATGAAACCACAGAAATAAGAAACAAACCACAATCCTCTCATCAGTATGCACTTCAGACCCACTTAGCTATCCTTCTGCATGTGGTATAGGGGAAGGGAGATAACCAGTTTGCCTCATTGTCAAGCTGATGTATATCTATGGAATCTAAAGTCTTTTTCTAATGTGCTAAGGCCCTTTTTATCAACTTTGCCTTTTCCTTTTTTTTTTTTGTTTTTCTTTTCCTATCTCTACATACATTAAACTCCTCACTGTAGATAAAAAGAATAGTGGTAAATGTATTCTCCAGTCATTGCACTTAGACCCTTCTAATGCATATGAACAGACAGCTTGAATGGACATCGTGTATGTAATAGGCACTATTAACAAAGGCATCCATCTTGTGATTATTCAAAGAAAAAGGTTTCTGTGTAGCTGTGTTCCTTTTTGTTTGATTGTCTTTTGAATTTTAAGCAACATTTCCAGCCATGGTTTGTATTATCAGTGCAAGATTGTGAATACAATGGGATTCATTTGCTGTTTTGAAAATATGCTTCTATGTCCCAACAGGGAGTTCCACTCAGATTTTAACACTGAAATATGTGTATAGATAAATGACTCTTGTGCTGCTTCAATTTGTGGATTTTGTAAATCTGTTTTTTCAAATCTGTTAATAGAAATATTTTTTTACTTAGACACTTAGAAATAGGTACTACTATGCTCTTTCATTAAATATTTTTATACCTAGTATATGAGCTTTTTGCTTAAATAATCTTTAAAAGAATTCTCATTTCACAATGAGCAATTCCAGGGAAAGTGTGTCTAATTACATTCAATTTGAAAAATAGGTAACAGAATTTTTCTTTTATTGCTTGAGCTTACCATTAGTTGTCTTTAGCTGCATGAAATGCTCTGGGAGTTCTGAAAAACTGGCTTATTGTGGCACTGACTTTGTTTCTAGCATCTGTTGTCTGAAATGGAGTCACTGAAGCCAAAAGTTCAGGCAGTACAAGCCTGCCAGAGTGCCCTGAGGATTCCTGAGGAGGTGGTCACCAGCCTGCCCATGTGCCACAGTGCCCTGCGGCTCCAGGAGGAGGCCAGCCGCCTGCAGCACACTGCCATTCAGCAGTGCAACATCATGCAGGCAAGTGCAACTCCAGCCGTGAATTACTGAGAGGAACTTGAACAGTGACATACAGATTGTGAGGAAAACAGAATTTTTTATCTCTGTGCATTCCTCTGTTCTGTAGTACCATTAGGAATTTTCCCAGTAAGTCTCAGTCACTCCTGATTTTAATATTCGTGACTATGTTAATTGTTGTTTTACTCATTAGACTCTCACCTCAGTTCTCTCCCTGATACTGCTATGATTTTAGTAATGCTGTTAGGATTAACTAGACAAACAGCTAATATACAATTGTATGCAGGTTAATTTTATAAGCTATATAATCAGGTAATAAAATTAATATAACATTATAACATCAGCTGCTTCTGAAGATTGCATAAAAACTATCGAGTTAATTAAATAACTTTCTAGTATAAAAATAATTATTTTTATTTTCTTTATTTATAATTTATATGTATTTGTTTTCTGATTTTGGAATCATTCAACATTTATTAAATTTGTATTTGCAAGTTTTGGGAAATACGAGTAAACTAGATTTTGTTTTATTGTTTGGATTTATAATTAAACAAGTAAAAGGTATTTCCAAAGAAGAGAGTTAAGTTTTTCTTCTCTGCTATTTAGTGATAGGAATATACATAGCATATTCCATAGGCTAGGGTGCAACTACAAAGTTTCAAGTTAGATAACATAAGAGACTTTTGATGATTAAGGATAATTATTGATGCAAGAAAGGTTACAGTGTCACACTGAAAATTTAAAAAATGGGTTAGACAAACTGCTCATGCATCTGTGATAGAAAGAGCTGATACTACACTGGTAGGGTAATTATCTGAATCAATCTTCATAATCCTCTCCCAGTTGTATTTTCTGTAAAATCTAAGCTTTTCTTACAGTCATAAATGAAGATCTGAAGTGGAAAAGCAGATGAAAATGCTTTATAGTAAAACCATGAGAGTAAGCAATGCTATCTTCTTGTGGGTATGTTTGGTTCAGGTACTGTTCAGGAATCAGAAGTTATAGCACCTTACATCAGAAATCTAAAATATCATGTTATGTGGACTGTGGATTTGGGAAATATTTAAATAAATGAAACCATTCAAGTCATTGCAGTTCACAATATTTATGAATAGACGTTTTCCTGACTATACTCCTGCTTTGCTTATCAAGATGTGAGTGCCAGATAGATGCAAATTTTTTCTACTTCAGGAGGGAGATCTGTCGTGCTTAAACTAAGTAAAAACTAATTTTCATGTAGACACTCAATCTTTTTTTCTCTTCTCTAGGAAGCAGTGGTTCAGTATGAGCAATATGAGCAAGAAATGAAACATTTGCAGCAGATGATAGAGAGCGCCCATCGCGAGATCCAAGACAAGCCAATAGCAACCAGCAACATCCAGGAACTCCAGGTCCAGATTTCACATAATGAGGTATAAGAGCCAAATTGCATCAAAACATTGGGCTCAGTGGCAGCTCACTGACCCAAACAACTTTTCATAAGCAGTAATCATAATTCAGACTTCCTCAAGGCTAGTTGAGCAGATAGACATAGTACCAGATCGGGAACTCCTGCTATAGGTACAATGGGGAGAATTCATTCGTTTCTTCAGTTAGGTATATTCTAACCTGCGGACAACATTATGATAAACAAAATCATTGCGTAATTAAGGGACAGTTAACATTAGAACTTGACTGACGAGTGTCCCAGAAGTCAAAGTTCAGCAGTTTGTAAGGTAATCACAACTAGTTCGGTGGTACATATGTACATATGTATATCCTAAAGTACTTGGACATATACACATGTATATCCTAAAGTACTTGCTCATTTTCATCCCAGTGACATTCTGTAAAGGATACCAAGAGACTTGAGTCAAAGGAAATCCACAATAGATTTGGAGGAAAACTCAGTACCGTTCATTCCAAAGGCTTCTTTAAAGCCTTTGTTGAGAAGATTTTTGTGCTCTGGAGTTGTGGGTCCTGCCCACAAATTCATGGATCATAAGTCAGGATAGTCTCTGTGCAGCCTTCTTGCTCTGCTGCCTTGAGAGCTCCTCCTGAGCCCCCTTCCCCTCCACCTGTCTGTTGTGTAATTCTTGGGATAGAAAATGCGCCACTGATCTCCTTGTGTCACTTTTGGCACCAGATGGCACCATTTCTTTACCTTTGAATTGAAGCTATCCCTCTGTTGTGTAATACAACCTAATGTTACATGTGTTTCTCATTTTTTCTATCCAGTTGTTACAGCAGTTACTTAGTACAAATTCAAGAGCAGTTTGCATAAACAAACACTTCTGGTTTTTTAGTATTGAATTGATAATGCTGGTATTCTCTATTCAAATGTTCGGGAACAGCAAATGCAGGAGAGTGACTTCAGCGATTCAGGGTAATATTGCTGGAGGAAGGAATGGTGCTGCAGGCAGGAAGGAATTAAAAATGGGGCAGCTTGAAGGTTCATGTGCTTTTGAGCAAGTTTAGTGGCTAGGAGTGGTCCTAAGCATCTGCAGGAAGACAGCAGTTCTATGCTAATGCTCATGTTGGCATCAGCCAGAACGGACAGACTTCATACTTGCAAGCTTTCCACATTTAGGGGTAAGGGGTTTTGAAAGACTGAGATAAGCATATTTTTGGTTCATGTTTTCTCTGCTAAATACCTGTGAAAAAGCATAACATGAAGTGGATATTCTGAACTGTGTATTATTAGACTACTTCAAAAGTCAAGTCTGTCAAGATGTTTGTTAGGTGTGTTATTAATTTAAGAAAATATCAGTTACCACATCCCCTGTTTAAGCCTGTATGTAAAAGAACTTAAAGGGACATTTGCAGTAGCTATATTTGGAATTAAAATAAGAAGAAGGAAGAAAGTAGAAGGAAATTACATCTTGATTTTTAGGAAGCTTGTATTAATATGCATGTATGTAGACACCATGTCTACAGACCCATGTTTCTTTATAATTTCAGATAAGAATGTGGGCAAGTATCTCCATACTTGTTAATTATTTTAATGGATAATACAATACCTCATGGGCCATTGATTTTATAAGATGCTTTATTATTTTTAATTTTCTTTTGCAATCACATTTTTGCTTACCTTTCCTTGTTTTCAGTTAAAAGAGGTATTTTAGATACGCAGTGCATTGGACATTAATACCACAAATGTCACTGCACTTCAGTAACGTGATGGAATAAAGTGAGTATACTGAATGACAGTAATTTTCTGCTGAGGTTCAGATATGTCATTCATTGAGTATTAGTGAATGACTGATATTTGCCAAAGAGCAAATAACTGTTCGAGCTGATAAACACAAAATTTGCGGCTTGATTTGATTGCAGCTTGGTTTTTGGCTATTCTGCTTGATGTTTTATAATCAAGACTTTTCTTAGTCTCCAAGGAAAGCTTTGGAGCACCAAGAGAGGTCCTTTGGTTGCTAACATGACAGATGGTGACAAGGTGCCATTGAAACTCAAGTAGTGAAGTGTCATCCTCAGTCTTGGAGCTGTTTCAATTCCTATTTCTTGCAATGGTATTTCTTGCAATGAGTGTTCTGCACTGTAATTTTGAGGAATTTTCTTGCTGAAAATGTCATACAACCAAAAAAATCTTTTAATTTATCAGCCTGAAGCAGTAGTCTTACTTACTTTTGAAAAGATATTGTAGTAATATATTATTATGCCTCCTAGATCTTGCAACTCCTATTGCTGTTTTTCCTTGAAAACTTATGGCTTTTGAAGAAGTAAAAGCAGATATAAAAATGAAGCAGAAATATATACTTGAACAAATAATCACCCATTTAGTAGGCAAGCTTATACAAATGTTTTCACTTAATAGATCAAAACTCAAACTTGTCACTGAGCATCTAAGGAGACAGGAACAATTGCTTCAGCAGAAATATGAAACGCTTCCAACATTTTTTGTTTGAAGTATATTAATTGAAAGCTTTGAAACTGGACACTGAACAGAGCAACAGTATAGGATAGGAGAGGAGACAAGACACTTATGAATAGTCATAAGGCTATTCTTTTTCATCTTTCTTGTCTAAAAAATGTTACGCTTATGATGGTGTTTGGCCACATAAATAGACCATTTCCTAAGCATAAAACCCCCAGTATTTTAAAATATACTCTGCTTTAAGACAGATTCCCCATCTCTTTCCAAAGAAAGGTTAGTCCTGTGCAGCTCAACTTTCAACTCAGTAGACTTACACAAAACCAAAACAAGATTAAAATACAGCTAATCCAAACAGTGACAAAAAGCAATCCAGTCTGCATTTAATCTTATTATGTGACTAATTGTTCCTATCACATTTGAGCCTGTTAGACCCTGTGAGTTATTGTTTGGACAATTCATTCTTTCTGGTGAGAGCTGAATGGGGCGTTTTTTGCAGTTGTGGCTACTACATGACCTCATTTCCCTGGCATGCACTATGCGGGGGAGCTTCATCTTCCTTAGATAAATGGAAGTAGATGGGAGGGGGGAAGAATAGGGCAGGAAGAGGGAGAGACGCTCCCCTTTGCTGCAGCGTGAAGCTTACAGACATGGGCTGAGGTTCAGGCAGGATGCGAACGTGAGGCGTCCCTCCGTCCCCCCGTCGCTGCGCTCTGCGGTGCCGCGCACACGGAGCCCTTCGCAGCCGCCGCCGCTGCGAAGCCGCCGCTTTGCAGTTTCGCGGCGCAGCCGGACGCGCCCGGCTGGGTCCCTCCGCTGGCGACATCCTGCTCGTCAGCAGAGCGGCAGCGCTGCCATGGTATTGGCTGCGCTTGGAGGGGCAGCTTCAGTTCGCCGCGGAAGCTGAAATGCTGCCGGTCCTGTGGCCTTTCCCGGCTGCATCAGCATTAGGGAAAAAAAAATGTTTCCTCAGGAGCTGGCTCAGAAGATCAAAGGATACCAGGAGCAGATTGCTTCTTTGAATTCCAAGTGCAAGATGCTGACAATGAAAGCAAAACATGCCACCATGCTGCTGACAGTGACAGAAGTGGAGGGGCTGTCCGAGGGAATGGAGGAGCTGGATTCAGACCTGCTCCCAACACACCCCACTCATCCCTCGGTGGTGATGGTAAGCAACGCACTGGTCACTGTACTCATTATCTGAGCTGCTTTCTCTTGCATCATTACAACACCTCTGTGTAGCAAATTGCCACAGCTCGCATCTACATTCAGCTTTTGAAATGGCTGTAGTGTGGCAAACCAAACAAGTTACAGCTTCCCTTTACTGTATTTTGCTTTATATGGGTTTTCAAGACTTGTTGATAAAGGATGAAGTTATTTAACAGACAGTATGTGAAAGCTGCATGCAATAATATGCGAATATTGTGCTTTGCTTTGTAGTTATCAGCATGCAAGAGCAAATGCTAAGAAATTGATGAGTTGCAGGAATAAAATAAAACCAGAATAAATATTATTTCATTAGATGTTGCAGCGTGTAGGCTTTTCGCACACTAAAATGTTGATATGATAATTGACAGTATCTTGCTCTATTCTCAGATGAGTGTGTTGGAAATGAAAGCTGTCTAAGTACTGCCACAGGCCTAGTGTTTGACTTACTTTGCTTTTGTTTGTTTCTAACTGGATCTCATTACAAACATTCTGCTGATGCTACTGGGATTTTTGTCTGAGTGTCAGACTTCAAGATTTATCCCTCTATAGCAACATAGGGGAAGGAAGAAGGTTATGTTTGAATACTGGGTTGTGTGTATTTTATATTTCAAGTCTGTTCCTTGTTGTTCTAACCGGACCTGGATACTGAGACAAAAGTGCAGTATTTTGTAGCTCTCCGTAGTATTTCTCTATGCAGAAGTGATTGTATTAGAAGACATTTTGGCAAACCTGAATTTGTTATTATTGAGTTGCTTGTTCTGCATTGTCTTTTAAAATCCATTAGGGTACAGGAGAGCATTTTTATACTGAAGTATGACAAGTAAATGAGACTATTTATTCAACAGATTTCTAAACTGGTATATGTAGGAGCATGAAGCATGACTAATTAATGTTGTGGTAATTCTGGCCATGTGTTGTTTTGATCTCAGTCTAAGTCAAGCCTCAGCTGAGGTAACTGATTTTCTTCCTGTGCTCTGGGGTTGCTTTTCCTGTGGCAGATGACTGCTGGTCGCTGTCACACACTGCTCTCCCCTGTCACTGAGGAGTCTGGGGAGGAGGGAACCAACAGTGAGATTTCTTCTCCACCTGCCTGTCGCTCTCCCTCACCTGTGGCTAATACAGATGCTTCTGTTAACCAGGTACCTCTCTCTTGGCATTCATTCAGCTTTTATCTCAGACATACATGGTTCCATTCCACAGGTGGTTTATTTAATCCTCTGAGATAATATTTAGCTATAGCTCCAAGGAACTGAGGCTTAACCTCTTATTAAACTGAACCTTCAGGTTCTGGTTCAAAATGGATACAGATACTGACTTCTGAGTTCAAATTGCATAAATCCAGTGTTACAGCTATTCGTTATTTTTAAAAATAAATTTTAAGTGACAATTGCAATGTCACTTAAATGTCACTTTTCTACTTATAGCCTAATTTTTATTTTCTCAGTAGTACTCAATGGAATCTTGCATCCTGAGAAAAAATGCCGTTTTGTACTCCCCATAATGAAACATTGCATTATGTCCATATCCATCTATCTTGCTGTACCATTGCCATTGTGGCACTGAAGTCACAGCCTGATATCTCGCACTTAATACCGTTTCAGTTATTAACTTTTATGTGGGTTTTTTTCGTGTACTGTTCATTCCAACATTGTTCATTTCCATGGCAGTCTATTTTAAGTGCCAGTGAGACAGATCAGTGAATTAACCAATGTTAGATTTTTAAATCAAAACTGAGGGCCCTTGCACTTCTAATAGGAGCAAGTGTATATCAGTATTGATTAAAATGTAAACATTGAGCCAGCGCATTGACCATCGTGCCCATAAAGTCACACATAAAATGTTATGCTTTAGAAGCTTAGAAATGAGCTTTAGAAGCTGTCACACCCTCACTGAATTCATCATGTTCTGGATTTTGTGGCTGATTGGCTGGTTTTGCATTTGTGACTGTTTCCAAAATTGACCCCTGCAGACTTGAAGGTTAGAATGTGTTGTGTCACACTGCTGAGTAGAATTAGACAAGTTTGAGCATGATGCTCATTGATTCCTTCTGCTAATTCAGATATGCATATGGTGCTATAGAAATTGGTAAATAATAAGACATAAGAAAGAATACTAATGTAAAACAGTAAGAGAGGTGACAAAATCATCAATGGCATACTAAAAAAAAGTTGTATAATGCGTAAGAAGGATTTTTCTAGTGTTCTGTCATTTTAGATAATCAGAAAGTTCCCTGTGAAGTTTACTTACAGTAGAAAGGCATCTATATATTTCAACATAGAAGTCTTATGACATCACTAATTAGTGAAGGAGTTAAAGGACGAAAAGCAGCTTCCTAATCAACAAAGCCAGTGTCAGTTCACTACTTTTCTCTGAAAATGTAAAACAAGTCAGTCACTCAGACAATAAGGAAAACATAGTGAAGTTGCTGTTGCACCATGAGCTGACACCAAAATACAAGTTTTAGAGTAAGTTATTTACTAGGGCAAAATTGAACAAAAAGATTATGTCTTTCATTTAGCAGAAGATTTTTGAGAGACATAAAGTTGATGCTGTTATAATAATCTTAAAAACTTAGAGCTGAAGTTTTCTTCAGTGTGGTTAATGTTGAAATGGACTGCATGTATTAAACAACAAGCGGAAGAAGATTCCACAATGCAGTGGTTTACTTACAAAATTCTTAGGTTCACACTCACATGAGATTAAAACTAAAGAAGCTATGAAACTGCCAGTGCTGGTCATGATGAATGCCCAGGGAGACTTCAAGAAAGAAGGTTCGTTAAAAAAAAATCCTAGACATTAGTGAACTAGGAGCTTAAATGTAAGTTATAAACATTTTGTATTTTTACAGGAAATCAGCAGAATAATTTGGAAGTATTTTGTTTTAATAAGTAGCCAGAATTAAGAACTAATTTCTTACAGGAAGATCACTTGAAAACTACCAGAAAAAATGTGAACAGGAGCTCTAGAAAGTGAAGAATAACATGAATTTAGTCTTTGGAAAAAAATTTAAAGCTCTTCTGGAGAGGCAATTGGGGAGGGAAAGGTTGGGTGTTAAAACTGCTTTTTAATTCATCCTGGGTAACTCTCTGTAGTCTTTCATCAGTTTCCTAGCATCTCATAATGGTGAAACACAGCTAGTCTGAATTTAGACTGACACCTATGCACTGTTTTTACATTTCTAACAAGTAATGAAAATATAAAACAAGTACCAGCTGCTTATTAGTGAAATAATGGGATAATGTATTGAAAGAGATTAAAACAAGGGCAGAAATACAAGAAAGTGACAATTCTAGCACTGTTGTAAGTTTAAAAATGTCTGGTTTTTTTCTGAAACTGCTCTGAAAACAAGAGAGTAGGGGGAACTATAAAGGTGTTAACACTGGAAACACTGAGGAATTTCATAATATATAAAATGTTGGCAATAGTTAACAGTCCTGAAATGCAGTTCATTTTTACGTTCAGCAAAATTAAACACTTCATCTGTGCTGCAGTACTGAATGAGAATCTTTTGGGGCTAAATCTTCTTGCACTTACGCAGAGATGTAGTTGATTAAAATTTGACACACTTTTTAAAACTTGTCTTCCTGATACACAGTGCAGAGCAGTTGAACTGGAAAAGCTAAAGTGTTGGCACAATGCCCTGTAGGCCACAGCTGATCCTGTGATTCAAGTCTTATGCACTGGGTCACTGTTAAATGCTCTTCTATCTCACAGTCTACTTAGGGATTCTTTCTCTTTCCCTTGTGAATACTCATCTAGAGTGCACCAGCCCTTGTCACATGTCGTACAAAATCTAAACACACCCTTTTGCCCCTACATCTAACAACAAAGCTTGACTACTGTTCATTGGCTACTTTTCATAAAAACAGCCATGAGATAGTAGGGCCTTTATAGGGGCAGCAAAATCTTTTACTTGCATGAACATCTGGATTCCTACTATCATCAGGTGAAAGCTCTGCCGAAGAGAAGCTGCCGTGTTGTATACTCCAGAAAGTAGTTGAAGAGATGGGGAAAGGGACTACTTTTCCCTCTCTGTGAAAACAAACCCTTTATTCTGAAAACCGTATTAAGAGGTCACAGAAGCATTGATCTTGAGAGGGGACTAGCAAAGGGTGGAGAGTAGCTGCAGGCAAGGCAAAATGAGAAGTTGCCCCTACTGGTGCAACTTTTCACCATTACTTGGAGAGATCACTTGTGGTCAGAGTGAAAAATTCTGAAATTGCAGTACTGAATGTTGTGCTAAGCTGTTACCTATTCCATGCAGGCTCCTGGACGTCGTAACACTTTCACCATTAAATTTTTCAAGTTTCCCCATGATTGTCTTTGAAGAAGTACCTCATCTGACACTTTTGGACTGTTTGATGGGAGTGATCTGCTTTCTGTGCTCTTCCAGAGCCTGTCTGGCTTTGTTCACACATGGTATTAGATAACATATTTGCATTCTGTTCCAAATTAAGATCTTTATTATACTCTGAGATCCAGTACCTCAGAATTAGTCTTGTTTAGTAGCTAACTTTTATACATCTATACAGAATCACAGAATGGTTGAGGTTGAAGGGACCTCCAGAAATCATCTGACCCAACACCTTTCCTCAAGCCAGGCCATGAACAGCAGGTTGTCCAGGACTATATTCAGGATGATTCTGAGTGTATGTAAGGATGGAGACCCTGCAACTTCCCAGGGCAACCTGTCCCAGTGCTCAGTCACCCTAACAGTAAAAAAGTGTTCCCTGATATTCAGAGAGAATCTCCTGTGCTTCAGTTTGTGCCCATTGCCTCTGTTCCTGTCACTGGGCACCCCTGAAAAGAGCCTTGTTCTGTCTGCTTTGCACCCTCCCTTGAAAGAAGCATTTTTCACCTCCCAAATAATGTGGTGTTAACTGTCATACATGATTTCAGTTTTAAATAATCCTTGTCATCAAGCCTGCTTTCCTGACCTAAGTATAGATAGTGTACTTGTTTCCTTAATTCTGCATTTTCTGTAGATGTTTTCAGTTGTCATCTGCAATAGTTGAAGAAATCTCCATACACTAAGTATAGAAGTTCTAGTGAGAAATAATTCCACTCTGAATTTTCATCGGTGGTTTGAACATTTGCCTATTCCCTTAGCACTTTTGGTCCCTTTTCTCAATATCTTTTATGAGTTAGTTGAGGCTCCCTGTTTGTTTGAAAGCTTACAATAAGCTGATGCTTCATGCTCTTTCTTGCCTCATTTACCAGTCCTTCAGCATATTCCTTTTAGGTTCTTCTGCTGCTCTCTCTGTGAGAGAGGTTCATTAGGGTGGTATTTGCCACCTACAGTACCATAGCCCACTGTCTTTTGTGATGGGTTTTCCCCTGTGTGTAGTTGTAATGATGCTGGAACAACACTTTCATTTATAGCACTTCCCTTCCCAGCCTTTCCATGGTTGTCCACAGTTGCCTTCTGTACCTCTTAGCTAATACGAACATGAAAAAAATGCGTCCAAAATCCTCATCATGGTGAAGGTCCACAACATGCTCAGTCTGCTACGATTAAATGTTTGTTTACTGTGTTCAGAGGTTTCCTGGTGGTTTTGGCTTTGTGGGCTTTATTTTAATGGACATATGCAGTGGGGCAGTATGGGGAGGACAGTGTGCAATAATGTGCAATTGAAAGTGCAATAATGTACTTCATGCTTGTAGGACATTGCTTATTACCAAGCCTTATCTGCTGAACAGTTGCAGACAGAAGCTGCTAAAATTCAACCCAGCACCTCAGCCACCCAGGAGTTTTATGAACCAGGCTTAGAATCATCTGCTAGTGCCAAATTGGATGATTTGCAGCGTTCTTGGGAAACACTGAAAAATGTGGTAAGTTTTCATCTGGAGGCTTCAAAATAATTGGCTAGCTTGTCAGGAATAAAATTCAAATAACTTGCTCAGCTAATATTTTCGGCAATTTTTGGTTTTCAGATGGTTACTCGATTTGTTAGTTGCGATATATTATTTTTGTTCTTTGTTTGAAAGCCTGTGCAAGATGGACCTCCATTAAGAAAAATAACAGTCATTAAAGCTGATAGTTGTGTTCAGAAATATTGGCTATTGACTGACTATATTCCTTAATCTAATAAGGATACCCAATCAAGCTGGATGAGTTGGCAAAAAAGGCCCTAGAATCCAGTTTCTTCGAATACTGAATCAACACATTTCTGTATAGTTTTGCAGCATAATCATTCAGTGATGTAGGAAAATGGTCAGAGATTTGATCAGATGCTATAAATTTTAATTCCTTTCAGAGGCACAGTAGCTGTTACAGGGTATTAAGAACTATGTGTCTAGGAAATAGTGCACATCCATGTTTGAGTGCATGAAATCTAAAATAATGTTCATAGGTTTTCCCTGCTTTAATAATCTCCATTTTTTTTCAGCAACAGAACCTAGAATTTGGTGGAATTTAAGTAAATAAATACTTTTAATAGGGATGTTTTGCTTTATAATTTATACTCTTGAAAACTTGTTGCAAGTTTTTTTGCTTTAGTCTCTTAAGCTTAGGGATATAAGAAGCAGACTAAATAGCAAATCCTGTGGCAGAGGTCAGAATTTATACCTTCCATTCTTCTTCAGATCAGTGAAAAGCAGCGCACACTCTATGAAGCTCTTGAGCGTCAACAGAAGTATCAGGACACACTCCAGTCTATATCCACGAAAATGGAGACCACTGAAATCAAACTAAATGAGAGTTTGGAACCAGCCAAAAGCCCAGAGAGCCAGATGGCTGAACATCAGGTAAAATCTTATATATGAGGAGTAGAGGGAGAGTGCACGTTGCCTGCATATCTTTTGCTCTGTTCTTTAGAAGGTAACGTTCTTCATGGCTGGATACCTCAAAGATACACATTTGTTGCATGAACCTTCTTTGTTAACTGTATGTCTTGCCTTTCTGGGCTTCCTGCTGTTCTAAAGGTGGTGTGTTGGGGATTCTTTTATTAAGGAGCCTCTTTGAAAGAAGTAGTATAGATCATAAGAGTTTGTCCAATTGACATTTTCAGCAAAAGCTTTTGTCCAAGATCGTTTCCAATGACAGCTATACATACTGTTCTTCAGCATCATTGCTGAAGAATATTTATAATGTTGCCAAATTTACTAAGATCGTAACCAATACTGATGCATTGTATATTGATCAGAATAAATTTTTCACCTTGTTAAACAAAACAAACCAAAAACACACAAAAATTCCCTCACAAGGGAAGTCTCAAGAAATACTGCTCTGAATAATAAGAGAATAAATACTTTATTATATAACCCATCTGACATATGTCTAAGTTTTAATCATCTAAGCGTTCTCTCTTATAGCTTGAATCTATCTGGTGGGGCCAGTGCTCATTTCAGTAGAAACTCCATGACTTGAAAAGGACGACATTTGGCTTTTGTAGCACTGCGTGATGTCCTATGCATCCAGTGCATATATTCTGTCAGATATGAAAGTAAAGTATCGCCTCAAAGATACTGGTAGTGTACCATCCTTTTTTAGGTATCTTGAAAACTGTTCCATGGTATAAGAATAAGTAGGAACTTATTTTGCACCATGGAGTAAATCTCTGAGTATTTACATCTGTAGCTGGATGTTCTTTGTCAAGTTGGAAAATTTTAGGCTGGAAGCCAACACATGCGCATATTTTTCTCTCACAAACACACACTTACTTAGTTGTTCATTATCTTTACTGTGAATACTAGAACGCCCCGCAGATAATTTATGGGGAGAATAAATTTCCAATTTCCAAAATAATTCCTTGTGATATGTTTGAAATTCAAGATATGTAATTAAATCCGTATTTAAGTAACCAGATACATGATCCTATCTTAATCCTGTAAAAGCAGGGCTCAGTCCTTTGGAATACTGTTTCTACCATACCAATAGTGATACTCTGCACTACTCTATGTTCCTCATGCTCCCCCAGAATAGTTGTCTTGAATTTTATATTTAGTCAGTGCCTCCTGAAATACTTTCTTCTCACTGTAAACGAAGCAAATGCATTCTCTGCTCTCATTTCTAACTAGGCTTTGATGGATGAGATTTTAATGTTGCAAGAAGAAATCAGTGAGCTTCAGACATCATTAGCCCAGGAGCTTGTTTCAGAACCGCTGGATGCAGAAGGTGCTGATCAGATGGCATTGCAGTCCACCCTCATAGTCTTGGCAGAACGAATGGCCACAATTCGAATGAAGGCATCAGGAAAACGACAGCTATTAGAGGTACAAGAAAAAACATCACCAATATTCTTAGTCACCAAAAAAAAAAAAGTAATTTTCAGTTCTGCTTATTTCTCACAATTCCTTTTAGTAATAAATTACCATTTTTTTTAGTGAGCCCCTCATCTTAATGCTAAGTGATAAGTAGCCAGAAAGAACTTGGAACACACATATATATGTTCCAAGTTTCTTCTGGCTATATGTAGCTGTATGACTATATATATATATATATATATATGTATATATATATATATATGCACGTATGTGTGTGTAAATGAAGTAATGAAGTGCAGATATTAAAAGTCGTGTTGTCTACAGTAAACTTTTGAGAAGTCACCTCTCCAAGCTGGGAGACAAGAGAAGAGGGAAAGCTTAAAACAAGAAATAACTCCTCTTCCAAATCCTTCCAGTGTTGTCTGTACTCATCTTCCCAGTGATTTGCATGCAAACTTTTTTTCATGGAAGATGCACACCTTCATTTCTTTACCTACCAAATTTACCAAAAATTCTTTAATACTGAGGAGATTTTTAAAAGCCCTTTCCAAATAGGAATGTTGCTGTGTATATTATACAGGTGAGGACACGCAATCCTACCAAAGCTGGTTACAGTTTGGCTACTTTGAACACTGCGGGGCAGCTTTATTGCTGTATTGCTGAGAACTGCAGTAGTGAATTCACAAACACAGCAGCTACTGTCTTCACATTTTCCAGCATCAGTTGATTCAGAGAAGCAGAGTGAGAATTGGCTGTGTGGATCTAAGTTTTGGTGCTCAGCTGCTAGCTGGGGTTAAACCAAGACACTGGATTACAGGAGAGTCTCAGGGTGCTTCAGCTGCTTTAGTTCTGTCCAGTCACCTGGGACAGTGAACAAATCATTAGAAAATATCTTTGTTCATCTTAAAATAACAAAATTGCGCTAAGTTATTCCTTCTCAGAAGAAAAACAGCTTTCAATTAGTAACGAGGAGTTGGAAGTAGAATAGGGCATCTAGCTATTTATAGCTTGCACCCCATACAGGATCTAACAAACATCTTGCTAGTACTTAGGAGATGCTAACTAATAATTTCAAGATATAATGAGTCAAATGTATTACTCTTAACTGTGGTTAGGATTCTGACAGTTACTTTGATACAATACCGCAAGTATTCCCTAAGAATCTTGACTAGGAAATCTATATGATATGTACACAACATTCAGTAATTTAACCTGTGTGCTTCATAGCTCTGATTTCACAGATAAAATCTTATAGAACATCCCAGGGAAGTAAATGTAGAAATAGAGATAGAACAGGTAATGAAAATATTTTGCTGTTGAGGGTGTGCATTGCTAGTATTGTTCTTTCTGTGGACCCAATTTGAGTAACTAGCGTTTGAGAACTGTTCAGATCTGGGTTATTTGAGACATCTAACAACTATCATTATTCTTTAAATTATTCTAACAGCAATTTTTAATTTTTCTATTGAAATTGAGCATTCAGAAAAGCTATGCAAACACTTCCTGTGTGAGCAAGTTGCCCTGCTCATTTGAATCTGAATTTCCTACAAAGTGTGGTAGGTTGACCCTGCCAAACACCCACCCTCACTCCTCTCTCCTGTGAGGTGGATTAAAAATAGAAGGCAAGCAAAAAGACTCATGGATCAAGATAATGACAGCTTAAAGAGGGTAAGGAAAAGCTATGCATGCAAGCAAGGAATGAGGCACTTATTCACTACTACTCAGCCAGCAGGCAGATGTTTAGCTACTTTCCTGGAAAGCTCAGCCTGTGTTTGTTGGGAAGACAAACACCATAACCACGAATGCCCCTCCCTCACTTTCCCTGGGCTTTTATTTCTGAGCATGATCTCATCTGGTATGGAATATCCCTTTGGTCAGTTCAGATTTGCTGTCCTGGCTATTTCCTCTCCCAACCTTTTGCCCACCCCCAGCCTACTGGCCATTGTGAGGGGCAGACAGAAAGAAAGCCTTTATGCTGTGTTCAGCAGTAGCCATAACATTGCTGTGTTATCAGCACAGATTTAACCACAGCTGCAAAGCCCTGTGCAGACTGCAATGAAGTTAACTCCATCCCAGGCAGATCCAATACGATCTTTTCCCCTTTTTCCCTAATATTTGCACCATGCTTAGGTTTCACATTATCTGATACAAACTAAGTATCCTTTGACCATCCTTTTCATTTTCTTATTCCCAAAATCCTGTCTACTCTCCAGAACTCAATATGTCTCTTGTATTGGGGACCCCAGAACTAGACATAGTACTCCAGGTGTGGACTCGCCAGTGTTAAATGGAGGGGCAGGATCACCGCCCTCATCCTGGTGGGAACACTCCTAAAGCAGGCCCAGACACCACTGGCCTTCTTTTCCACATTGTTGGGTTGTGTTCAAAAGAACCCCCAGGTTCTTTTCTGCTAAGCTGCTTCCCATCCGTTTAGCCTCCAGCCTGTACTGGTGCATGGGGTTGCTGCCTTGCAGGTACAGGGCTTCACACTTTCCTTTCTTCCTGTCAGCTCATTTTTACAGCCTTTCAGGGTCCATCTAGATGGCAGAATAACCCTCTTGCCTTATCGGCCACTCCTCCCATTTTGTGTCATCAGCAAACTTGTTGAGGCTCATTACTGGCCGCTCACTAGACTTTGTGTTACTGATCACCACTCTCTGGCTGCAGCTGTTCAGCCAGTTTTCAAATTCAAATGGGGCAATTAAAGGGTGAGCAAGACTTGCTGATCACTCCCTTCCTTCCCAATAGATGGACCAGCTGATGGATGGACTCGGGGCCTCTATGTTGCTGCGATGCTGATGCTGCAGCAGCCATTGAGGCTTGATGTCCTTCCACACCCCATGGCTCAGGGGTCCTCTGAGAGGCCAGAGAAGGCGGACAGCTCTTCAGGCTTCTTTTTACCCATGTGACTGTACCAAGGGCCCACCCGTAATTTGTTTGGTCCTTAAAGTACCCCTCTTGTGCCTCTCTTGGGCGACAGTAAGCCTGTCTAAAAAGCTTGCTGCCAAAAAAGGCAAAGCTGCTTTCCTTTCCCTGCAGCCCATTCCCAGCTCTGTGCATTCCTTTTCTTCATGTGCATCTTTCTGCCTAAGCAAACAGTGCTGTACTAATTGAGCAAACTGGATCAATGTGGGGGGAAACCCACAGGGGAGCAGCAAGAGGAGGCAGAAAAGACCTCACCTTTAGAAGGCTGTAATAGCAGAGTTCTTCTGGAGAAGGTAGAAATACAGTGACTGAACTGAAACAGAATTTCAGTTATCAGAAAAACACGCTCATCAATAGAAAGAAATAATATTTTGTAAAAGATAGGTCTTACGATGGATTAGAAATACCATGTAGGATTTGTGGAAAATAGAGAGGAAAAACTTTTTTTGAAGTGGCTGTAAGAGTTTATTTCTTCTAAAAAGTGAAATACAATTTGTACCTCTAGGAAAAACTGAATGAGCAGCTCGAAGAACAGCGGCAAGAGCAGGCTCTTCAAAGGTACCGGTGCGAAGCTGATGAGCTTGACCACTGGCTACTCAGTACACGAGCAACGCTGGACACCACTCTGCTTCCTGCCGAGGAACCTATGGACATGGAAGCACAACTGGTAGACTGTCAGGTAAAATATTAAGACTATTATTGAGTTGAATAAGCCAACATATTTGTGGAGAAGTTTCTGAGCTCCTTAGCATCTTCTATATGCTCAGTTAGCTTCCTCAATGATTTGTGAAACAAAATATAGCCTGTTCTTAATTTCTCATTGGAGATTGCAAACAGCACTTTAGAACCATGTGAACATAGCAGTAGGGAAACAAAATATCCTGACTGCAGGAAGATTTGAAGTTCTACATCTTTCAGATGTAGTGTTGTTTAGCTTTAAAGGTGTCGTATTTGCTTCACTTACTGTTTTTGCTCCCCTCAAGCTGGAGCTGTTGAACAGCTCACCTGATAGGTATGAAAACACCTACAGTGTACTTTCCTACCGTCCTTTTCCAGCTGAAGAACATACTGGCACTATCAGTGATGACTGGGATAGCGCTGTGTTTTCTTCAGGAATAATCCTTACATACATGCAAAAGTAAAGGATAATCATCAGTATTTACTGGTTTTGTGGCTTAAAGATTAATCAATTCAGAATACCAAAACAACCGAGGCAAGACATGTTGCTGCAATAAGAGTTACTGCAAATACTTTTATTAACAAGACTTGGATCAGTCGTAACATCCAGGTTCTCAAATTAGTGGGAGTTTTCCCTTTTTAAATGATAGTTTAGAATTGTATGATCATTATAATTAAAATTACAAAAGAGACAAGAGACAGATGGACAACAGATCCCTTTTCTTATTAAAGAATGAGGATCTCAACTATTTTAGGGTAAAAGAGAGTTAAGTTTCATCTAAGTCTGATGAATTTTCCTTCATCATTCGAATTTTCAGTCTGCTTAGTCTCGAGAGTTCTTTCATCACTTGTCCTTGAGAGCCCTTTGTTGTACATACATAAACACTGTGAACTTTAACAAAGCAGTATTTTTTTTTAATATAGCCTGTAGGAAACTCAAAAAGAAAAGTTAACTTTGTGGAAAAGTTAATACTGCTGTTCTTTTGCTGCTTCTTAAAATATTAATGCCGTGATTTTTATGTATTTTTTCCACTTTTTAGAAACTCTGCTGATCTTACTCTGCACACATTCCTTTAGGAGAAATATTTGTAAGTTCATACGTGACAGTTGCTATGGAAGCAAAAGCATTTGATGTCAGGCTAGCTTTTTAAGCAAGACTTGTTTGAGTGTTGAATCTGGAAGATCAAAATATGCACGATGTCTCTAATATGTGAATGGTTAATGGAATGTCAGGAAAGTAGCTTTTGAGAATAAACATGCCAGAGATTTGTCACTTTAAGTCTCTCTTTAGACTAAAGAGGATTATACAGAAATCCGTAAGTCCATCATGCACCAATCAGAAAGAGCAAATAGTGAGAAGAGAAGCTTATCAACACAGCCAGAGCAACACACAGGAGGAGGTAGGAAGCACTTGACTACATGTAAATGAAAGAAGAGGAAAGAAGTAACTCTGGCTGCGTGCTTCATTTCTTGTCATTAATGGATGTCAGTCTAGCTTCTTAGCCACCCTTACCTTTGATATGCAAATAAAGAGCATCTCCTCTACAACAAATTATTTGTTTCAAGTAACTTTTTAATTTCCTATTTTGAAAAAAGTTTGCAAACTGAAATGGCAAATACAAACATTTGCAAGCATATTCTAAAGGACTCTGAATGGAACTGGAAGGCAAAGCAATGATAATCTGATTTGCTCTTGATTTGGCAACGGGTGAGGTAGGCCACAGGTCGTCTTGCCCGAAAACGTGACAGGTGCTGGAAAATGTATGAATTTGGGTCTTTGTTTTTGCTGCTGCAGAACATGTTGGTTGAAATAGAACAGAAGGTGGTAGCCTTGTCAGAGCTGTCTGTGCACAACGAGAACTTGCTTATGGAAGGGAAGGCTCACACCAAGGACGAGGCAGAGCAGCTGGCTGTGAAGCTCAGGACGCTGAAGGGCAGCCTTCTGGAGCTACAGAGAGTGCTCCACGACAAACAGATCAACATTCGGGTGAGTGGCTCTTTCCAGCTGCTTTCATGGTGGGCAGGAGTTTGGGGATTTCATAGCGGGTTTATGCAGCAGGGAAAAGGCGTAAAAGTTCTGCACTGAATCAGCTTGAGTTATTAATCTTTAGCTAGTACATGGAATTATAACTTCAAAATAAAGAACTGCTTAGAAAGCTTTAGTTTATCATTTTCAAGTTAACATTGCTTTATGGTAAAACTATCCTAACCTCAGTATCTTCACTGAAAGAACAATAATAAAATAGATAGATGATTAGCTTGGTCCGGATATACTCTATTCCTGTTTCCAGTCCTTTTAGATTGTGTATTGTCTGCGGCAGGATTACTCCCCCCAAGAAAAGAATGATCCTAAATATGTGCTATTTTGCAGTGTGTACAACATGGTGAACAGATAACATAAGGGAACATTTTTAATTATGGCTAATACTTAGTGGCATCACTATACCAAATAAAATATTTTGTAAGCAAAAATTCATTTAACCTCCGTCTTGCCCTAGGTTTCTATTCCTAGCAGCTTTGGTCTGCTCATTGCCACTAATTAATTGTATTTAACAGTTGCTTTTGGTCATTCTTTAGGTCAAACTAGCATGTGGAGAACCGAATACATGCAAGAAACCCAACCATGTAATGTGACTGACTGATTTTGAGTTTGCTTGCCCTGCTGTGACTCCCTCCCCCCCCCTTTTCTTTTACTTCTTTTCTTGGCTTTGCTGTGCAAATTAAACATGATAAGCTTCAAAGATTTCTGGCTTGTAATACAGATTAAAGTCTACTGAGAGGTTAGCTTGAAAAGTCACTTGATGTTCTAAGACCTATTTTTAGTCCAAAGCAACTGAATAGCTTTAAAACTTAACATCCTTTCAGAAAAATAAAGGAATAATAATAAAAAAAAAGGAAACCCCCAGGTATTTGTTCCTATTGCCTCTAAGGTGAAGTAACTTTAATGTTATTCTTGCATATTAAACCTCATGACTAGGCAAATCAAAAGTAATCCACAGCATGTAGGCACGTGATACTTTGTTCTCCTCTCTTACCTGTGAAGTAAAAAAGGCATCACAGAGTTTTTTAAAATATTTTTAAAAAATTTAAATGCAGTGGTGTGATTTAGTTTACTTAAACTCTTAAAACAGAATTTCTGATGGTTTTCTAATATCTAAAATAACAACAAAATAATTTCCAGATGTAGAATATGAACCATTTAAGATGATATATAAATGCAAGGCTCAAGTTTTTTTATGAATTTCAAGTCTTTCTTTGACTTCACTTACAGATCACGTAAGATAATAGATATAGGCAGTATAACATCTTCTAATCTTCACTGAGTAGTTTTTTTTCAGATGAGAAGTTCTATAATGTCGTTTTCCAAACAATAGACTGAGACCAAGAGCATCAGATGCCCCAAACTCTATCCACTGCCACTATAACTCTATTCTATTAATCCTGAGAAATACTGCAAACTAACAGCACTGTTGTTCATCCATGTAAAAAACTCAGACGTCTACATGTCTCCAGATGTTCTGATAACCTTGTAATTGCCCAGAGGCATAGACCAGCCTCCTCCCAAAAGAAGGAACCTCCCGAGTGGCACTGGAAAACTATTATAAAGACTGAGCTATATTTTCCTTAAAGTGTATTTCAGCCTGTTGTTACTGTGCACAAGGCTTTTTAGGAGTCAGTGTGAGATTCTCTGACTTTCTTGGAATAATTTCAGTTTTCTTCTGATTTTAGTTTATGGATGTCATTAATGATACAGAAAAGGTGACTTGGAGACCAACTTCGTATTCATAAAATAAAGTAGTGAAACTAATCAGAAACACTGGAACAGGAGTGTTCCAGACTATACTGTCTCCAAAGGTAGCACTTTGGAACACACACAAAATATTGTGTCTATTACTGTTTATTCTCTGGTTTAGGGGCAATGACACTAAATAGAATCCTTAAAAAAAAAAAAAAGAAGTAGAATGGATTCTGCAGTAAAAAAACCCCAACAAAACAGATAGTGTTTCTTTTTATTTCAAAGTATGTGTGGGGGAGGAATGATTCGAGTTTCACAAGAAAAAGTATGCCTCATGTAAGTTTGTATAATTCTGAAATCCTTTGAAAGATCAGTTTCATCACCGTATTTTTCAGGGATTTTCCATTTATTTCTGTGCTAGACTGGACAGTACCCAGGAATGACAGGTTCAGGGTTGTATTTCCCTGGTTGTTTAAAGGAAATGTAATACAGTTCCTTCAGACAGACTTCAAATGAAAATGCAACAGTATTTTTTTCAAACTTACATTCTGTAATTTGACAGTGATAAAGTCTGGTTCACAAATACTTTTAATCTAAAAGGTATGTACAATAGCATATTTGCAAAACCTCATTGCATCAACAAATGCCACTATCCTTTTTACAGTCTTTGCTATTGCAGAAACTATGAGACTATTATTTGTATGTCCTAGTATAATTCCAAAATTGTAACTTCTCAGTCCTCTTCCCAGAGGAAAAGGGACCCAAAATGTAACTGAAATCAACCAGCCCATCCAAATGCAAAGATGAACTAGATACTGTTCTCTAAAGAAATTTACAAGTTGAATAGCTGTAGTCCCTGGAGTACGTAAAATGAAGCAATGTTTTTCCCCCCACAATTTACAGAAAGATTGTCTGTTTTCTAACTTGTGATAGAAAAGGTAAAACTCCAGACCCTCTTTATGTCTCGCATATTATTTTCTTTGCCCAGTCTGACATTCTGTAATAACCTTGTTCGCTCTCCAGCTACATCAGCTTTTCTATAAACTTGTTGCTACAAAGTATCACAGTTTACCTGCAAACTGAAACCCTAGGAAAACAGAAGTTATTTCATAAAGCAAGGGCTAATGGTTCTTTCCATCTCCAGATACTTCTTGCTTGTTTTGCTCCTCTTAACAGTTTATATCCTTTAACACTAATCAGTCCTTTCAACTTCAGTACACACATCATCCCCCAAGATTAAAATCTTACACCTACCTTCTACTACTTAGCAGAACTGTGCTGTATGAGTGGCTAGTGCCAGGGACACTGGTGGCAGAGGCCCATCTCAGTTGTTAGCATAAGGAGCACTGGGAGAGGCAAGTAGGATTTCCACACCCACCTTCTGCCCTGCTGGTCCCTGTCTGATTCGAGAAACGTCCTCTGGAAGGCATAGTGTCTGTGTTTTGGAGAGCCTGTTGTTGAACCTTTTGGCACTCTTAATCTATTTAGAATAAAAGCTGAATCATGGGTGTAATATGAATCCTACAAAAATGAATTATATAGACAAGATGGGAGAGGTATTAAGCCCCAGCTTTAGATCTTGAAGCTTTTAAAAAACCCAAAAAAGTGCAAGCTCTTCAGTCATCATATGACTGCAGGTAATACTAAATAAATCCAGAGAGATGTGTACATCTAAGTAGCCAGACCTACAAGTCTGTCTCTAACATAAGGCCAAGCATGTTAAAATACCTACATTTGAATAGATTGGCTGCTAAAATTATTTAAACTTACAGCCAACATGGACTTTGGAAGCCAAGAAGTTGATAAAACTTTGTTTTGAGCTCTTAAGGTGTTTGTTCTTTTTTGCATTGCTTACACAGAAAGTCTAATCACTTGTGTTGGAAAAACATAATGATAGAAATATGAATGGAAGGAACTGTTGCTTTTGCTGTGCTGTTCTAACATTCTGTGGTTTGATCTCTCTTACTTTCTCTGCTGTTCTTATCATATAATCTGCTGTTTACCCAGTGTGTTTCTGCCGAACACAGAGTTCTGTACTTACTGATAAATAAATATTGACCAGAATGACAACCAGAATTTTCTCCTTTTCAGTTAGACAAAAAAATTGCTTTTATTAGGTTAAAAGCAAACCTGGCAGAAACAAACCACTGAATCCCTGCATTGCCAGCTAAAGTTGCACCCTCCTTTACAGATCAAGGCTGAATTTTAGCAGAACACTCTTTAGAAACACACCAGTGTGTGGTCTCTGACCTCTGGTCTCCGATTCTGCTAAGTGCAGTAATGCCTGTTTATTTTTACATTTTTAGGGATGCTCTTCTAGCTAGTAGCCAAAAGCCAGTAAAAGTCAGAAATCTAAAGTCATTGCTCACTTCAGAATTTATGTGAGCCATCAACTTGAGAGGTGGAGGTGGTTTTGCATAGATGAGCTGGACCTGCAAGCTCTGTAACAATGCAGGAGATTTTTTTAAATCTTAATTTATCTTTCTTAAAGCAGGGATCTTTACAAGAAAAGGAGGAGAGTGATCTGGACTTTGTTTCCTCACAAAGCCCCAGTGTTCAAGAATGGCTGGCACAAGCAAGAACTACTCGCTCACAGCAGCAGCAGAGTACCCTGCAGCAACAGAAAGTTGGTGTTTTGCATTTCTTTTACTCCCATCTTTAGATTGCACTTAATGCCATAGCTGAGCCACTCTTGTTAGTATTTCCACTGAAATATTAATTTTTACACTGTTTCTTACTCACTGCTTTTGTAATGATGCATCTGAATTCACTATCTTGTATCTGTAACAGTCAGGCAGACTAGACTTTCTGGGTGATCATGGTTGATTCACGTAATCACTCCATTCTTCTTTTGTCCATCAGTAGAATAAAATTGAATCAACCCTTTCAGTTACTCTAAGGAGAGATGATAATACTCAAAATAATAACTTTGCCTTTATAGAAGCAAAGATACACATATTATTGTGTAGCATGATATGCAGATATTCTCACTAGGGTAGGTTCCAGAAACTGCATTGCATTAGTTAAGTAGTTCAATAATCCAGTTTATGTACCCAATTTTTCTGTGTCCCTGGCTGGAGATTTTGGTCTTTGGTGTTCAAGCAAACCATTTCAGAAGTAGGTCAGCTAACTTTGCTTGACAGTTAAGCAAGGTAGACATATCCTTCTAAGACAAAACAAGTTTGTTTGAGATTTCTTCTGTTTTTTGTAACTAGGAGCTGGAACAAGAGCTAGAAGAGCAGAAGAATCTGCTTCGATCAGTAGCATGCCGTGGAGGAGAGATCCTAACACAGCAGGGCTCTGTTGAAGGCCCATCCATAAGGTGTGCTTTCATGTGTTGTTCCGAAAAGTAAATTTCTGCATCTGTGCTTTGTCATCCTTATGTTTACGTTCTTCTTCTGCTCATAGTCCTCTGATTTTTGTTATATCATTTTTAGGATAGCACCTAGGATACTGGAGTCCTGATTTGTAATTCAGGGGTCTGATAATACAGTTACACAAACTGTTTTGTGATAATAGATCACCTTTGGCATTAAGAAATGCCCTTTATTCTTATTAGCAGGCATCACACTAAAATGAAAGACTAGTGGGACTCATTAGACAAGCAGTGGATCAAGTGCTATAACTACAGACCAGCACTGGTGTGTGAATGACATCTACCTCGAACATTGGCATCTGCCGTTGTAACCAGATCTTCCCAGATGAGATACTCATTGCTTAATTTTATTTTTCCTGCAATTAGCAAGTATTTTTCTTTTTGAAGCCTTCATTCTACTGCGAGAAAGAACTTACCCAGTCTCCTTCTGTTTGAGGCTTCCTTCTGTCACATGATGGTGTACTATAGAAATAAACAAAAAAAAAATCAAACAGAAAATTCTGAATGTGATTAACTGTTTACCAAAGCTAAACTCATATGCTTGTACTGCATTAAAATATCTCGGTATGTTTGGCATTTTGAGAAAGGAGATGAGGAAGGAGTCAGATAAAATATTTATTTTAATTCATGCTTTGAACTAAAACCTCTTTATAGGTTACATTTTAATGTAGTGTATATTCAGTCTGGTTTGGGGATTTTTAACTTATTTTGGGTACTTGCAACTCTAATCAGTTTTTCAGAAAGTACATTTTATTCCATCAGACAAGAACTTCTTGCTGTTCAAACCAGCCTGTCTTATTATCTGAAAACCAGAACCAAAACCAACAACTCAAAGCTTTAAGAAGTAGCACTTAATTTAAATGTATAATTTCCTAATGGAAAATTAGAGCTTTAAATGGTTATAACTTTTGCATTTGTTAAACCTTTATGCATCTTCCAATTCAGTGAGAAGCCTGATGTACTCTCTGAGGAATTAGTCTTAGAAGGTGAGAAGCCATCCTCTGAAGAACAGATGAAGAGGAAATGGGAAAGCCTAAACCAGGAATTCAGTACCAAGCAGAGACTGCTCCAGAAAGCTTTGGAAAAAGAACAGCCGGTAGCTTTCTTTAATTTCTCTTTCTGTTTTTTCTTTGAAAGCAGTTGTTACAACAAGAGGTGCAATATGTAGATCCATTAAGGTGCTGTAGTTAATGCATGAGATATGGAACAATTTATTTTTGTGACACCTTTAAAAACTGTTAAATATTGGCACTAGCACTGCTCATGTTCAAAGTGATTTGGATTGCACTACCATCAGGTTAATGAACTAGAAAGGAAGAAAGAGCTCAGACAAAATGTTTATCTACTTATCTAATTCAGGATAATTCTGTAACAAGTCGTCCCTCTGGAATTGATCACTACCCTGGCAACCACTTAAAGGAAAACTGTTATTTTTGGTTTGAATTTATTGGTTACATTCAGTTCTTGATCTTAGTGGGTAAGGAATTTCAGGCACAAAATTTCTACTGAAAGAAACAGGGATTAGTGAATTAACTGGGGACAATCCAAAATCTATATTAACATACATCTTCTATTTTATTGTTAATAGACCCAGATCCACTCTTCTTTGTATAACACTCTATTAATCAGCTTCCAAAGCTCTAAATACCTTGTATTAGTTAAACAGTAATTAATATATTTTTGGTAAAAACTAGTAATTTTTAATTCTGGCTACAAGTATTTATCCTGCATTTCTAGTGAACCTCCTGTTGAGCAATATTTATTCAAAATATTCATGACATGGAGCTTTTGTGGGAGAACCATTAGCATTAGCTGGTGATAGCCTCAGTCGATAGGGAATCTGTGCAGCTGAATTTTGTGCTCTGCTTATGGTAGATGCATCCTAATTAGTACTTCTCTCTCAGCAGCTTTATAGCAGACCAAACAGACTGATACCTGGAATGCCTTTGTATAAGGAGGAGACACAGGATGAAGACAAATCCTTAGTGTCACCAGTATTGGTTGAATTGAATCAGGCCTTTGAAGATGTCTCATCTGAGGTAATTTTCAATTGTCTTTACACCTGTCCTCCAGCAAAGCCACATTTACAGTGAAAACTCTTCCAGCTATGATCTGGAAATCCAAGCCTTTCCCAAATATTAGAAGTTAGAAAGACTGTCTTGTATTTCTATTCTGGAGTTCTCTGGTTCCTTCTGCCCAGGCTGGACGGGTGGAGGAGACCCTGCATCTTGAACAGAAGCTGTATGATGGTGTCACAGCCACGTCGGTGTGGCTGGATGGTGTGGAAGAGCAGGTCTTCGTTGCTACAGCCCTGTTGCCAGAGGAGGAAACAGAAACATACCTTTGCAAACAAGAGGTAAGGAATCCATGGACTTCCAGGACTTGCTTTCAATTGCCAGTAAGTGTGCATTTTATGTAGTGTTTAGAGCAAAAATATTAGAATCCTGGATAAGTGACATGTCGCTGACATAATCTCTATGTAACTGCAGCATTCTGCAGTTGGCCGTGTAGAGAATGTTGCACAAAGCATAGACTCTTTCTTCTGTTTAACTTCTTTTCTAAGTATTAGCAAACACCACATTGTCAAAATTGAAACAAAGTGAAAAAAGAGGGAGGAATGCTCTGGGATATAGAAACAGTATAAGTTCATCAACATTTATTAGGGGTGAGGGAGGGGGGAAGAATTGAGTGGTGTTGAGGAGAGGGAGGCAATAGGACAAGGGCATAACTGTTTTCAACTGAAGAGGGTAGATTCAGACAAGATACAAAGAAGAAATTTTTCCAAATGAGAGTGTGGAAATGCTGGAGCAGGTTGCCCAGAGAGGTGGTGGATGTCCCATCCCTGGAAACATTCAAAGTCAGGCTAGAGAGGGCTCTGAGCATCCTGATTCAGTTGAAGATGTCAATATTTACTTCAGGGCAGTTGGACTAGATGACGTTTAATCCAACCCAAATGTTTCCGTGGCTTTACTTTGTTCCAGTACTTGTTTTCCTTGGAGCAGTCTGGAATCTTTTTACTGTCAGAGATTACTGTAGCTGCCATCTTTTTCTACTGTGCGTGTATACCAACGGTGTAAAAAAGCCTCTACATCACTGCAAAACTGACGAAAAGTGGTTATGGCGATGTTTGCCTGCTTTCCAGAATGTCTGATTGTCACTTTTGTTTTTCTACAAAATTAGTCTCTTGCTAAAGAAATCAAAGACATAACAGAAGAAGTGGATAAGAACAAGATTTTGTTTGCTCAGATATTTCCTGACGGTAGTGATAATAGGGTTATTATAGAAGACACTTTGGACTGTCTCCTGAGAAGACTGACCTTACTGGAGTCAGTGGTAAATCAGAGATGCCATCAGATGAAAGGACGGCTCCAGCAAATTGTCACATTCAAGGTATGAGGCCCAGGTGATGGCATTAACAGGGATTTATGTCAAATGGGGATATAAACGCTGTGAATTTTTGGTACCAGATCAAAAGAACAAGGTTGTCACAGGTTTTTTATTGAAAAATCAAACTTCTCAGGCTGTGCAGAATTTGATACCCTAATAATTACTCAAAATTTAAACTCTCTGCTAGAAGGCTTCTACAACTCGTGCAATTACTGTAAAGTGATAATCATTCCATGCTGTCTCACCCTGCTGGCATTACATGAAAGGGAGTCTGTGTTGTGCAAATATGAAAAATGGTGATAAGTGGAGAAACGTGCGCTTTCAGAAAACTTTTCAAACAGAGGTCAGAAAAGCTTTCAGATCTTACTTGGTCTCTACATTGTCTCCTATTATTATTATTATCATTATTGTTATCATTATCATTATCATTATCATTGTCATTATCATTATCATTAATATATAAAGCCTTTCAGTATGGTTTATTTTTAATTAAAAGCTCCATAAATTAAAAAAAAAAAAAAGATTCCTTGTATCTTTAGATTAATCTTTTCATAGATTGTTACTACTGGATTTCCTTTCAAAATCCATAATCTTTCTTCTGCAGTCACCATTTGACAATGAAAGACTTCCCTTTGCTGATGACAGCAAAGTTGATTAGAATTCATTGCATTATTCTTAGAGATTTTTAGTATTTAAAATAATTACTGTATATAAAAATAAATACAGAATCATTAATGCGCCTCTTATGTAATGCTGAAAGTCTCAGAAAAATGTTCTGACAATTTTCTGTTGGGATGAGTGCAAGAAAAAGATAGTTGATTGTATTTCAGCAGAATTGTTAAGTAATATTTATGTGTCTGTTCTGATAAAATATTATGAAAGTTTTAGCTTGTGGTTAGCCCTGTAATGTGTGGAGGCCTTGTTTACTTACGTGTTATATTTGCTCAAGTCTGTAATTAAAACAGCTTGCCTTGAAAGTAAAATCAAGCTTGTTTACAATCATAAGTGGTTGAATAAACTGCACAAGAATAACAAGTTTTTGTTACATGAAGGTAATGACCCTTGGTAATTAATTATCTAATTGGAAGGCAAAAGCAGAAGTGTGTTCACGGGATATGTTTTGAATAGGAGTTGCTTTAGCTCTTGGTTTCCATAGCTGGATTTTCAGCAATGTTAAATTCTTTGCACTGGCCCACTATGGCACTTTTTGAATAAGTTTTATGCTGTAGTGCTGGCCATGTAACATTTGATGATTTAAACATCTTGAAACATGGAATGTTTTTCAGTTGTTTAGTGCTGCGATTGGCTATAATTTGTTGTTTTTTTCTCCTGTAGAATGATCTGAAGCTCATGTTTACATCGGTGGCTGATAACAAATACCTACTTCTACAGAAATTAGCAGAGGTAGCTGACAGACCAGAAACAGAACAAATGCAGGTACTACCACATACCTGTCACTTGAGGAGAGGGGAAGAGGTAGTTTCTATCCAAAGTATAAATGGATTCTAGAGAACAGTTGCTTTTAAAGGGAGAACATACATGTTCACATGAAGTACAGGAAAATGAGTATGTTCAAGAGTGTACTACACATGTTGATAAGTAAATAAAACAAAAAGGCACAACAACAAAAAACCCTACCAAAAGTGTCTCTCTTATCTCCCCAGCTGACCTAGTACCTAGTTATGCTTATACTGGGCAGTATTTGAAAAAAAGAAAACTTCAATAAACAAAAAAAGTTCAGAATTCTGCTAAATTGTTCGACTATTAAACTTTATTAATAAAGAACCAAAGGTGCTTTCTTGCTCGCTGGTTTATAGTGATGTCTTTAATGTTACTCATTTTAATTTAAGGCAGTAATTATTATTTCTTTATCTGGAATGACCTGATGAATAATTAATTATTTTTATGAAAAAGTATATCCTGTTTCCTTGTTTCTGTTTTCCCAGTGAGAAAAATGAATGAAGCATGTTAAGGGCTGTTTTCTATACGTATTTCTTATTACTGATGGCTGGTGCCAGCATGTGATTGAATGGAAGAAACATACCCTTCAGCTAAACAGAAATACTGGTCTTTATATACCTGACATTCAAATTTTGAAGGAGTTTATGTCTCTAGTATGAAAAAGAGAGGTTGCACTATGTCTTCTCTTTTTCTATCTTTTGTGATGCCAAACGCTGGTAAAAATTTATTTCCTGTATGATTAATTTAACTACCAACAAGGAAAACAATGTGCTAACAAAAGCAAGTGAAATTATTTGTTTCAGAAAATCTCCCTTGGCTGATAGAACACTCAAATTTTAAAGCATGGCTGTTTGTTCAGTATGTGGTTAGGAAAGTAGAAATGAGGCGCTTAATCAGCCGGGTGACTTTAGTTGCATGAAGTGGAAGTTTAGTGACTGTATTGTGTAAACTCCATGTTACTGGAGGGCAGGAGTTCTACTGCACATCCATAGTTGAAGAATATTTGGATAGGCAGCTTCCAAGAAAGGGCCTCAACAAAGGCCTTTAAGTACAGGAATATACCTCACACTTTTAACTTTGTTGCAATCTGCATGCCTTACTTCAGCAGAGACCTAGGAAAGATTGTGACTTCCATTCATAAAACTCATCACCTATTTGCAGACACTTGCAAATACTAATCTGTGTTCTTAAGTTGTGGTTTTCCAAATGCAAAAGGGGAGCTACAAATCTTTTTCCTTGACAGTAATTTTGGCCCTATCCCAGTCTTGAAGGGGAGCTATGCACAGTTCTTTGCTGTCATACGTGGGCTCTGCTGTGATGGTTGTTTGCTTGGAATGACTGTTAATAAAAAGAATTCTTTAAAAGACATTGTTACATAGAAAAAAAATAACTCTTTTGGGCCTCTACTATATAATTAAAACCATGGAAATTTACAGAAATGTTTCATATAAAAATACTAAGCATAGTTATTTTATATGATACTAAAACAGCTTGTTATTAAAAAATAATAATGATATGCTTATTTAACTTCAAGAAAAAAACTGAGCTCTTCCGACTTTTAATTTAGTTTCCTTCATAGCATCCTTTAAAATTTCAGCATGTTGAAGGTCTGATTAGTACTGCAAGCAGAAAAGAATATGATCGTAGGCCAGCTACACTACTGTTACTAAAACTTCAAACTAAGCAATGTAATTTTCATATACAGGTCATACTGCAGGCAGAAGAAGGTTTAAAGGAACTGGATGCTGGAATCAGTGAATTAAAGAAGCGTATGGACAAGCTACAAATTGACCAACCTTCTGTACAAGAATTGTCTAAGATCCAGGTGTGGTTCATTAGTTCCATCCTAGCCCTGTCCATCCTATCACCTGTGATATCAAAGGAATGCTCCTTTTTGTTGTTCGTAAGGCAGTTTAGGAAAAGGGATTTAAAAGCATTTAAGTGTGCATAAGAGATTATGTTCTCTCTGGTTCACCTAGTTTTTCTGGTTTTGCCTCTTCAGATTTTCTGACATCTCTGTTATTAGCAGTAGCAATTGTAAAAATCTACAAAACCATGTCTTCTGTCAGCTCTCGTCCACTCCCTTTTCAAACAGATGAAGTTAAACATGTAAACATAAATTTGTCTGCTGAAGGTTCATCCCTGTTCTCACCAGTGTCTCATCTGCGGTTTAGTACTGTCTCACACCCGTCATTAAAGGAAGGAAGGGGGTAAAGGAGGATATAGAGTGAAGTGAGACCTGAAACTGGAAATGTTCTGCTTTTGCTAGAACATCTCTCGTGTAAATACATGTGGGCAATTGATCTACAACTTCTGTAAACCTGTTGAAAGTCGAGCAGTTTGGCTGATGAAGGGGAATGCTTGAAGAAATATCAAGGAGAAGGTTTATGACTGAATTTTAGCATTTACAATTACCTAATAATAAATCGGAACCAAATAAAGTAGCTGAAACTGGACCATAAACTTATTAAGCCAACAAGACAGTGATACCAATTAAAAAGGAATGACTAAGAAATAAATCGCTAAGAAATGTGTCTTTTGCCCAGTTCTTTATCCTTTTGGTCTTAGCGCCTCCTGCTGGTGTGTTTGGGGGGTTTGGGGTTTTTTTTTGCTCTCAGATGATGTGCCGTTATGTGCCCCCTCCCCTTCATTTCAATTTTTAGAAAACCCTTCCTTTGTTTTTTTTCTGACAGTTGTGTTTCTCACAGTTTTCTGTTTAAAGCCAGGAGAGCCAGCTGCAGCTTGAGGGTGGGAACCTTGTTGCAGCATTGGATGATCATAGAGATATTGTTGTTGGAATGTCTTGTATAGATCAAAAGTATGGGCTTGGTTTGGTTTTTACAGTAAGTTGTATGTATCTTGCTTGTAAGATGCTGGGGCAGGAGAAGGAAACAAACCTGACTTTGAGATGCCTGTAGTCTGTAGCCGTGGTGGAACCCATCCAGTCCTCTGCATTATAAAAAGTAAAATGTAAACAGCATCTGCATTGCATAGTAGTCACTGCTTTTTGATGCATTAAGCCAAATCACCCTAGTTCTTTGCTACTTATATTAAGCCTTAGGGATTTTGCTATTTTTTTTGTGAATGCATGCACTTGAAAGAGTTGCAGGTCTTGCTTATTTTTTCTGTCTTTAAATGGCGAGTTGTTAATTTATCGATGAAGTCAGTATATCTGCAAACTCTTTTTGAGCTGGAAATAAATGTTATTCTGCTAGTATTCACAGAGAATACTGGAACAGTGAGGTTGCTTCCAGGAAGACATGTAAGATGTGAAATAAGAATCACCTTTGCTGTTCTTTACTCCCCAGGATAAGTATGATGAGCTGCTGATGATCATTGGATCTAGGCGGAGTGATCTGAATCAGAATATGGCTCTTAAGAGGCAGTATGAGCGGGCTTTGCAGGACCTGGCTGACCTGGTAGAAACAGGCCAAGAAAAAATGGCTGGTGACCAGAAAATGATTGTTTCTTCTAAGGAAGAGGTTCAATCGCTGCTTGAAAAACATAAGGTAAGAAACTGGGACATATTTCAGGGCTAGTAATGACTGTAAGCTTGTTGTCGTGGTTTAGCCCCAGTGGGAAATTAAGTACCACACAGCTGCTTCCTCACTTACCTGTTCCTTCCATGGGGAGAAGGGGAATCAGAAAGAAAAGGTAAGCCTTGTGGATTGAGATACGAATACTAATACTAATAGCACTAATAATAATAATAATAATAGTTGAAATAGCGAATATAATTGTAATGGAAAGGAGAGAGAGAAATAAACACTAGAGAAATAAATAAGTGATGTACAATATAGTTGTTCACCAGCTCTTCCCAGTTTATATACTGAACATGATGCTCTGTGGTATGGAATATCCCTTTGGCCAGTTCAGGTCAGCTGTCCTGGCCATGCTTCCTTCCGGCTCCTTGTGCACCTCCTCACTGGCAGAGCGAGGGAAACTGAAAAGTCCTTGACTTGGGGTAAACACTACTCAGCAACAAACAAAACATCAGTGTGTCATCAACATTATTACCATAGTAAAGCCAAAACGCAGTGCTGTACCAGCTACTAAGAGGAAAATGAACTCTATCCCAGCCAAAACCAGGACACTTGTGAAGAGCAAATTGCTAACCTTCTGTTCCTAAGGATTTAGGAGCTTTTCAGAATGGGAATGGTGGGCCAGACTGTATTTTAAATTGGAGCCAATGAACTGTTCTGACAGACTGAGTTTCAAATGCTTTGTTGAAGGTGAACCCAAGTAGATTGCATTTCCTTCCTTATTGTAATAACAAGTTTCTAGTATTGTCCTGTCATGCTACATAGCATTTTCATCCACCACTCCATTTATTTTCAACAGAAATCTACATTTGGTAAAAGCACCCACAAATATGACAAGGATTTTCCAAATTTTCATTAGGCAGAAATTTTTGGGGATGTTTATCTGATTTAAGCTGGTTTTGTTTATGGAATGAGGGTCAGGATGGAATTTGCATGGAAAGAATGACTGACTTCTTCTTTGAATAGACCCTTGTCCTCTTTAAATTGTGTTGGACTTCATGAAATGTTGTGAAGTCAAAGGCTTACCTAATTCTATGTCTGTAGATACTTGATTTTGCTGCTTATGTCTTAAAATGTTGTTTTAGTGGTAATGAATTGAGTAACGATTGTACTTTCTCTTTTCTATTCTCTCTCTCCCTCACATCCAAATTTTTCAGGAATATTTTCAAGGGTTGGAGTCTCACATGATCCTAACAGAAACACTTTTTAGAAAGATGAGTAGTTTTGCCCTCTTGAAGGAAACTCAGTCACATTCAGAGATAATGACACAAGCTTCAGCTGTATTAAAGCTGGCTCACAAACAAGGTGTGGAGCTGGAATATATTCTAGAGGTGAGAATTTCTGTGGTCTTTTCTGTACTTCCGTTGTGATCAACCACCAGGATTATAATGTTGACTTCCTATGCTTGGACAGAACTGATGAGCATCAGTCCATTTTGTCATACAGACAAAGCACTGTGTGCAAAGACTACGTGCAATCTTTTCTGTTTAACTCTTGTGGTGGCACAAGTTTTGTTCCTCTAAGTTTAAAGAGCTGTTTTGCTTTAGCTGGTGAGGAGAGCATGACAATTTTATCCATGTATTCTAACCAAAAGTTGAGCTTGGCACAGAGATGGTGTCTTTTTACAGGTTCGCTGGACATTTGTACAGTTATTTCTGTACTTTTACAACCATGTAGCTGTAGGATTTCAGATTAAAAAAAAAAAGTATTAAAATTTATAGCTATCCAGATTCACCATATACATGGATAATTTGTGCTTGTAGACCTGGATGCATCTAGATGAAGATTACCAGGAACTTACCAGACAGCTGGAGTCTGTTGAAGGAAACATCCCCACTGTTGGTTTGGTGGAAGAGACAGAGGACAGGCTTACAGACCGGATTACACTTTTTCAGGTTGGTGCTTTGTAGACATTCTGTGCAGAAAAGAGGGGTTAAAGGGATCTCTGACAGTCATCTAGTCCAGCCTCCCACTTAAAGCACTGTTGTCATGGGCTGGATCAGCAACAGCTTTGACAACCTCAAAAGATGGAAATCCCACAGCTGACCAGGGCAACAGCTGAAGTCCTGCACCACCACCTACTATAAAAAGTTTTCTATAATGCCCAATCTGTATCATCAACTTTCAGCTTGTCACCATTGTCCTTTTTATATTGTGTGGCACTACTGAGGAGCATTTACCTCTATCGTCTTTTTAATTCTACTCCAAGTAGCTGTAGGCCTTTGTTAGACAGCCCTTAGCCTCCTCTTTCTCAGCCTAAAGCAAGCACATTTCCTTCAGGCTCTTCGTAAAGGATGTGTGCTCTAGGTCCCTAAATAACTTAGACCCTGACTTCTTCCTTATTCCTCAACTCAGTGAGAGACAGGGTGAGAGCACAATCAGATGGAGTAGATGTGGCCTCATCAGCACCATCTAGATGAGGATAATAAAATAACTTCCTTTGGTTATTTTCAGTCCTAATATAGGCCAGGGCTGTGGCTTGCCTTTTAAGCTGCTGGGTTAAATATGCTACCAATTTCCTTCCTAACCCGTACTGAGAAACGTGGCTAGTCAGCCCAGGGTGCAGAAGTTGCACTTCTTGAGCCTTCCAAGGTTTCTGCTGTCTCCAATGTCAAGTTTAGTTAAGTGTCTCTGAATCAGTCTGCCATTTTTTGTCCCAGCTACTCTCCCTACATTAGTGTCATCCACAAATTTACTGAGGGAATGCTGTCTGCCATGATCCATGCCATTAAGATGCTGAAGATATTTGGGATAAAATATAAACAATCTCTGGAGTACTCTGCCCATTGCAACCTGCCAGCCTGGTATCAAGCCTTTGATCACTAGCACTGAGACTGGTAATGCAGCTCATTTTCAACCCACAAAACAGTTCATTTATCCAGCCTGAACTCTCTCTGCTGCTAGAGGAGGGTCCTGTGGGAGATGGTGTCAAATGTCATACTGAAGGCAGTCTGATTCACAGAGACAGTAATTTTGTCATAAAAGGCTGGTAGTGAATTCAAGCTGAATACTCCAGATTACCTCTTGATCCTTTTTGTCGTTGAAAATGGAATCCGCGAGGATGTGCTCCATGATCTTTCCAGAGACTGAGGTGAGGCTGAAAAGCCTGTGGTTCCTCAAATTGCCTTCCTCCCCAAATGCAACAAGTAGTTTAAATATAGGTTTTCTACCACATCCTGTTTTTTTGGTCTAGTGTTTTGTCTTTGTCTGCTTATACCAGAAACTTTAGTTGGGGGTTTTCTGTTCTCTTGGTTTGTTTTACAGAAAAATGTCTGTCAAATTTTTCTTGAAAATTGATTTTGTGTTGTTATCTTTTTTGTTATTTTACCAGACAGCTTTCTGCTTTTCCAATGGTATGAGGACAGTTTAAGCAATTGTGTGGGGAGGTTGATTTGGTTTTGTTTGATGCTAGGCATTGTTTGTGTTGGTCCTGACCCTACATTAGTTTTCTTCTTTTGTTTTTCTTTTCAGTTTCATAAATTAGGTTGTTCAAATCCAGATTCTTGTATGCTTTAATGTCATAGATTTTATTATTTGGCCACATTAAGGTTAATAATCCATCATAATAAATTTATTACTATCTTAGAATTTTTTAAGCCACTGTCTAGGATTTGTTTTTGTATATATGTTAAATGTAAGTGCACACACAAACTCACACATATGGAAAGATTTTTTTTTAATCTATTAAAGCTCTACTTTCATGAAAGAGGAAATAAGAGTGATAGGAAGTTCATATACTCACTATAAGACTGGTAGTTTTGTACCTTTTATATTCAGATTACTTTCATCAGAACTGAAAAATGGGAATGCATGTACATTTTACACTGAAACTTAAACCAGTGTACAGATTTTTTTAAAATCCGTACTGTTTGTGTAATGATAGTGGACTTTGGCACGTGTATTTGCCCACATGTACAAATTCTTCACCCATTCACAAATCACCATTTAAATTAAGTCTGTCTCAGTTCCAGGTTCATTCTGGGTAATAGTATTAGCAGCCTTTATTTTTTCATTACATTTTTTGCTTTCTTGTGCAATTAAAATTGGTCTCTGTGTTCAGGGATTTGGATGGATGGGGTCATCTTCTGTTTTGTAGCCAGGAGGATCAGGAGTGTAGATCAGTAAAAGAGTGAGATGTCCAGAGAGTTGAAGATTGGCATTGAAAGGGCTGAAGAGGGAGCCACTGTTAATAATTTGATATTGGACATCTTTAACTTTCATTGCAGTAGATGGTAGGTTTTCAGCAGATAGTAAAGTAAGTTCTGGTATTCAATCAATTTCTGTCAGAAATGGTATTGCCCCACAAAGATCCTTTTCAAGTGGAAAATATCTACATGGAGGAGGAATTCATCATAAGGAGGAAACAACAGACATACTGACATGATTGGGTTTGTGGCGACATGCTCAGCTTTTGAGCAGATTACCTCCATGATGGTTCTCAGGGAGTTCTAGAGCTGGAGCAGAGGAAAAAAATGAGATGTGCTGTAGTGACTTTGGATATGCTACAAAATGCAGCAAAAGGAAACTAAATGTTGAGAAAGTGTGGTAGCAGAGACCTGCAATTATCTAACCATCTCCTCTGTCATTACAGCATCTGAGATCTAACCTGACTGAATACCAACCTAAATTATACCAAGTGCTAGATGATGGGAAGAGGCTCCTTTTTTCTGTCAGCTGCTCAGAACTCGAAGGTCAACTGAACCAACTAGGAGAACGCTGGTTAAGTAACACCAGCAAAGTCACCAAGGAGCTTCACAGGCTGGAGACAATACTGAAGCACTGGACGAGGTAATGCTGATGTAATGGGCAATATAAAGTTCCTCACCTGTGCTGTTCAGGTCAAAGCCATTCTGGACCCAGAACTATTAGATTCAGCATTTAAAAGAAAGTGCATTGAGGTGTATGTCATAGTTTGACAGCTCTTCTGTTCCGTAGAAATGCTGTTATACTCTCTCATTTTTAATAAAAAATGTAGCAGATAAGAACTGGTGTGAGGAAATTAGAAAATACTTCCTTTGGATTATTAATTTAGAAGCCCCATGTGCATAAAAATTGATAAGAAAAGTTGTGTGCTTTGCTGGGTAATGTGAGTAGACTCAGCATGTTTTAGTGGATGCATTGCAACTTCTGGGTTCTTGTGGGTCTGTGTGTGTCATTGCGTATACAGAAGGGAGTTTTGCTACGTTTACTGATGTTCATATGCTACTTTTGTAATTACTTATCTAGTTGGTGTAAAAGCTTTGTCTGTGAATCGCTGGCTTATGTGTGGACACTCTTATTCTGTTACCTCGTTAGTCACTTGGCATGTGAAATTATATGGAGATGGTTTCTGAAAAAAAATTAAGTTTCTGCTCTGAGATACTTTTTGATAAAGATTTAGGAAGACTGAGTCTTCTAATGGAAATGAATTCTGTTTATGTGCATTGGGTGGGGTTACAAAGAGGTTTGTGACCTATTTATTGTCCTTCATTAAACTTTTTTCTAAAGGCAAAATGAAGGCACAGTTAGAAATTTTGAGCATAGTGGCTAAAATAGGAGCTTCCTGATACCATGCCTGTCTGTAAAATTAAATTGTGTTTTTCTGAAATTTGATAAATGAAAGAAGTTTTTTATTTCAAATATGGCATTCAGTATCTTCCTCTAGCACATGGAGGAGAAACTGCTAAGTTGGAAGCAAGAAGTGGCAATGACTGTTTTAGTCTTGTTTAAACATCTTCTCAGGTATCAGAGTGAATCAAATGAATTGACACAATGGTTACAATCTGCAAGGGAGCGACTTGAGTTTTGGAGCCAGCAGTCTTTGACAGTTCCTCAGGAACTAGAAACAGTCCGAGACCACCTGAACTCCTTTCTGGTAAGTTGTTCATGGACCTGGGACACCTATTTCTCTCCAATTACAAATAAACAGTTGATCAGTCAGATGGTTATACTTCTTCTCATCATTGATGAGTATGTAGGTGAGCTGTTCCTCAAAATGCTGGTGTGTATACACATTAAGCACTTCTTTGCTATATGCAAGGATTGTAAATCTTGAGGATTCTGAAAACAGAAAATGGTTTTATGACTGAACAAAATTTTTATTCTAACTTAGTCTGAAGTATAGATGATGAATACGAAAAGAAAGTGCATATTTTAAAGGGAAAGGAGGATATTTTAGCTTTCTGAGGTAAAACTCTGAGTAAAATAAAAAAGTACTTCATTATTTCCACAAAAAATGGTTCTGCTTACAGGAGTTTTCAAAAGAAGTGGATGCTAAATCATCACAGAAATCTTCTGTCCTGAGTACTGGGAACCAGCTCCTCAGGCTTAAGAAAGTAGATACAGCTGCATTGCGTGCAGGATTGTCCCACATTGAAACCCAGTGGACAGAGCTGCTCACACAAATCCCAGGAGTACAAGAGAAGTTGCACCAGGTAAGAAAGCCAGTGATGGCCTTTGGTATTCCAGAAAACTCAGGCTGTACAGTTGGCACTACTAGTTGCTTCCTTTCTCAATTTGTCCATGTGAGGAAAGATGGGAAGAAAGTTATTTCTGTTTTATTGTGGGAAAGCTTACACTTGCTTTCAAATCTTGCCTATCAGTGTTAGTTTCAGACTTTCATAGTTACGTTTGTTAAATTTTAACCAAAGAACACATGAGGGTTTTTTCAACATGTTGGTATGCTTTCTGGAAAAAAGGGAGTTCACATCTTTGTGCCCTGTCAGGTTTGGACAATGGTTTTGTTCAAACTGAATAGGTTAGGTTCAAGTCTGTGAAAGACAAAGGTGTAAAAACATTGTTCATGATTTCTCTTAGTATGTGTAGGAGCAGGAGGCTTTTGGTTGTGTAGTTTTGGGGTTTTAGTGCTATACTATTGAAGTTAGAATTATACTGGTTGAAAAGTTGGCTTAGTCTTTACTTACTAGGAGGGTATCAGTGTAAGCTATTGCTTCAGTTTATATCTTAGAGTGTTCTCAAAGTAGTAACGTGATTTAGGGGGAGAGAGGAAGAGTAACAAATGTTAACTGAGTCTGTGATACTAAACAAAGCAATGTCATTCAGTAGTTCTCGGAATTGGCTTGTGATACAAAATATATTATGTCTACCTAAAAATGTCATAGAATACATTTCTGAGTAACTAAATGCAGGCAAGCTATCTCTATCAAATACTGAAACTGTGTTAATGCAAAGCAAGGAATTCTTATCCATTTTCTTCACAACATGATTCTCTTATCTCAACAGCTCCAGATGGACAAAATTCCTTCTCGCCATGCCATCACTGAAGTTATGAGCTGGATTTCGCTGATGGAAAATGTAATTCAGCAGGATGAAGAAAATATAAAAAATGTAGTAGGACAAAAAGCAATTCAGGATTACGTCCAGAAGTACAAGGTACTGAGTGGCAATATTATTAATTTTCCTTTTGAATTATCCCCTTTATTACCACAATTAAATATAAATACAATTGTAAAATATAAGTGTTTTAGCGAAAAAAAAACCCCACCAACTTTGTGGAGTGGTTGGAATTGTACACAAGTTAGAACTGGGCAATATTTGATACTGTGGAAAGGAAGCCAAAACTACTTTTACTCTGCTGTTTATTTACAGCAGGAATATAATTTTTAATATGCTTACCTTAATTTCCAGGAAAATCCAAAGCAATATGCACGTTATTAAACCTTATTAGATCTGCTAGAGTGGGTGCAGCACTGCAGGCAGGGCTTGAAAAGCAGAGCAAAGGGGCAGATTCACGTCCCTCTAACTGCTGGCCGCTCCTCTTTTGATGCAGCCTATGATGCAGTTGGCCTTCTGGGCTGCAAGCTCACACTGTTGGCTTATGTCCAGCTTTTCATCCATGAGAATCCCAAATCCTTCTCTGCAGGGCTGCTCTCAATAAGTTCATCTCCCCAACCCAGATGCAGCACCTTGCACTTGGACTTGTTGAACTTCATGAGGTTCTCATGGGTCTAGTTCTCAAGTTTGTCCAGATCCCCCTGGATAGCATCTCATTATTTTGTTGTGTCAGCTGCACTGCTCAGCTTCATGTCCTCTGCAGACTTGCTGAGGATACTCTTGATCTCACTGTATTATTGATAAAGATATTAAAGAGCATCTGTCCCAAAATAGAGCCCTGAGGGACACCACTCATCACCAGTCGGCCCCTGGACACAGAGCCATTGACTACAGCTCTCTGGCTGCATCTATCCAGCCAAATCCTTTTCCAGAGAATAGTCCACCCTTCAAACCCATGTCTCTAATTTGGAGATAAGGATGTCATTTGGGACTGTGTCAAAAGCCTTACAGAACTCTAGGTAGATGGCATCAGTCAGTCTTCTCTTGCTGACTGGTGCAGTCATTCCATAGAAGGCCACCAGATTGGTCAGGCACAACCTGCCCTTAGTAAAGCTGTTCTGGCCATCTTGGATCACCTCCTTGACTTGTATGTGCCTTGAAATTGCTTCCATGAGGACCTGTTCCATGATCTTCCCAGACACAGAAGTGAGGCTAACCAGTCTGTAGTTCCCCAGATCTTCCTTTCTTCCCTTTGTAAAGATAGGAGTGATGTTTCCCCTTTTCCAGTCATTGGCTGTTTTGCCTGACCACCATGACTTTTCAAATGTGATGGAAAGTGGCTTGGCAACAACATTAGTCAGCTCCCTCAGGACCCTGGGATGCATCTCATCAGGTCCCATAGACTTGTGCCTATTCAGCTTCATGAAGTGGTGCTGAACCTGCTCTTTGGTTACAGTGGGAGGGACTCGTTTTCTAATTCCTGGTCGATTGCTAAAAAACCCTTCTAGTTGAATTGTGATAGGGGTGTAGCCGGTGAACATTTTTCCTCTGTTTTGCAGGAAGGTGAGAAATTATGGTACTTATGTGCTGCTTTGTTTATTCCGTTGTGTTTTTTTTCTAGGGTTTCAAGATAGATTTAAATTGCAAACAGTTGACTGTCGACTTTGTGAACCAATCAGTGCTACAAATCAGCAGCCAGGATGTTGAAAGTAAACGCAGTGACAAAACTGATTTTGCGGAACAGCTCGGAGCAATGAACAGACGTTGGCAGATCCTGCAAGGCCTGATAACAGAAAAGGTAAAGGGAAAAAACCTAACTGCTCTGGAGTGAACTTTCAAAATGCATAGAACAATAAGATTATAATGGTTGGAACCCTCTGCAGGTCATCTAGGTCAATCTCTTGCTCAAACAGAGCTGACTTTACAGTTAGATCAGATTGCACAGGGACTTGGTTATCTGAGTTTTGAAAATTTCCAAGGGGAGATTCCACAACCTCATCTGGGCAGCTCATTCATGCTTAACTACTCTGGTGGGGGACAGGTTTTTGTCTTGTTCCCAATCAGAATTTCCCATGTTGCAACTTGTGACTGTTATATCTTCTCCTTTTACTACTGAATTTTCCAGAATAGTCTGCCTTCATCTTCCCTATGCCTCCCTATAAAGAATGGACAGCACAGTGAAATGATTCCTTTGCCCTCTTTTCCCCAAGCTGCATGAAGCCAGGGTTCTTATTATTAATTCTATTAAGAATACTAGATATATTTAAATTTGAATGTATATACTGTTTTTAAATTCTTAAAGCACTGAATTCCAAGAAGGCACTACTTTGCATTGGTCTTCACTGATTTAATTGACTCAACAATAAAGATAATTGTATGAGAAAGTATATACTCATTTTTCTTTGCAGATCCAGCTCTTGGAAAGTCTGCAAGAATCCTGGACAGAATATGAAAATAATGTGCAGTGCCTAAAAACTTGGTTTGAAACCCAAGAGAGGAAGCTGAAACAGCAACAAAAGATTGGAGACCAGGCTTCAGTGCAGAATGCTTTGAAAGACTGTCAGGTAATGTCTGTTTATAAATAACAGTGTTCTCTTTCCAAGAGTTAGAAACACCACTTGATAAAGCCATGTGAAATCTTCATATTGGTGAGGTCAGTGACTGAACTCCTCTTGACTTCAGAAAGGGAGAGATTTCATTCCTAAGATACAAACAATAAAAGAAGAGGAAGGAGCAATAATGTCTCGAAGTTGCTTAAAACCAACCGAAGTCATCATTATTTTTACACTGGACATTTCAAAGCATGCCAGGCATGCTGAACTAGAAGACTATCAAAAGACTATGTTGTCATATCTGTTTAGCCAGTCTTACTGGGTTTTTCTGCCTTTTCACTATCTTTCCTCCATCCCCCACTTTTTTCCATTTTTTTTCCACCTAATATAATTCCACCTGACTATTCAGAGAAAAATGGTGGAATCCAAGGAGGTTCATGGTTTCATTCAGAAAGTTGGGAATCATTTTTTGTTGGCTTTTTTTTTCCAAATATTTAATTATCCAGAAAAGGAAAGAGAATCATGATTATGATGAGCAAAGATGAGATGAGGCAAAGTGCACCTATACATAATGCACGTAAGTTCAAAACCACCACAGTTTTTTCGCATGAAAGTTATTTAAGGCCTACACAGCAAGTGAGCAGGGTATCGCAGTTGCCTCTGAACGTCTTACTCAGAGTACCACATACTTGAATAGTAAGAAGCTGACTTCTGGAGCTGTCAGGCCAGAGTTAAAGCTTACAGCTGTATAGGCAGAACAGATACTTCTGAATTTATAGACAAGACCTCTACACAGTATCAGGCATCACATAATTTTTGTTCAAAAGTATATTTTCCTACCAGACACCATATAATAAATTTCACACCAGATCAAATTAAGACTCTATCAGGGCAACTGAATGCACAAAATCCCCATAAAAGGGAATGAGAAAGTGTATTTTTATTTATGTGGCTGTCTTTCCTGCATGAATTTAATTAATGGGACAAATATAATCTAGCATTCATCTCTTCATGAAGAGAAGAGCTGAAAATTTATTCAAATAAAATGTAGAAAAGAATTTGCTCGTCATTCACCAGTATATTAAACCCATCTTTGTTTCTGTAAAGGCAGATAGGGTGGTTAGGTGAGATTTGTTAGAGGTCAAATTTTTTTCTGAAATTGTTGACCTAAATTTTCAAACTGTCTGGACTACTTAGTTTTAATTCAGATATCTTTATGGTTTTAGCACAATAAACCCATACAACTGAAGCAAGGGTAATTTAACATAGCCTGACATAATCAGCAGTCTGTGCTTGGCTGGAGTACAAAGCTGAATCTGATTTATCACCTTTTTGGTTCCTTTTGGTCAGGGAAGTTAGCAAATACACTTGGGGAGTTAGTTATGAATGGCAAGACTTTGATCAGCAGAGAAACAAGAAATAGCTGTGTCAGACACTCCCAGATATCCGGTTCAAGTAGTACAAAAGCTGGAGTTTATTTATTAACCAATGTTAGTTGCTGCTTAGTGTCATGTTAATAATTGAAGTCAACCATTTTTTCCCGTCATAGGTTAGAAACAGTAATGCATCTTTAATTCAGTTATGAGTTTTAAATGATGAATAAAAAAGCCTTTTTCAAAGAGAACTAGAAATATTTGCTGTTCTTGGTATTTGAAACTTTTGCCTGTCTTACATTCTGAATTTTGGAGCAACCTTGTATAAAGTTAAATGACTTTTTTTCAGTGCAAAAATCCACTTTTTGGAAAGTCAGATTTATTATGTTTAACTTAGAAGTGTTTGTGTTGTTGTCAACTGGTTAAAAAATGATATATTACTCTGGCTGTGCTCTGGAACAAGGTCATGGCTAGATGTTTGAAGAAATGTGAAATAATACAGAAAATAAGGGCTGAGAATAAATAGTGCAGCAAAAATGCTCTCACAAAAATATGTATGTAGACAAAACTGTGTTGTATTTGTGCTGGGATAAATTCTGTTAATAACGAGTGTTTGCAAGACTGGGCAGAATTTTGCTCCAAATACTTTCACAACTATCTAAAATGTAAAGTCTCTTACGGCAGTGGTTCACTTGTGTTTTGGGATTCATAGGGAGTGAAATGTACTGAAAGATGTGGGATTTCAGGTTGACCAGAGTTTTGTTGTAGTCTTTTCTTTCTCTGTTGATCCATTTCTCTCACTAAAAAGAGGCTTGCAGAAAATTACAAAACAACCTGAGATCACATGGTGTACTAGTTAATGTAGGGGTAACACAAGGTTGCTCTCACCTCACAGTCTGTTTTCTGAATCATACTGACAAGTAAACACAAAGCTGTGCTGGCCTGAAGCCTGCAAGCCATACTTCCCGACTGCTCAGACTCTGTGTTTGTGCTGCCTGAAGCCCCAGAGCTTCCATATGAATCAGAGCACTGCAGGATTTCTTGGATCTCCCTGCACCATGCTATGAAATTATATAGGTAGTTTCCCGGCTAGGAATGGTTATTTTTAAAATAAAAAATAAAAAAGGTTATTTTTAATGAGTTTTTTACTCGTACAAGAGGGTAAAAGATTATACAGAAGTTTAATGTAGGGGATGTGCTTCTATTTAAATCAACAACAAACTACTAGACTTTAAAAGGAACATAAAATATTCAATGAAATTGCTGATGAGTTGTGAATCCCTTGAGAATAAAAAGTCAAAACATGCCAGCATGTCTCCTGTTTTTTAAACTAAGGAGCTTATGGCATCTTTTATATATCACAGTATTATTTAGCCAATTAAACTTGTGAAAATACTCAGGTATCTTCTTTTATTTCAGGAATTAGAAGAATCAATAAGAACAAAGGAAAAAGAAGTCGAAAATGTAGAACAGAGTGGTCTTTCTTTGGTACAGAACAAGAAAGAAGAAGTCTCTTCTGCTGTTATGAATACACTGCAGGAAATTAACCATTCCTGGGCCAATTTGGATCACATGGTAAAAGAATCATTAAGCAGAAAATTACAGCTCCAGGAACAAGGCATGGAGGAGAGAGTGAATTAGCAGTTGCAGCTAGTGGATTTCTTCTGTGTTGTTGGGGAAGAGATTCTAAATCAGGTCCCTCTTTCCATCTCTCTAGCCATCAATCCCCAAGTTTGTGTGTACATTCCATGTAAAAAGGGTATAATATTTCTTGTTTCAAGGATACTTTTAGTCATTGTAATTGAAACTTTTTAGATGTTTTTTGGTGTTTAATGTAAAGGTACCAAGTTATCTGTCAGGATTTAACTTCTCAAGCCCACAGGTGTCACAGAATAAGGAAGAAGAGATCAGCATTAATTTTCAGCATTCAAAGTTTGGTCAGCATCAGTCTGCCTTCTCAGGAGGAATGCAGTGTGTTAGTGCTAGCCTCTGCTGACTTCCATAGGCTGATTTCCCTGCCTTAGGGATATGTGTAGTCTCAAGGAGTTTCTCTTGATCCTGCTTTGGACCAAAGTAAAATGAATTTTGGCATCTTTACAGTCTGTTCCATCCAACCTTTATAAAATCGATCAGAACTTTATGCTATTCCCAGTGTAAGCACAGTTGATGGTTGTACAAATCTTCATTCTTCAGTAGGTTTAACATTAGGCATGTAGGACAAGAAGCATGTGAAATCCCAAGAAAGAAAATAATTTAAACAAGTCCCAAATAGCTTGAATGCTTTTAATTTACTTTTGTGTTTATTCCTCCCTCGCAGGTTAGCCAACTAAAGATATTGTTGCAATCGGTTCTTGATCAGTGGAGCATTTACAAAGTGGCTTATGAAGAACTGAACAGTTATCTGACAGAAGCCAGATATTCTTTGTCCCGTTTTTATCTTCTTACTGGTTCTTTGGAAGCTGTGAAAGTCCAAGTTGATAAACTTCAGGTGAAAAGAGTTAATTTGGTCTGAAATTGCACGGATGCAGATAACTGTAGATTTTGGTTCATGAGAAGTGGAGGTACAGACATACTGGCACATTAAAATCACATGACATTAAGAGAACACATTATAAACCAGCCACTGCAGTTTTTTATTTTGCAGAAAAATAAATTTGGGATAGTTGTTTCCTTTTAGATTTTTGATGCTATTCTTTATAATTTTGAGCCATACTATCAAATTGTTACAAGTTTTTAAATCATGCTAATGGCCTTTAAAACTAAAGTTTCTCATGCTACTTCATTAGGCTTCGGAGCTACAGGCACATGTTGAGACCACATTTTTAGCCCCCCTCCAGCCTCACAGGAGATTGATGATCAAAAAAATAATGTTCCAGTAGCTGAGATACTCACATGTTCAAGTAATTTACCACTATAAAAAAGGCATAAAATACAAAGTGATTCCTTTTATAAAATTATAAATTAGTATTAATGGAAATAAATTAATTTGGTTAAATAAAAATATTCAAGTTATTGTTCTATTACATAGAAAAACCTTTTATTTCAACAGAAGTTTTCATCTTTGAAATCAAAAATAATTATGCAAACATTTCCAGATGCCCAAATTAGAAGGACTTCTGTTGTTCTTATTCTGTTCTTCTGTTAGTATTTACTAGAAAATTTAAATTTACATTATAATTTAAATATTTGTGTGATTTGAAGTCGAGATATATATAGAACCAAATGATCTTGGTTTTAAAACCAAGATTTGAAGAGACTCTAATCATAGACCTAACAGCTATTCTTCTTTTAATTTTTTTACACATTAAAGAGGAATCAGTAAAACAACAGGTACAGAAAATTGGTTTTTTGCTGATTAAGATTTTGAATATAAACTCAACCTGAGATTTGCTGGGCTGTTCAAACTGTAATAATATGCATAAAAATATTTAAGTTTAAAAAAAAGACAAAAGAGCATTTTCACAGAGTCACAGGGTAGGTAAGGTTGGAAGGGCCACAGTGGATCATCAGGCATGGTTGTCAGGAGCACATGGCTCAGGATTGTGTCTAGATGGTTCTTGAATATCTCCAGTGAAGGAGGCTCCACAGCCTCTCTGGGCAGTCTATCCCAGTGTACGGTCATGTGCACAGTAAAGGAATTCTTCCTCATGTCCTGGTGGAATTTCCTGTGTATCGGTTTCTGCCCATTGCCTCTTGTCCTATTGGTCAGCACCACCCGAGCAGCCTGGCTCCATTTTCTTGGCACCCCCACCTTTAGATATTTATGTACAATGATGAGGTCCCCTCTCAGTCATCTGTTCTTGAAGCTGAACAGGCCCAGCTCCCTCAGCCTTTCCTCGTAAGAGGGGTGCTCCAGTCCGCTTATCAGCCTCATTTCCCTCTGCTGGACAAAACACACTTCCCTGACAGACATACAACAGGATGGTAACTAAAAGAGTGAGAACCTTATTTTCAGAATATGACTTCCTTTATGTTGTTACTTTTTCATCTTGTTCTAAACAGGAAAATGTTATTTAATTAGTTTTCTTCCATCTGTTAAGTTTTTAAATCTAAATCAGTCCGTATGCTTACTCATTCTGTACAAAAGTACTTGTTTAGAATAATTTCTTTTGAAAGATTTTTACATTTTGCAAAAAAACAAGATTAGAATTTAGTTTTTGCTAAATTTTATATAAAATCAAATTAATTCAAGAACAATCTTTATATTAAACAACCTTCTCTTTATATGAAACACATGAAATCAAGTTTTCATTCATAATCAAATGCAATTGATACATACTATTTTGAAATGTTTCTGCATTATGAAACTTTATTAACTCATGGTTTTGTTTTGTTTTGTTATTTTCTACTTTAGAGCCTACAAGATGAATTGGAAAAACAAGAGAACAGCTTACAGAAATTTGGTTCTGTGACCAATGAATTGTTGAAAGAATGTCACCCACCAGTGACTGAAACACTTACCAACACTTTGAAAGAAGTGAATATGAGGTAAAAAATGTCTGTGTGTTAAACTTTAATTTCAGTAACAAATCTGTATTTATCCACTATCCAGTTTTCCATTATCCCTATTTTTCTTATATTTTGTTACTTTAAGTTCCTGAGGTCATGAGGGGTTTGTTGGAACAGGCACGATTATTCCTTTTGCCAGGGACTGGTGTAAAACTCTCATTTACTGCTAACAATAAATGAAATATCCTCTCCAACAAGCATTTGGACATTAATGTCAGTAGTTTTGCTCCATGCTTGACTGCTAACCAAGATTCATAAATACCATGCTGGAAAATAATACTGCACTTGAAATTTGAGAATTGTGTCTGAAAATTTTGTTTGCAATGGTTCAGTGGTTTGCATCAGGTTCCCCAAATTTTAGGTTGCTATTTCTAGTTGTAGGAAGAGCATCATAGGCAGGAAGATCTAAGCCCCTCACCAGTACCTTGGCAAACAGCTTCTGCAGCTTTAAATTCAGGCAAGAAACAGTAAAAGGGTTTACTCAGAGCAGATACAGGAAGAGAGGATCCAAAAGAAAAAAGATAGTTTGGTGGAAAGCTGGGAATTTTTTTGAAAACAGAATCATGCCAGACTTACTTTAGTCTCTGTTCACTCCTGTTGTAGAGACTGTAAGTGGGGGGAGGAATTATTTAACCCCACTTCAAAAAAGATACTGTAGAATTTGACAGTTTCAGTGATGGCTGACAGAATTTTTGCTTCAAAACCTTTGCTTTTCATCATACAATAATAATTGAGAAATATTGTGATTTTCTTTGGCAAGGAAACAATTAGGCAGTTTGATAACTACCAGCACATTTGAGAAAGTATGCGTTCCTGTTGCTATTAGAGCAAAAAATTCATGGGGGATTATTATAGGAAAGAATTCAAAGGGAAATTGCTTATTTAATTGGATAATATAAATATAAAGAGTTTTAATATGTCTGGGAGTATTTTACAAGCGAGTTACACAGAGCTTTATGACTTAAACCCTCTGTGTCAGAGTTTGGGAGGAAATTGCAGGAGAAAAAATGGTGTCTTGTTTACACCTGTTCTGGGCCTCTTAGGCCCTCACAGGAATCTGCTATTGGCAGTGCATGGTTGGTCACAGATGCTCTGTGAGGCTGAGGGTGCTAAGTGGAAATAGCAAGAGATTCACTTCAAAAAGTGTGCTGCAGCTCTGACCACAAGCATTAATAAACAGCATCCAAGGTGTAGCACAGACACACTGTGACACGTCAGAACAGCCTGTCAGCATATTTCTTGGTTTGGTATTTTTGTCACCAAATGTCTGGATCTTGATTATTACCAAATTTTTTAAAAGTCAAGAGAGCACGGTAAACAGCAGAGAGGAAGAGGGACCTGTATAGTTATTGTGGACTCCCAGGCTTCGATAACTCATGCAGTCTCTTCACCAGGTGGAACAACCTCCTGCAGGAGATTGCGGAGCGGCTGCGTGCCAGCAGGGCCCTGCTCCAGCTGTGGCAGAGGTACAAGGACTGCTACCAGCAGTGCTCTTCCACAGTCCATCAGCGAGAAGACCAGACCAATGAACTCCTGAAGACTGCAACCAGCAAAGACATTGCTGATGATGAAGTTACTACTTGGATTCGGGACTGTAATGTATGTTCAGTTAAGCTTTGCAGCTGTTCTCAGCTCTGGGGGGCTAAAAGACATCTCAAGAGTCTCTCCATTACTAAACTCTATAGCTGGTATTTTAGAATCTTGTGTATTAACATATTTCATTTTACCGATGCAGCTTAGGCATAGGAGAGACAGCTTTACATCTGCCTCCCAAATCTCATGAGTGTCTCTAAATTTTGATCCCTTCATTAGTTGTTGTGGTGGTGTTTCAGAAGCTTGTATCTAAAGTTTTCTCTCTGGAGAAGGTGGATAACTTATATAATTTGATTCAGCCTTAAGTTCCTGTTTTATGAAGGTATTCTTGCTTGGGAAAGTATCTCTACCAAGTCTTTTGAGTTCCTTATAATAGAAAGAAACACAAAATCCTTGTGACTATATTCCCGCTAATCAAGACCATTGACATTTTCAGAATGATGGAGATGTCTTTATCCTTCCTTATGGAAGGACACCATTCACTCTGAAACCTTGATAGTCTTCCTTTTTCCAGATTGTATCTCAAGGCAGCAGAATAGTTTACATTTTGGTTCATTTGAGCTTAAGTTAATGTTAAGTGTCATTGACCAAAAAAATAAAATATTAATTGTCTCAATGCAAGCAAAACAAGTGCAGTGAGAAAAATAAACATGTTATTGTTTATAGGAAACATGTTAGTGTTTAAAAATAAACATATTCATGATCTTTTGGAGCATTTGCTGCCATGGTCAGGCACCATGGACTGGCAATTCAAATTGTTTGGTTCAAATAATTTATTTCCCGATGTCCCATTCTTTTAACCATAATCTTAGGCCATTTACAAAAGTTATTTTTTCAGCCCTCCTGGTAAATCATAGCAGGAAGAAAAGGGAGGTCTACACCTGAGTCAGTTCACAGTGAGGGCTGCCGCTGCTTGGGACCATCATGTCAGTAAATTCAAAGGGTTTCTTGCAAAAGTTACTGTCTCATCAACAACTCAGGCTTGCTCAAAGGTAGCTGAGCAGTGTCTTTTTTCTGTTCCTTTCTGTTCAGGTTCTTTGACATATCTTTTTATTCTTCAAGTCATACAGAATGTAAATGGAAACTTTGATATTGAAATGCAGGAGTAAATAGAAGTTTTCCTTGCAGTGCTTGAGTTCAGTCATTTCATTCGTCCTTTAAATCAGGGGATGATGACATCACCGGAGTGTCAGGTTAACTATTCATGTCCTTATTCAATGTGTTGCCACAGGATGTACTCGAGGATTTGAAAACAGCACAGGAGTCACTGGTTGTTCTTCAAGAACTGGGGGAGGAGCTAAAAAGCCAAGTGGAGGCTTCAGCAGCAGCAGCCATACAGTCTGATCATCTGTCTCTGAACCAGAATCTGTCAAGCCTAGAGCAGGCTCTCCGCAAGCAGCAGGCTGCACTTCAGGTATGCAGACAGTGTTTACAGTCCTCAAATGTGATTGTTCTGTGGTACCTGAAAAGACATAAATTAGCTAAATCTGCCTGGGAAAAGAGGGTAGTATTATCTTTTCATCAGCCTTTCCTGGACTTCCCTGGAAGCCAAAGCTGAGAGTAGAAAATATGTTCAAGGCCAGCAAAGAGACATTGGAAGAAGGTCCAAATTCTGGGAAGAGGATAGCAAACCTCCTGCAGGAAACTGTCTGTCTGGAATGCCAGGGTGTGGCCATGCTTTCTGCACACAACAGTAGTGCTAACAGCTGGATCCGCAGCTACTGCTCCCCTGAAGACAGCCACTCTTCCCACCTATTTCTTTAACAGTAAAAGCAATGAGAGATTCTGGATATTGTGTAGAATTGATTTTTGGGGTTCCTATTAGTGTCAGTGACCAGACTGACACCTTCCATTTGTGTCAAAGCCTGTTTAGTAGAGGTTGCCAAATTGCTTGTGTCACCAGGAACTAAAGAGCAAAAAAGGAGTGGAAAAATGTATTCCATAGGAAACTATTTCGTTGAAAAAGCCACAAAGGTAGCAGCTTCTGATTGAGAGAAAAGAGGATTTACCCAAGAAATCCAGCAGTGTCTGAGATGTGCTTATAGTATCGTTGTACTGTGAGGAGACAAAACACAAGAAAAGTTCTTAATTTAAAATTGCAGTAAGAGTGACTAGTCGTCTCTGCTGGCAGTAAATTAAACAGACGAGTTACTGTCATAAAAGAAAGTTAGAAAAGGTTATCTATTTCAAGGTAAGGAGATATTTATGCACTTTGCTGAAATGTTGCTCTTGTTATGATCAAAAATCCTCTTCTAACCTAAAAAAAAAAATCCAACTAATTCCACAGTCTGCAAGCAAAGCAGCAGTTAAAATTGCTACTAGCCAATTCAACTGTTTGCAAATCTATAATGAGAATAACCGGGAGTGTAATGTCAATAAGGAGGCTGCAAACCAAAACTGTGGATCCTTTTGTATTCAAGGCTGGAGCCCTGGACTATCAAACCTTTGCCAAGAACCTGGAAGTCCTTGAGACCTGGATAACAGAAGCAGAAGAAACTTTGAAAGAACAGGATCCCAGTCACTCATCTGATGTCTCAGCAATACAGAGTAGAATGGAGCAACTCAAGGTGACTGATAAAAGCAGAAAGTGCTGGGTTTTTTTCTTCTGGCCTGGTTATTTGTAGTGCAGGGTATGGACAGATATCACACATGCATTCTATATGTGGTAAAGGACTATCACTCATGAAAAGTGTAAGACTGAGAACTTGAAGTTTGATGGCACTCAGGGAGTGATTGTTATGTTGTCCCTGAGTAAAGGTGAAAAGGACAGTTAAACTGTGCAGAATAGAATTAATAACAGATCAAAATGGAACTTCAAAATGGAAACTTCAAAAATGGAAACTTCAGCAGTTTTTGGAGATTTTCTTCATCTTGTTTTCTCACAACTTTTTTTGAATTTATTCAATTCCTGTCTCAGTGGTGTCTCATTTAAGTAATCTGTCTCATGAAGTAATTCATACATTTTGGGTAACTTGATATACTGAAGAAACATTCGGACGTTGTACTGTGTGATCTCCATTTGAGGTCTTGCACACTTTCTTTCTGTGGGGCTTCTTTTTTCCCTCTCTCCTTCTGTCAGAGGCCATGACAGGAAGTTGCTGAACTTTGCCATCTAGGCTGTTTTTGTCATTTTAATCTTCCATTATTTTTCTATCAAGATTAACTATAGATAGAATTCCACTTTGAACATGAAAAAAGCAGAGCATTTTCCTTATGTAGTGAATTGAGTATTTTTGTACTGCAAAACCAAAACCTAGAAATAAAAAGTTGAATAATTGCAGTGGGAATTTACCAGCCTAAAATTCAGGCTAAAAAACAAGGAGAAAGGCTCGTTTATTTTGACAGTATAAACATATGGCTTCGAACACCAGCCTACTTCTGCAGCTGTGAACTGTAAATCCCCCATTCAGCAAAACACTTCAGTGCAATTTGAGTATACTTCTCTGCACACATTTAAACATGAACACAAGTCTTCTCCTGGTCTGGGACCAGAAGATGAAAATTGGAAATGCAATTTTTCCCTGGCATAGAGATTGCTTACCACTTGGTGGCAACCAAGACCATTCTCAATTTAACTGAGTGCTAGTTTATAATTTTGAAGTCAATAATTATAATGTAATTCCTGAACTTCCCAGTTACCACTTTTACTTTTTGTTGCAGAGTCAAATGCTGAAGTTCAGCAGCATGGCCCCAGATTTGGACCGTCTTAATGAGCTGGGTTACAGGCTTCCTCTGAATGACAAAGAAATCAAAAGGATGCAGAACCTGAACAGACATTGGTCTCTGATCTCATCTCAGACTACAGAGAGATTCAGGTGGGGATAAATAAAGATTGTTCTACAGTTTTCTTCAATTACAAGTTAGAAAGTACACCTTTTGCAGAATATAGAAAATGTTTCAGATATTATATTAACCAGAATTCCTTTTCTTTGGTGTACTTATCAGTAAAGAGCAAAGCCATTGAGCTGAGAAGTAGGTTGCCACAAATTACTAGGATTTGAAATGAGTAGGACTGCTTCTTTTCCAAATATTGACTGAATAAATTGAATGAGGCAGCTAAGTGGGAAAGGTGTTACCATCTGATTTGGAATTACCTGAATCCATCTCTCTTTCTTTCAGTAAGCTGCAGTCTTTCTTGCTGCAGCAGCAGACCTTCTTGGAGAAATGTGGGACTTGGATGGATTTATTAGTTCAGACTGAGCAGAAGTTGGCAGTAGAGGTTTCAGGAAACTACCAAAGGCTTTTAGAGCAACAGAGGGAACACGAGGCAAGTAATCATGTATATTTATACATAGCTAAAACACATTCTATTTATACATAGAAGGAATGCACATTCTTTTTTTAAATGATACAGTAGCATGCCTTGAATTGTATTGGTGTGCACCATATGAGGATAACTTAAAAACAGAAGCGTGCAACTGTGTCAATAATAGCCAGCGTGGAGGAGGACTTGAGTGTCTTTGTTTGTGCATAATGCATCACTATGCCTATGAGTGTGTCCCCTACATTTAGTCTACTTCAGATTGGTTTGTACCAAGGAAACCAAAGCTCCTGTAAATACCTAACAATTCTCATGCCATTTGGCTCTTTGCCTTCAGTCATAACTGGAGAAAATATCTATTCTAATTTTGTTTATTTGTTACTAAATTATCAGTGCATATAGCATTTGAAGAACATGTTAAAGGAAGAGTTTTCTGTCAAGTATCATGTTGTATAATTCACCATGGTGCCTCCATTTGATAAGATTTCCTTGGAGAACAAACTGATTTGGTCTTTGCTGCGTGCTGGAGTCATTTGTCCGTTTGTAACAAACCAAGAACTAACACAGCTTTTGCTGCAGGGAAAAACTGATTCAGAGTTTTTACTAGTACTAGATTCAGAGTTTATGATTCTTCCGTGAAGTCAAGTGGTGCACATTTTTTCTCCACCCATATTGTTACTGCCAAGAATCCTGGTAAAGATTAAGTAAAAGAAGTCAATTTTCATACCAGAGCTCCCATGTGGCCGCAGTAGTTTCAGTTCCCACAACTTTTTCAGCTGACCTTCCCCTAGACTCAGGCCGGATTACAGGAAGAGTTATGTCCTTCCTCTTCTCTTGCCGTATATCTCACAGCATAGTGTTTAAATGAATGTCTGATAGCAAAAAGTAATTCACAACCATTTTTAGCAGTCATTTGCTTTAGCATCTAACTACCTTTGCTTTCACAAATGTCATCCATTTAATTTCCTTTCCTTGCTGCCAGCATTAACTGGACAGTCTCTTTGTAAGTTTAAACATTTCAGGTCTTTGAGATTTGAATGTCCAGAAATTTTTACTAAGTGGATAATTTCCTACTGTTGTTGTGTCTAGTCATAGCTATAATTTTTGAAGGGAGTTAGGGCAATCTTCTTGCATTCATTTGTCTTGAGATCTCAGCTCAATTCTTTCCTGAAACCTTGATCTGAGCAGATGAATGTTACTTGGGCGCTCTGTTTAAGCCTTTTTTTTGCAACTGTAAAGTCATCTCAGAATAAGATAATTAATATCTGGTTTTCTAAATACCACAGTTCATCCTAAAAAAAGTAACCTGCTTTTTTTTTAACCTTATTTTTGGCTTTTTTTATATTCAAAATGTATTCATTACAAAATGTCCTTTTCAATGCTTCTTGATAGTCACAAAGAATTTTATTTCCACTCCTTGTGGCCAAAAGGGTCAAATCTCAACTTCTTCAGATGCATTTCCACATTTTTTTGCTTTGTATTTTTGAAAATAATGAGAAAATGTTCTGTTTCCACCTGAATTCCGAGAATGGATATTGAAATGCTTCTAGCTCTGTTAATGCCTTTCCGGTGACTCCTAACTTTTGCTGGTTTTTACCCAAAGAAGACCCCAACCACATCAGTGGCCTTATTTAGAAATATCTTCCTGGTGAAGTTTACAAGGTGGAGGTGATAGCTTTTTCACACATCGTGTGCTAACACTGACATCTGCATCAGTCTGCCAGGACGATCTCGTAATCACTTTTGCACAGTTCTCCAGTGCATGGGACAGTGCTTGGGACTCCCATACAGTGGGAATGCACTGAGACAAGCATTTGAGAAAGTGCTGGCAAGGGAAGGGGAAGGAAGTTCCTTGCCAGCTCAATTACCGAATTTTTTTCCAGTGTGCTGGTGTTGTACATTTCAACACTTGCCCTCCTTTCCTCCTCCTTTGAATTCCTATTTCTGTGATTCATGGTGATCTACATATGAGAATAAATTTTGGTGGCAAGTGGTCCCAGGTAATGGGGTATCCCTCTTATGTACAGAGTGTAAATATGGAACGGAAGTGGATGGTGACCGAAATATCTCTACTTTTGTGTAGGGCTTGAATACATCCACTCTAAGCAGAGTTCCTCATGCTCGATAAGCTTTTATTTCACCTGTCCTCCTTAAAAAGTATTAAAATTTTCCCTTTTGGAGGAATTGGTTTTCCTGGTTTTTAGTTTTGGGTTTTTTTCAGGTTTTCTGAGGGTCTGTTTTTTTAGGGAAGGGGGGATGGTTGGGTCTTTGGGCAGGGGAAGTTGTTTAACGAGTTGCAACCAGTTGTGTTCTGTTTAGTCTCGATCTTTCAACAGTGCTGGTAGATGCTGTTGCCTTCTGTGCTTCATGCCCCCTAACTTGACAAAAATAGATGTGACAGAAAGTAAAATTTCTGCCTTTTGCTCAGCTGTCTGAAATTCTCAGTGCCACACTATTGTGGCTTCGTTCATGAGATGATAATAGCATTCAGTTTCCTTCTGATTCAGGCTCAGTCAATGATAAGTGCCAAGGTATTCAAAGAAACAGTATCAAATATTTCTGCAAAGAATTCAGGCAACATTCTTTCTTTCTATGGGGAAATTTATGACCTGAGTAGAATTTCCAGAGTTAACTCGGTGATTCAGAGAGGCAAAATCTCATTTTGAAAAATTACTGCATCGTCTACAAGTCCTAAACTACGCACAACAATGTGGTTGAGAGGTTTAAACGTGCAGGTGCCAGTGAGTGTTTTGCTGGCAGGTGCAGCTGCAGGGATTGGTACAATCACAATTTGAGCTGATGGGAAGTCATGTAACAGGAGTGGTCTAGACTTGGAGAATAGTGGCTCTTAGCTCAGGCAAGGGTGAACTTCTGTCAACTGCAAATACCATCACTAAAGAAAAAAAATCTCCAGCTTCATACCAGTATACTTTTTCCTTGAATCTGCCTGTAAACCTTTTAAACATAGAGTGGGTCCAGTGATGCCTGAGTGTATCTTCATGAACATAAAAATATTCCTGAAGAACCTTACGTAGAGACATAGTCCATTACTAAAAGAAAAGATGTTTTTAAAAATAAATTTAAGTAGTATATACACTTGAGTTATGTTTGCTTAAGTAGTAACTAGGTAATTTTTTGTCTTAAGTCACATTTAATTAATAAGAGGGTTTTAAAAATACTGTGGAAGTTTATTATGCTGTTATTATTTGTGGGGAAAATTAATATGAAAACTTGGAAGAAGTGGAAAATTGATTTCTAGCTCCTATACATAGCTGTCTATTTCTTTTAAAGTTCTATTGGCAATGTAAAAGTGTATTAAAAGTTTATATAACACTATCACACATGGTCTGTGTAACAAGGCAAAAGATTATAAAATTTTTAAACGTATCGGAAAATAAAAAGTGCCCTTTCTGTCCAAGCAAAAAATACCCTATCTGGATTTTGTTGTAAATTAAACTGTAAATTATTATGTCAATCACACAGCTGTACTTAGAAACATAAAATCTAGCTCCTGTTGATATAATTTAGCTTTATGATATTGGTCTTGAGGGACTATTAATTAGTAGAAACAGCAAGTAACTCTAAAATGAGAGTTTTCAATATGTTTCTGTTAAGGTCATGACAAATCTCCCATTGAATTAATCTGACATGAGATTAAATACATGAAAATTCACTTTTATCAGTGCATACAGACAGAATTAAAATGTAAGATCTTGTTTTAACATCCTTGTCTCCTGTACAACAGCTATTCCAGGCAGAGATGTTCAGCCGCCAGCAGATTTTGCATTCAATTATCTCTGATGGGCAGCACCTCCTAGAACAAGGACAGGTGGATGACAGGTAGACATTGCTGTATTGTTGCTGCTGCTGGTTATGTGAAGTAATACTTAGGCTAGTGGGAGACTTCCTAACAGAGGAGGTAGCAGATGGCAGTGTTCAGATCATGCTCTTCTGAAGTGGAAGTTACTATTGCTGTGGTTAAGCTGTTAATTAGCCAGATCTTAAGACAGTGTTCGTTAGAATGCTATGGGGTATGTGAATGCATTTGGGAATACAACAACCTTCTGAAGCTGCTTCTCTGACAAAGATTTGTCTTGGAATATCAAGCGCGTTATATATATATATATCTCTATTTCAATGTATTTTCAAAATGTCACTTTCACCGAAGGAGCCTGCACTGACACATTTAGTGGGTGACACTTGATTAATGCCACCTGGGGATTTGCCTCTACCGGAAGGATTCCCTGCTGCCATTTAAGAACACCTGCAGCCTTAATGTGATGGAGAAGGAATTCATTGTTGCCTGGGATTTTATTTTAAACGCTTGTGATCAAATGAATGAAAATCAGTGGAACACCAGTGGCTTCACACTTGTGCATATACACTGACTTTGCTAAGGTTATCATGGTACTAAGCTGAGCTGTTTATTGGCATGTGAGAATTTTATTAATGCTGTGTGTATCTTATGCCTGCTTTGAACTCAGTAGTAAATCTGGGGGTGAATTGTGAAATCTCCATGATTTACTATGAATTTGACTTATCCAAACTGGCAAAACTTGTGGGTTTTCTTTGTGTATTTCTGGGAAGATGGTAGAAGAGTCTTGTACATTAAACATTTGGGGTTTTAAAGTCTTAGTGATTGGATCCCTTTAATTCTCCCAGTATTTGAAGTGTGAAGTTCTTAGCCTCAGTCAGCCTTCATGAGACTTCAGTGCTTTTCTGTTAGTGTTTTTGAACTGACAGACAGACACCTTACTTTTCCCTTCAGTTTATTTCATTAAGCAAATATATCAAAGTCTGAAGGTTACTCTGTGTTTTTATTATTTATCTATTTGTAATAGGGATGAATTTAATCTGAATCTGACTCTTCTGAGTAATCAGTGGCAAGGAGTAATTCGCCGGGCACAGCAGATGAGGGGGATCATTGACAGCCGGATTCACCAGTGGCAGCGCTACAGGGAGATGGCGGATAAGCTGCGCAAGTGGCTGCTGGAGATGTCCTGTCAGCCAGTGACTGAACTGGGCAGCATTCCTATCCCACTGCAGCAAGCAAGAGTGCTGCTGGATGAAGTGCAGGTATGTCCAGTGTGTTTAAAGAAAAAGGAAAAAAATCCCTGCCTTTTTTATAGTCTTCATTTAAAACATTCTTTAAAATGTCTTAGATTCAGCCTGTCTGGTCTGCCAGTTCTTCTTTGGAACTGGTGTAACATCAGAAGCAGTAGCATGATGGAAGCAAAGTTGGAGTTCATAAAGAACATGAAATAGAGAACTTACTGGGCCCTCCTCTCAAGCCGTGTTTGCTTCTGTTTTTGCTTTCAGCCAGTGTCACACTGAAACGATCTTGAAAAGGTAGTGATGACGTGTTTGAGGAATGTATACCAGATAACAAGGATTCCTTGAGTGTCCATCTTCATGTGAGGTTAACAGTACCTAGTGGGCAGGTTGCTGTCTTGAAGCTTTTTAGCTGGAAGATGGATATAGTAACAATAACCCTTATAAGCATAAAAGGCTCTAGAAGAACTCTTTCTCTTTAACAGCAATTGAGGCACTGACATTAATGGGGGAAGTCTTTCATGTCTTTATCTCCTTGGAGAAATTTTATAAATGTCTGCTGCAGTAAACAATTGTGAAAATGTTCAAGTAAAAGCATTTGGGCCATAGTTCATGCTTAAGACAGGGTATGCAACCAATTAAAGTATGGGCTTGAGAGTGAATTTCTGAATTGCTGATTGTAATTAAAAAGACAAAGCTGACAGTAATCTATTAATATTTTCAGCTTAAAGAGAAAGTTCTCTTAAGGCAGCAAGGGAGTTACATCCTCACTGTGGAAGCTGGGAAGCAACTGCTGCTCTCTGCTGACAGTGGAGCTGAGGCAGTCCTGCAGGCAGAGCTTACTGAAATCCAGGAGCACTGGAAGATAGTTAGCACTCAACTGGAGCAACGAAAGAAACAGCTCGCTTTGCTGCTAAAAGTAAGTGTGCAATTTCTTCTGTACTTCTTCAGCAAGTTTGTGGTTTCTCACTGTGAACTCTGATGAAGGAAAGCATTCTCAGTGGACAAACACAAATACAGGAACTGCATATACAGTACATGAACTAACAATTTCCCTTCACCACCTCTGAAACTGGGAGTGGTAATACTTCACAACAGGCTTGCATATCAATTGATATATTTTAATTGATATTTCCACAATACTGCCGATAAAGTATATTCATACCACTCCTGTTTTCAAAATAGAGCAAAAATTTATTTTATTTTGCACAGTTTTGTTTAATTTTTACACATATTGGGTTTGAGTGGCAAAGTGTTTCTAGGGGGAAGCTGCAGGGATGACTTCTGTGAGAAGCTGCCAGAAGCTTCCCCTGTGTCTGATGGAGCCAGTGCTAGCTGGCTCCATGGTGGACCCACTGGTGGCCAAGGCTGAGCCCAGCAGTGATGATGGTAGTGCCTCTGGGATAACAGAGTTAAGAAGATGAAAAAAAAATAAAATTACTGTGCAGGAGCAATTGCATCCAGAGAGAGGAGTGAGACAATGTGACAGCAGCAACTTTGCAAACACCAGGGTCAGTGAAGGAGGGGGAGGAGGTGGAGCCAGAGCAGAGGTTACTATGCAGCTCATGGTAGAGACACAGAGCTCTGTGGTGGAGCAGATATCCACTGCAGCCAATGGAGGTCCTTAGGGAACCAGAGATCCACCTGCAGCCCATGGAGGACCCACACCAGAGCAAGTGGATACCCAAAAGAAGCTGTGACCCCATGGAAAGCGCACACTAGAGCTGTTTTGCGAGCAGGACCTCTGACCCCGTGCCAGACCGTTGTTGGAACAGTCTGTTCCTGGGGGTCTGGAAGGAATCCATGGAAGGGACTCTCTCTGGAGCAGTTTGTGAAGAACTGCAGCCTGTAGGAAGAACTCATGGAGAAGTTAATGGAGGATTCCCTCACATGGGAGGGACCCCATACTGCAGCAGGGGAAGAGTGTTAAGAACATCACAGACTATGTCACACAAGGTCATAGTATTTTATATGGGTAGTTCTTCATCAAGATGATCATGAAATACTGGCATAGATTGGGAAAAAGGGAAGGAGAGAAATACGAAGGCAGTGGTAGAAGGAGAATATCTTGAAACAGAAGACTTAGTTTCAATACAATACAAGTTTAAATACAAGTTCTGTATTTTCTGGTCTCACACAACTGGCATTCTTTGTGGGCTGACTGGCTTATTAAGAGATCCTTCTGTCTTAATATAAGGCTTTAACAAGCAGGTGAGGCTGGTAAAACCATACTGTCAATCTGACATGGTTTGATTGCATTGGACGCATTAAAAATTTTGGAAAGTATACAAACAGTAAAGCACTGTGTAGCTGCTAGAATCCTGGTTTAAAGAAGATACTACACATACTTCAATCTGCCCTGAATTTTCAGTTTCCCCAACCACTGTTTTTTTTCCCCAGAGATTAATGCACCTGAATGAAGCTCTTGTCAAAGAATAATGGTGTGTTTAATACAGACATTCAAGAAAGGAAGTGGAAAATTAATTTTGTCAGGGAGAGACTTTCCTGAAAGGACCGAGTTGGATCTAGACATCATTTTAAGACCTTGTGTATTTCTACTAACAGAGACCTATACACAAAAAATTCGACACAATTCTAGACATGACTCAAGATCTGAGACTTTGAGTATTATTTAGGGGGAGATTTCAGGGCATGTTATTTCTAGGCAGATCAACTGACATAAGTATAACACAGATCAGAACTGAAGTCTAATAAATGTTCTGCTTTCAGGACTGGGAAAAATGTGAAAAGGGCATAGGAGACTCCCTGGAGAAGCTACGATCATTCAAAAAAAAGCTTTCTCAGCCATTGCCAGATCACCATGATGAGTTGCATGCAGAACAGATTCGTTGCAAGGTAAAGCACTTCTTCTCTGTTGATTGTTGTCTCGTCTTTGCCTGCCTTTGTGCAGTAGCCTCTTCCTTTGTTAATTGGCTTCATATTTCTGACTATGCAGACCAGTCAGCCATCCCCACGCCAAGAAACTATCCATGTTTCATGGATATGAACACCATAACACCGGAGTGATCTCACCATAATGCAAATCCTGGAGAGTAAATACAGATCTGATCAAAGTGATACCAGAACAGGGTCTGAAAAACACTGTAGAAGAGCTGTGTATTTGTGTGTTTTTATTATGGAATTTCTAACCTCAAATTTAAACTCATGGTATCTAAACTTCCGGTTTAGTGCTTTTTATTTGCAGTGAAGTGACCATGGGGCTTTTAAAACAACACTTTTAGGCTATATTATTTGCATTTTAGAAGTGGATCACAACTTGAAAATGTTTTCAATACAGAGAAGTCCAAACCAGTACTTGACCTTCCCAGATACCTTTGAACTTTGGAGAGTTGAGTAGTATCTTAGTTTGCAACTTCTTGTTACAAGGCTGATGTATCATTCTATACTGGGGAGTTAATACCATCATAACCCTGAAAATATTGGTACATTTGGAGTTGATGTTTTCTTTTTCTTTGAAATGGGGCTGAAACAGTCTGCTTGACATGGTGGGTCTGCTCAGATATGACTTAAGTCAGTGGATAACACTGCTTGTCTGTCTCATCAACATACTCAAATTATTGTTTGGTAGCAAACTGGGCCTTTTTCCTTGTGTTCTTCTTTTAAGGAGTTAGAGAATGCTGTTGAAGGCTGGACAGATGACCTTGCACACCTCTCCCTGCTGAAGGAGACCCTGTCTGTATATATCAGCGCCGATGATATCTCAATCCTCAGTGAGCGAATAGAGCTCCTGCACAGGCAGTGGGAGGAGCTGTGCCACCAGGCAAGTACAGCACTGAGCAGTGATGGGAGCAGTATGCAGGCTACAGAAGTGTTGGGAGAAAAATTGAATCCAAGTGGCAGCTTTTAGAATAGATTCATGTAGAAACCCCTCAATTCAAAAGTGAATTCTCTCTGAGTCAGGAGAAACATTCACTGAAATATTCCTTTAGATACCGCTAGTGTTTCTAGATCTCTTGAACTTTATAATGGCTGTGAGGTCTTACTTAAACAGCCTTGAAAAATCAGCAAAAAAGTCACACTGTGAGCTGTGAGACTTGGCATGGCTGACTGGGAAAAACCACAGAAATAATACAGTTACACTTTGCTTTGGTGGTAGACCTGTGCTCAGAAAGGATGTCGCCCCCCCCACTCAACACTGCTTGATTGTACCTTCAGTTCTACTGATAGCTTCTCCTTCTTCAGACTTTGGTGTCTGCATTTCTTTTAGTCAGAGGGTGATTTGCTTGCCTGCAAAATGAGCTGAGCAGTATTGTTTAATTTTTTCAGACGCGTCACACTATTAGTGTGCTTCTGGCCTCTGATTTGCCCTCCAGGTACTGGAGTCTTCCTTACCCAGCTTTTCAGATTATCCTGATGTCATTTCTGTGGTTCAGTAGAGATTACAGTCCAGATATGATGGGGCTAACTTGAAATAGTTACCTCACATAAACTGCCTGTGAAGGCTTCAAAAACACCCCCAAAGTAGGAAAAATGCTTCACAGTTACCAGCACAGATCTAGTTATGAGTTAGTTGCATTTGAATGAACCAATGTAGATACATCTAAATTATGATACAGTCACTGCATGTATGTTTATGGTAGAAGAAGGAGCCAAGTAAAGAAGTTTTCTTAGTTTTGAGCAAGCTGAGTGTTTCAGGATGTAACCTAGCGCAAGCCTTTATTCAACTCCTGCTCATTTCCGGAAAGCTGTCATCAAGTTTAGAACCGCAAAAAGGAAATGCAAGAGCACGTGTATGCCCCTGTTAAACCTAACACAGTAGTTAAAAAGCACATCACTTTCATTTGTGAAAGAGTGGATGCAGTCTTCATCTTTTCAGCTGAAATTATGATATAAAGTCAGAAATAACGCAGATCACAATGGAGAGAAAGTAAGTAGTTGTTCCAATGTCTGAAACTGGAGAGATAACTTTGCCGCTGAGGTTGTGCTGCTATTTTGATTTCAGTGTCCATCTTGGTCTGTTACTGTTCCCAGTCTGAGATGGTACCACAGCTGCAGCTATTTCTTAAACACAGCAACGTTTTCCTTCCTTCTTGTTAACTGCAGCATTTGCTTGTTTGATGTGTCATGCCTAATCTTTCCTGTCAGGGCACACCTCAGCGCTTTGGAATCTCTCAAGGTGTCATGCCTATCCACAGGAAATAGTCGTCTATGAAATGAGTGTACTGGTACTCAAGTTAAAAATTACTTTTGCAAAATACAGTGTATCTTGGATTTAGGTTTGTACTCATGTACTCATGCACAAATTACACAGACTTTTGGACTTCAGCCTGTACTATGTCTGCATCTTTTCTTTTTTATGCTTTGGTGAAGAATTTTTAATTTCTTTTTAATTTAATCTGTTAGACTAAAAATAATATATTTTATAAAATTTTATAAGTGAGCAAGAATTGTAAGAAAATAAAATTTTTATCTTCTAATGAAAATTTTGTGTTAGAGACATTATGAAACAAGATATTGACAGACTACTGAGCTTAATGCTTGGGTGCCTCTCTCTGTGCATAGGATGTAGCTGACAGGAAATCTGAGATCAGCGCTTACTGCTGAACTTACAGGCAGTCACACAAATTTTTGCTGTACAACTTCAGTTTGTTTTAATGGCAAGTAAGTGGTTGCAACACTTTTTCAAGGCTAGAGAAATTCACATTGAGGCATAAAGTGTTTTAAGCATGTTTTAAATGCATTCTCTATTTTAGTTTCATTTACTCTTTGTGAATGGTTTAAGGTCTCCTTGCGTCGACAGCAAGTTAGTGAGAGACTGAATGAGTGGGCTGTCTTCAGTGAGAAGAACAAGGAGCTCTGTGAATGGCTGACGCAAATGGAAAGTAAGGTGTCTCAAAATGGTGACATCCTCATAGAAGAAATGATTGAGAAACTTAAAAAGGTATAGTGTACACTTATATACTCTTACTTAACTGTTTACTTGTTTGTGAATTAGCTGAAATTAAGATTTTACCTTACCCTGATGTGTTCTGGTGTTGTGTTCTCTCGCTATGCAGCATTTTCCTGTATTTCTTGAGACAGGACCTTCCAGAATACCAGAAGATTAAGCTAATGCAAAGTCAGAGGCATCTGAATGCTTTAATATGTGTCTAGTCAGAATTGCCTGTAATGAGTTAAACTATAGCAGACATATTTATAGAAAGCCTTGTGGTTTGGGTTGTGTTGGGTGGGTTTTTTTTATTCTTCTGGTAGTTGTTTTTGTTTATCCATCAAATATATAAGAGATTGTCACTTCACTGTACCAATTAACTAAAAAAACAATATTCACTTACATTTTTGCACCGTTCTGTGGTGTTGTATTTCCCCACTCCTGTTCTTACAAAATTGCCTGCCCTTTCTGCATGGGTCCCCCCTTCCTTGCCGGTAGTCCTAACCACTCCCTCGGGTTTTTCCTATTTGTTTCCTTTACCCCAACTCCGCTCATGTACCACCCCTGTGCTCTGAGACCATTGGTCCATGTGCTCTCTCCGCCCTCCTCGGGATAAACCAAGGCTGCATGCCGTGTGACTCGCTCTCTTGCTCTCTACTCTGCCTTGGAGCATCAGCCTCTCTGCCTGGGGGAACCATGCCATGTGCTGGCTCTCTATCTTTGGGAGCCAGCACATGTGCTGGACCTAGGCTTCTGGGAGCCTCCTCTGCAGTCCCCATGCAGGGAACCTTCTCGCCTCCTTTATCGTCACCGTGTTGTGGAGCTTCAGCCAGCCGGAGCATGCGAGGGGCAGCCTGGAAGAGGCTATGGGATGTGGCGTAAGCTGCTATCCCCAAGAGACCCCCTCTGCGCTCTCCTGGAAGGTTGTGGCTTGCCATGCTACTGCAGGAACCTACACACTGCAACCCCATTCCTTTAGTAGTGTAGAGTAGAGTATATTTAGAATAAGTACCCTGTCTTCTGACTGCTCTTTACTGTCTAGGATTATCAAGAGGAAATTGCTGTAGCCCAGAAGAACAAAATCCAGCTTCAGCAAATGGGAGAGAGACTTGCTAAAGCCAGCCATGAGAGTAAGGCATCAGAGATTGAGTACAAACTTGGCAAGATCAATGACAGGTGGCAGCATCTTCTAGATCTTATCGCAGCCAGGTAAGACAGTTATTTTGTTTCTGAGTTTTAAGTGGGACAAATTAATATGCTGGATGTCATGCATTTAAAATCCTTTATTGTCTGCCTTTTCATCATAAATTCTGAAATAAATTTATTTTTAACCATCAACACATTTCTGTGAAATTCACTTTACTATTTTACTTTATGGTACAGGACAACATTTCTTCAAAAAGAGCCACTTAAAACCTTCATTATAATAATATGGTGATGATGGTAGGTTAACAGTTGGACTTGATCTTAAAGCTCTTTTCCAAACTTAACAGTTCTATATTTCTACAGTATAGGATGAGTTGCAATCAGATTTAGTGAGCCTTGCTCTAGTACCATCTTACTTTACATGGTGCTTAAAACTGGATGCAAATGTAGTTTTTCTAAAAATTTCTTGACAGAGGAATCAAAACAGTGCCCTTGTAGTTTTGGATTTCAAGAAGAGCAGGTCCAAAACTCTTAGACTTTCTGCCATATCATTTTTTTCACTGATGGAGAAGAGAAACTGCAGGTAGATGTATGCACACAGAGCTTAAAGACTCTTTTTATTCAAGGTCAAAAGTATAACAGCAATTTTCAGAACTTAAAGAAGTACAGGGTTGTTGTTTGATGTATTTGTTTCAACACTTTCTGTTGAGCTGTCCTACAGCCTCTCTTCCATTACCACCAATGATTTTCTCACAATTCTGCACTTCACAAATTTCATAAAGAGCTCATATACTTTATAATTCACATTTCTTTGATGTAAGAACATATGCATTAGTAGTACTTCAGTCCTGTTAGCAGCAAAAGGGTTTGTTTAGTTTCGTCTTTTTTTGTTCTTTTTTCATATGGTTTTACTGCATTCTTGCTCTGAAATCTGTTAGCATGGGAGCAGTAGATTTTATGTAAGCAGAAGCATTCCAATGGCTCCAGCTCCTTTAATAGTAGTCCATTTAAAAGTAATGAACACCATATATTTCTTACAGAACAGTTAAGTCAGGAAGAGTTGCATTACTGTAGAGGAGCCTGCTTGGTTTTAGAGGATGTGATACGTCACCAGTTGTTGAACTTAAAGTATATTTGATACATTTTTATGTTACTCTTTTCAAATGCTTACTCAGAGAAATGTTCAAATAAAACCTTACGGAAGTTTCTGGCAAAACTAGATTGCATTCAGAAACTGCAAAACACATCTTTAAAATATCTGTCTTGTCTATTCAGTATAACAGATTAGTCCCTACTATAGCAGAGGTGAGGGTTTAGGATTTTGTATCATTCTTGGGTGGGGAGATGTAAGATGCAATATTATACACTTAAACCCTCTCATTTTGTTATCTTGAAGTGTCAAGTCCTAGTTCTAAACTAATGTATGTAAAATATTATTTACTTTTATTTCCAGATCATTTCAACTTACCCTTCTCAACTGGCATGCTCAGCATCATTGTATGCAATTAAACATATAACTCTTCAGTGCTCACTGAAGTGAAAAAAGCTCTGCACATCTGCTGAAGTTTTGAAATGTATTGTGGAAAGGTGTGATGCTAGGCTATGAAAAGCTAGTTCAGCTGTATCTTTGGCTGGAAATCAATAAAACCCAAGCTGTTGATTAATTATTGTATGTATGAAATGCTTGCATTAATGTCTAATTACCAATGGACAAAAGAGTTGGCATCCCCCAAGATAATTTTTAGAAGGCTCCAGAGGCCCTGTAGAATATGTTCTTATATATTGACATGTGTTCCTGTTAGAATGTTTTGGAATTTGGAATGTATCATATAACATGATTTTGGCTTCATTCAGCTAGTAAAGGCAGATTAGTTGTCCTGGTACTGAGAATAAAATACATCTTTTCACGTTCTGGATGGCTGACAGTATTAATAAATTATTAGAGCCTGCAGACTTTTCTGCAATGCTACAGTAGTCCTTTGCCTGGCGCATTTTTCTCAGTGGTTTGTTTCCTGGAGCTGTGAACTAATAGAAAGTGCTGTGTGAAAATGCTTTAGTAATAGATTATGGTAATACATGTCCAGTCTGAATCTTTACCTGTTGATTTTTATACTGTGTGGTGAAACTTCTCCAGTCACCTGTAAAAGCATCTCTCTTTCTCTCTCTTTCTCTCTCTTTCTCTCTCTTTCTCTCTCTTTCTCTCTCTTTCTCTCTCTTTCTCTCTCTCTCTCTCTCTCTCTCTCTCTCTCTCTCTCTCTTTCTCTCTCTCTCTCTCTCTCTCTCTCTCTCTTTCTCTCTCTCTCTCTCTCTCTCTCTCTCTCTTTCTCTCTCTCTCTCTCTCTCTCTCTCTCTCTTTCTCTCTCTCTCTCTCTCTCTCTCTCTCTCTTTCTCTCTCTCTCTCTCTCTCTCTCTCTCTCTTTCTCTCTCTCTCTCTCTCTCTCTCTCTCTCTTTCTCTCTCTCTCTCTCTCTCTCTCTCTCTCTTTCTCTCTCTCTCTCTCTCTCTCTCTCTCTCTTTCTCTCTCTCTCTCTCTCTCTCTCTCTCTCTTTCTCTCTCTCTCTCTCTCTCTCTCTCTCTCTTTCTCTCTCTCTCTCTCTCTCTCTCTCTCTCTTTCTCTCTCTCTCTCTCTCTCTCTCTCTCTCTTTCTCTCTCTCTCTCTCTCTCTCTCTCTCTCTTTCTCTCTCTCTCTCTCTCTCTCTCTCTCTCTTTCTCTCTCTCTCTCTCTCTCTCTCTCTCTCTTTCTCTCTCTCTCTCTTTCTCTCTCTTTCTCTCTCTCTCTCTCTCTTTCTCTCTCTTTCTCTCTCTTTCTCTCTCTTTCTCTCTCTTTCTCTCTCTTTCTCTCTCTCTCTTTCTCCCTTTCTTCCTGTCTTTTTGTCACATTTGTTCCCTTACCCATTCCTTTTAATTGCCCCTGCATTCAGAGGAGGTCTGTAACTACAGAAGTGACAGCTGCAGAAAGGTAGTTGTGTCTCTGCATCAGAGACTTCCATTTCTTCCCTTCTAGAACGTTTTAATCCTTTCAGATTAATTTTTCTGTATGTCAGCCTCGTGAAAAAGTTGCCGTTGTTTACAGCCAGGAAACAGTGCTGTTGCTGCAACTGCTCGGGCTTTGCAAAGAAGGCTTTGTATGTGTTTTCATCCTTTCCCCTACCACTCACAGTCCACATTCCTGGAGATCAAATCTGGCACATGTTGATGAATGCAAGTTTTATTTAGAAACATGACCACTTGTCACCATCCAGTGTCATGTTATCAAGCAACGGCTGGTAACATTTGTTTGGTGTGAAACGTTTTCTGTACAGTACTCCCCAGCAAAGTGTGTCCCCTTTCCTCCCCCCGCCAAAAGAACAGTGTTTGCAGACTTTGGGAGTGGAAGTTCCTTCTTTTTAATACTGGAAAATTTCATGGTTGTGGTGGAAGACTTGCATGCTGTGAGGATGGCAGAGGACAGCAGTGTGGATTCAGACCTCCCAGACTGTAACTGTGATATCACAAGGCAGGCAGCTATTTTTGTTTGCTTTTGATTGATACTATTCTTTCTGAAGTCTTGGCTTGCTGGGAAACTAACTGAAATATTGATATGTAGGAATCAGTAATGTAGCTAGAAATTACTGTTTTCTGCTCAGTTTAAAAACAGTTGACAGTGGTAACAGCATACTTTGTTTTACAGCTAGTACCTTTGGATCCTGGAATAATCTTTTGATAGTGATGGAGACTTAGAACTAGTAAAATCTCTTAGCTGTCTGAGAGAAACTGTGGACTGATTTTACTGCTGTTTTTAAATACGAGAGCATGTGCACACATGAGAATAAACAGACTGTATCTGTCTGCTTGGTGTTTGTGTCATCAAAGGAACATGACTGCAAGCAAAAGGCAGAGAAGTAAAGAAGCTGTAAAGGAAGTATTTCAGACTTAACTTACCGAAGTCTGTCTGTCCTGTTCATATTAACGACTGTTTTGTAGCTGCATGTAATACTTAAACTCAGCCCACATCATCTTGGATTTTTGATTCAGCTTCTCTTTTTCCCTTTTCTCATTATCTTTTCTAGAAATTTAGCTGTTGTTCGGAATTCTAGAAATTCAGTCTTTGAAAGAGGAAACTGGAGTAGTAAATATAACTGGCTTTACTGGTGTCCTGTGACACAGTGGTACTGTACTTCGGAAAATAAATTCTTTTTTACTCATAAAAAGATTATTTTTAAACTGATCTTTTCAAAGCTGATTTTAATAGTGCAAGAGTTTTCACTGTTTCAAGGAGTATTTCTTAAAACTTTGTCTTCCATTCCAAGTAGATATTTTTTTTAAAAATACCTTTTCTGCTTTCTGCTGTCTGTTGCACAGACTTAGCCAACATGCTCTTACTGAGTTTTTTCATGTTGCTTTTAAAGTTTAATATTAGTAAGCAGCTGTCTTAATGACTAAGGCAGTAGCTATGACTTCTTTATGATGCATTTTTCTGTACTTACAGGGTTGTTTCCGTTTAGATTTAAGTTGAATCTAAGGCTTTCTTCTTTAGGACAAGTTGAATTAAATGTATCTGTGCTTAATTTTAGCTCCAAGTTGTTCTCTCACTGTCTTTGCCTACTGTAGAATAATAGACATTATTAATAGACAATCTAAAGTTATTGCTTTCTTGGAGAAATCGAGGCACATTAAGTGGAGCATGAAAACATAAGTATCATAAGCACATTCAAATTGTTAGAAGATTTTTCGTCAGTAAACCATAAAAACAGTTGAATTCTCCAGGATTTTCCTTTCTGAGAGTTTTAAGTATTTGTAAAACGTAACAAGACTGGGGTGTGTGTTTTACGAAAAACAACCCTTAAGCCGACTGTGTAATGGTTCCAACCTTTTTTTTTCAGTGCAGAATTTTCATTATCAAGGAGAGACGTTATCTCAAGTCTTTCACAGTAACATGTGCAGTTACTGTGCTGCCTAGTGCTGCAACAAAAGCATAAACTGATTATTGGAATAATTAACATTTTAAACATAATCTTGCAAGTGAAATCTCAAAACGTCAAAATTACACTTCGCTAGGGATCCCACATACTTGATTTAGAATTTGACCTTTGTCTCTTAAGCAGAGCTTTTAGAGCATAGGCAACCCTGCTTGCTGAAATTCAGAAGGAAGACTCTCATACATGATGGATTGCATCTATTATTTGATTGCGGATATGTTTTCAGAGTAGCTGGAGGCACAACACTGTACTGCAGTTCAGTCAAAATAAAAGTAATCCCAGCAGACTCCATTAAGCACTTGTTTATTTGTTTCTATTTGTACCATGGGCAAGGAACCTGTTATGTTAAACTCAGTACAAAAAACAGTGTTAAGGGTAGATGTAGTGGGGGGACAGGAAGGAGGTTGTAGGGTTTGGGTTTGCTTGGAGTGTTCTTTTAGTATGTCATATTCTTTATCTCTCTGGAGTTACTTAGATCATGCAACTGAAAATAGTGGTAGGTAGCCCAGACTGTTTTTTATGCTCTGGCAGGGATGTACTCCTGTGCAGTTTGCCTGAGGCAGAGGGCACTTTCTAAGTGATGGACCCTTTATAGTTCTTGCCAGCAAAATGTAAATGAAATCCAGCACAGAGATTACAGTACCACAGAACTGCAAACAAAAAAGTCCTGGTCCACAGTTTGGTCTTGCAGATGATCGAATGACACTGCTTCTCCACAGGGCTAACATGACTCATTCTTCCCTTTCCCACTCCCGCAGGCCTCCGAAAGATCAGTAGCATCGAGCCTTGAAAATATAAGCAGAAAATGGGCAGGATTTCACTCCTTTCAAATAATGCCAGAGTTTGAAAAGCTCTATGTGACTCCCAGAAGGGTGATAACCAACCTTCTTGGTCACTCTATGAGCGGGTTTCAGTTGGTTCAAACCTACAAAACACACTAATGTACTACCATAGGTGACAAGGAGATGGTGCCCTCAGACAGTGTGTGTTCTCCTGCCATCTCCCCAAGCCTAAATACATAGCTGTGTTTTGAGATAGCCTCATGATCGGGACTGAGGCAGTCTTTCAGTGTAATTGCATCGACTTCGGTCCCATTGTAGACAGATTTTCAGATTGCCCGGATTTTTTTCCAGGTACCAAGTGGTTTCTTTTTTTTTCAGATCAAAACCGTACAACTGTTGGTCATGAGACTCCAGCAAGGAAGCTGTCTTTGAACTGTTCTTAAGGGTTTTTAGCAATAAAGAACCAGAGTTTAACCATCTGTGAGCTAAAGAGAGGGCTATAAAGAGGTGAAAATTGGAAAGATTTAACTTTTTTTTTTTTTAAGGTGGCATTAATATCTTTGTGATTCTCTTAACGGTCAGCTGCAACTACTGCTTTCAATATGGAAACACTTGATAAATTTGCTGGTTAGTATTGTGGGAAAAAGTGTGAATTGCTTATTTTGAATTACAGGATAGTCAGGTGGCATTTTGTTTCTTTAACAAATCTGTCAATCTTGTATTTTTCAACCCAGTTCAATCAGTCTATTCCCAACTGCACTCATCTTTTAAACCTTTCTGATATTAGAACACTTAAGTGGAAAAACAATAGGAGCATAAAAGGGAACATTACTTGAGATTATTTTTGTTACCACACAAACAGGGAAAAAGAGCTTAGAAAAAAATTCAGAATCCACTAATAATGTATGTTATGAAACACGGGGATAGGAAGGAGAGAGTTACTGAAGGACAATTTTGCAGTTCAAACAAATTGAAGGAAAAATAATTGAGACAGGATGAAAGTTTAGTTTAATTTATTCACTCTAAGCTTAATGCTCTCTTGATTAAAAAATAAAAAAAACAAAACACAAACAAAACAAATAGAAATCTATTTATTTTTTCCTGGTCATTGGTCTTCCAGGGTCAGGATTCCAAGAAAAATATTAGTTAGCAATCACTGTGTAATTCCATTCCAGTTTCATCTGTTTAAACCTGAAATAGTCCAATAACACCAACTTAAAGCAGCCCTTGGGATTCAAGAATTCTCCTCAAGTTCTCAGCTGGACGTCTGTGCCGGTTTGGCCAAAATCTAGTAATATAGCCCCTGAGAGAAAACCAAGTTATAACCACCCTTCTCCCCACAGGGTTCAGGAAAAAAGGAAATTTTTCCTCGAAGGAAAGTGAAAGAGATAAAAACCATTTATTTTAACAAACACACAGGAAAAGGATAATGATGCTAAATAATGAATTAAAACCCCCGCTATAGAGAGAAACCTGGGAAGATTTCAGAGTCCTTCTGTAGGTGTGGTCTCTCTCCTCCTCGGAGCTGGTCGGTGAGGGCGTGGGCCCACCCCCGGGCCTCGGGGAGAAAATTCTCCTGATGTGTTCTGATGTTGTTGAAACAGTTCAGAAGAGAAGAAGGGAAAAAAAANAGAGCATGATAGGGGATACACATGATAGAGTCACCCGAAGACAGTGTCTTGCTCTGAAACTTACTTATTCAAGGACAAGTCTTCATCCTGGAACAGGTTGCCCAGATAGGTTGCCTAGATGGTGCCCCATCCCTAGGAGTGTTCAAGGTCAGGCTGGACAGGGCTCTGAACAACCTGATCTAGTTGAAGATATCCCCGCTTGTTGCAGAGCAGGTGGACTAGACGACTTCTGAAGATCCTTTCCAACCCAAACCATCTGTGATACGTAGTTCAGTGTTTTCATGGGTGTGGAAAAGACCTGTTCACTCAAGCGCTCTCCCACCAGTACGTGGATAAGTTATTTGTACTCTAAGAAAAACAATTGTCATATGTTGGTCAAATACACAACTAAATTACTTAGATTGTTTTGGGAGTTTGATGTGTGTGAGCTCATTAAAAAAAAAAAACACCAAAAAAATGTTTCTTAACAAATATTAAAGTCAACTGATAAAGTACAGAAGCTTTGAAAATGTTGGGTGGCATTAGTAAGCACTCAATTTTTCCTTACCAGCAGCTATGAATGCAGGACTCTATGCACGTATAATATACTTCTGTTACATGATAAAGAAAGACTTTACAGCAGAACTTGCCATCTAAGTGACGTTTCTCTGAAAACTTTCTGAAACGCATGCTGTGAAAATTTTTCTTCAGGGTGTACTTAATACTGCCATTTCTTTTTCTTTACAGGGTAAAGAAGTTGAAGGAAACCCTTGTTGCAGTGCAGCAGCTGGATAAAAACATGAGTAGCCTGAGATCTTGGCTTGCCCACATTGAGTCAGAGCTGTCCAAACCTATCGTCTATGAAACTTGTGACTCTGAGGAGATACAAAGGAAGCTAAATGAACAGCAGGTAAAATACAACACACTTACCAGGTGAACGGTGACATGGGGAGAGCCAAAGTAGAGTGTCCTTGGGCTACCCGTACGCAGTTCATTTGAGAGGGCATGAGGCAAAATGCTTAAATATCAAGGCAAGTGGTACTTACTGTGTCACTTATAGAGCCTTCTGCTGGCCTTGACATCGAGTCCTCCAGGAGCTGCTTGACATTTCCAAGAAAGGTAAGGCACCAAGAGATGTAACCTCAACGAGTAATTGCAGTTGTTTTCCTTTGGGTCTTGTGGTCTTTCTTTGTTTGAATTGTCTGTTCCCAGAGGCAAAACTGACACCTATTAGACCTTGCAAATTTTGCAAATGCTTGAAAATTACTATTTTTAGCAACCTTCCTAACTCAGTTTTATTTTGCAGCTTGTTTGAGAGTCACTTTGCACGCAAAGATGCATGAGCTATACATTTGAATTTAAAATTGGTTGGTTTATACTACACAAAGCCTTTATGCAGTGCTAGATTAAAATATGTAGAAAAACATGAAGTGAGCCAGTTTTTGGCATTGAAACTACTGTTACTTCTAAGATGATTTACTGTACTTTTTCCTTCCTGTTCCACTTCACTGCTCAGTGCCGTTTTACCTAGAAGCACACTGCTGGAGAGAACTGTTGTCCTTTATGTTTCTGTTGGTTATTTATTGGCATAAATACCTTTCTGGTGCCCACTGGAGATGAGTTAGATGCTCTCCTGGGTCCTTTCTCCAGAGGAGAAAGAAATGCGTGGAAAGAGGAAAGACAGGTTATTTTGTGGATAATTTATGAAGAATACAAATGGGCATTTTGCTCCTTTAAGCTAAGTGTGAAACTGAGAGCCAAGAACTCCTTCAGAGATTTTGCCAGCTCCTCAACTGATTTGCTACGTCTCTGTTCAGAATTACTTAGTAATATTCTATATGGAATTTACATAGGGATAATAATTCATAACACAGAAGCATCACTAATGAATGGTGTTTCTGAGACAATAAAGTGCTGGGAAGGGCTAAACATTGCTGTTAACGAAGTAGATAGTTGAGATTATTTACTAGAATCCCTATGCAGACATCCCATAGTTTGTTACAGCCACTTCTTACAGGATTTTTCTTGGGCACGGAGACTGGTATATCGCTGCCTTTCTCTGTTTCCTTGTGGTGGCAGCATGCAGTGATACTCTGTAGAAGTGAGAGTGGTTTAATTTGAACTCTAAAGGGGAGAAATAGAGGTGAATTTTACCATGGGAGGATGTCATATTTGGAAACATGGTGATGATTTGATGTGATACCAATACAAGACATGGTTATAATAATAATAGTTTTAAACACCCACCCACTTTCAATGCATGGCAACCAGTACTTTTATTAGTTGGAGGCTTTGTCACTGCCCACCACACCTCAGAAGGCTACCTTCTCAAGTATTTTGTTCCCTGTCTCTTTTGTTAGTGACTTTCTGTTCTTTTCCATGTTTGATCTTACACTGAGGTCATGTTATCTTCCCAGTTGTTCATATGCAAAATTAGGTCAAAAATGTTATGTTGTGGAAGAGGAGGGACAAATTCCATTTATGAAACTCCATTATTTACTTCTCAGCATCTACTTCAGCCAAGCATCAGCTTTGCAGATTGCTGGTCTCTAGTGAGATTAAAAATACAGTTGAATCTGGATATCCTGGGGAAGGTAGTGTAACTTCAGTGCAGTATTTTCCTAAGGTAATGAACTCCATTTAAAGGATTTCGTGTTTGTTTATTTTCTTAATCTTCTACCACTTGAAATGTGAAAAAATTATGTTTGCTTCTGGCCAAATAAAGTAAAATAAAGGTTGTATATGGGTGACAGCAGTGCATAAAAGTGACACTCCTTTGTGAACTAACCCAAAGGCTTAATGTTCTCTAATAAACATAATAAATTTTAAAATCTGGGAAATAAATATTAGACTATGGAGAAGAAATAGTCTAGACATTGCTTGTGGAAATGTTCTGCAGGTGAATAAAAAAAGTGTAATTCTTAGGAATCCTTGGGACCCACAGTTCTCACTACTGCTTTACTCCAAAACATTAGAAAGGAGATTGTGTTACCTGAACTTGGTTAACCTCAAGCCTCATAGCTGTCTGGAGTGTATGTTTCATAAAGTATTACATCTGGTTATAGTATCCAACCTTCTATAATATTTCAAGGCAGATAGAAAGAAAAATAAGCACTTTGTGACATCATGATGAAAGTATTTTTCAGGCAAGTGAAGTGAAAGGGCCATTGCTGAAGAAGAAAAGATTCTGATTTTCAATCAGAAATCAGAAAAGATTCTGATTTTTTTTCACGAAAGAATGTGATTTTCTACTCGATGTTTTCAAGTACATGTTTAAAAAATCACTTTTTAGATGAGAATATGAAATAGATTACTTCATTAAGTGAAATTCCAGTTATTACAAACAACCAAAACAAATGGTTGATGTAGGTCAGCCTTGCTTTATTTCAAATTTCCTGAGTTTTTAAATTCAACATTCAGATCTCATTTCCTGCTGGAGGACATTTTCAGATCATGTTGCTAGCTGTAAGAAAAGTTCCTCTAGTTAGACCTTAAATGTGTGTAGGCACAGTATGCTGACACTGTATTTCCCTTTACATGTCATAGTTCACTTCAATAGCAAAATTATAAGGAGCAGTTTACTCATCCTCAAGCTGCCACATTCTCCTAAGTAAACCTCCACATCTCTGTTGTTCTATTGGTTCCTTTCTTTATCTGAATCAGAATTTAACTAGTATTCTAGATGCAATATAGCACTTTTTGATGTAGTTACATTAGTATTTCTTTGTCACTATTGGAATTATGTTGTCTTGACTTTGTTATTGACCCTACTGATTTTTCCATCTAGTATCCTGATGATTTATTACAAATGTAGATGATAGTCAAGCAGTTTCTTTTCATTGCACTGATCCAACAGCAACAACTAATTACTTTTGTGGTTTGTCTTAACTTGAATCTGGAGATGAAAACTGAAGGTGAAATATAATTCTAGATGAAACATCATCATCAGTGTAGAACAAGCCATTGGAACCAAGAAACCAACAGAAAAAATAATACCGATCTCATATAATAAGTGCTAAGACAATATGAGTGCATTTTCTTTAGCTGTCTGGAGTTTTCCTTTTCCATTTCCAGTGAAAATGCTGTAGAACTGGAAACTTGAAGGAAGAAAAATCTCTTACACGTGCTCCGTTCAACATGTGCTGCTGCCAGTCTCCATGTCAAACATGCCACTTAGCAGCTATCTCACCTGGGGAACAGTATGTTCACGAAGGGTCCCTCTGCCAAATCCGTGCAGTACATGAGAATATATTTCCTTGTCACACTTCTCTTACTAACTTCTGCTTTACATTCTCTGTGATAATGGGAAAGGGCTGAGAATAATTCTACTATTTATTGTTGATGTTGATTGAATGTGTGTGAAAGATGCTCAGCTGAGCATGCAGAGCTCTGGCAGTTTGTCCCAGGTAATGGTTTGGTGTTCGTAGTCCCTGGGAGAGCTGTGCATGCTGCCAGGTTCTCCTGGCCTCATTGATAACATTGCATCACCACCTGCGTAGATGCACTCTCTTACTTGGTATTTACTGGATGTTTTTCTTCTGTTTGCAAGATTTTTTTCTTTTTTTGAGTAAGTGGAAAATAAATACATTTGCATGGATGCATGTTTTGCAGTTTCTCTTAAGAAGTAATTTCTTCACCTGCAGGAACTTCAGAGGGACATAGAGAAACACAGCACTGGCGTGGCATCTGTTCTCAATCTGTGTGAAGTACTTCTTCATGACTGTGATGCTTGTGCCACAGAAGCAGAGTGTGACTCTATCCAGCAGGCTACACGCAATCTGGACAGAAGGTGGAGGAATATTTGTGCAATGTCAATGGAAAGGCGACTTAAGTAAGTCTAAAATGCCTACAGATTAGTATTTCCTTCCACAGGCAGAAATACAGGGTGGGATGTATATTATATGGTTGTAGTGCTGCATCAGAGTGTAGTGGTCAGAAAAAGATCATAAACTGAGCAGAAGCCAATAGCTGCTATGATTCTATGAAAAAAATGAAATTTCGAGTTGCACATGCCTTTATACGAAGTATAGATAAAAATCATCAAATTTCACTCACGAGAATGATTTATTACTTCCCATGCTTCATAGAAATTACGAGAGAGAAACTAGAGAAAGCTTAGATGATAGCAATGACTCCAAGGGATTTAGAAAACATTACCTAAAAGGGAGGTTTTAACACATAAATTTATACAAGAACTATGTGAGACTGGTGGGAAACTAGTTATTGAATGGGTGGAATGTTATTCCAGATATTAGAGTTTACACGTACCCAGTGTTCCTCAGCAGTTTCTCTTACGTCTGATTTTGTGTAGTTGGAAGAATTTTGGAACTGAGCACTCATATGGAATTTCTTCACCTGTCCACCTTAGCTGTGCTGAGCAAGTGAGGGCATAGCACCCAGGATTCGTGGGTGTAGTCTGGGTAACTGCACATGCTTAGACTGTCTGTAGGCTGCATGTGCATCATATCCAGAAGATTCATTGTTTTCTATTCTCACATAGGGTAGTTTGGTGATTTCAACAGCAATAATGATGTAGGCTGGATTGGGGCAATGCTATGTACTGTGTGCTGACTAGTAAAGAGACATGTTTACAGGTTTAAACTCCTGTATTTATGAAGATGTTTTCTTTAACTTTTTAAGTTATGAAACTTATCTTTGTCATGTTTGTACAGTCATATAAACAACTCTAGGAAGAACGTGACATTTCAAAATTCTGAATTGAATTTTTTATGATCTTTCATTTTGTGGGATATTCTTAATGTATTTGGTAAAGTTTTTTGTTTATTTTATGCAAAAAATTTATTGCTTTTAGGTTTTGCTGCTCTGTATCATAGATTCATGTCTTTAAGTAATTTTATACTATTGCCATGGAAATTCTTGAATTGTATATATCTGTCAGTACAGTTCTTTTATAAGTTCTACTTATAACTGCGTTTATAAGTTCTATCTTCAACGTAGTCTGTCTTGAACATATATGGGCTTTCATACCTTCGTGTCCAACAAATGAATTCAGAACTATTTTAAGTTAATGTGGAACTATGCATGGAACTCTGTTTTACTTTCTTAGAATGTACACATTATGCTTCAGTAGATTTGTACTCGTAAGTTAACTGAGCTATCAGCATTTAGGATCTTTATTGTACTAGAAACAGTTATTTGTATTAAAGACTAACTTCACTGATGTCACTGGCACTGCATTTCAGAAGTTATTTAGCGTGTGCTCAGCTTTTTAGAGCTCCTATTACAAACTTAGAACTTTTTTTATACTGATTCCAAAATTAGATGATTAAAAAAAAATGCCTTCATCTTATTCTAGCTCAGTCTGGAATGAGCCAGCCTTCCCTGTGGTCTATTTATCAGTCTGGCTGGCTGAGTTAGATTATTAGTCAGTTACTGTCTGGTGCAGTGCTAGTTTGCTGTTGCAGATGACTGGTTAAAGTTCTGTAGGTCAACTGGCCATCAGTCCGAGCATTCTCTAATTTTCCATTGTCTGTTGCAGAATTGAAGAGACCTGGAGGCTATGGCAGAAGTTTTTGGATGACTACTCTAGATTTGAAGAGTGGTTAAAAGTCTCTGAGAGGACAGCTGCTTTCCCAAGCTCCTCTGGTGTGCTTTACACTGTTGCTAAGGAAGAACTGAAGAAATTTGAGGTGATTTAAAGTGGTTGAAATTCAATACCTACTGATCACATTGCAGCAGCCAGCTGGTGTTCTTCCTTCCCATAACCAAGTTAATCAGCAGAGATGCTGTATTAATAAAGTGGAGTTGATGATTTTGTAGTTGTCTTCAGTGGCAGGTTTCTAAGATGAAAAGACGGTGGAAGGTGGCCACTGGAAACGCTAATAAATCAAACCACTCTCCCTCCACTGTTTGTTCACCAAAGCTAGATTCCTCACCTTCTTTATTTCTGCAACTTTTTATTGTGTCCAGTCAGTAGGTGTTCCAGAGCCTTCCTAAAGCTCCCTTTGCCAAGTGCCTCTTCAAATGCATGCTGCATGTTTTAGCTTTTGCTTCGATTTTATCCCTTCTCTTCTTTCCATAACTCTCTGAAGCCAGCCCTCTGAACTCTCTCATATGATGCAGAGTATCACCCCTTTAGATCCTTATACCTGAAATTCGTGTTCATGCAAATTTTCTTATATGTCCACGTGGTGTCCCCTGTGACTTAAAAAAGTTAAGCATGCTTCAAAACTGACAAGCTGTCCCTTTGATCAGTGCTTAGTAGCTTGTTACATGTTTCCATTGTGTCTACTGCGATGTGAGGACTTGTCTCCTAGTTACAAAGGCTTGTAAACCTGTGTGTAAAGCACACACACGCATCGTCTGGTGAGTCACAGGGGAAAATCTTTTGCTTGGATTCGTATTTGCAAAGAGTCAAGATGAGAAAGAAGAAAGAGAACAAATTATTTAGGCAATTCTGTAAACAGTCAGATGCTGTAAAGTATTTGCTGCTAAGAAGAAATACAGATTTTAAACAATGTCTAAGACCAGTTAATAGGTTTTGGTTTAACAGTTAAATCACAAACACAAACTGTGAAGCGCTGAGTTCTATAATTGACATTCACATTCATGAATGTACTGGCCAGGTTTTGGTTTTAGACAGATTTCATTATGCCAGACTTCATTATGGCCAGGTAGATTGCCATAGTATAAAAACATTTGCTTCTTGGACACAAGCACTCTGCCTCAGACCTCCTTCCCATTTTCCTTTTATTCAGGATTTAAATCTCTTATTTAGTAAGTCTCTTTATGAGAAGCAGTACCAAAAGTATATTGACTCTTTGATTTTTATAGCTGAATTGACTTTGCCCAAAGGCTATTTCATTGAACCTCAGCTGTTATGGTGACCTTTCCTCTGCAGCAGACTTGTGGATTTTTTACTGCCTGTAGAGTGTCAGCAGGGACAAGATGCAAAGAGAACAGTGTAACCTCTCCAAAAGCCTGCTTTCCCTATAGTTTGGTTCTTTCTCTTTTTTCCTACTTTTTTTATCTTTTGGGGGTTTTTTTGTTCTGAACACCTAATTTCTCTGCCTACCAAATAGCAGGACTGCAAGTAACAAAATTGTCGTATTCGAATTCAGTGGAATTCAGCAGCTTTACTGTGAATTCAGTATTAAGTCGGCCACTTACAAATACTGACAGAAGCAGGTTTCTGCTTTAACTATACATTTTTTCTAATTTTATTTTCTTCTCCATATCTGCACTTTAATTAAAAACCGAGAACACACAACAAAAAGAGCTCATCAGACCATATAAGAACCTTGCATTTCTGAGCACAGAGGTCGGAGATGGCTCTCAATGACTTCACTGTACAAAACCAAAGTCCTTTCTCTCCAGTAGTTTATGGAGAAATGAAAAGAGGTTACAGAAAGGAATGCAACAGATGAATTCTTGTGTAGCTGAGATGAAAAAATGGAAGGCAAAGAAACAGCTGTTCTTTTGCTGGAGAAGGCTTGGTAACAGGTGAAACAACAACTGCATGCTTTTAGATTTCATGATCCTAGTAAATACAGTCAGAGTTGTGCCTCTAATATAGGAATACTTGTGCAATTTGAAATTAATTCAGTTCTGCTGATCATTTCAGCCTAGCTGCAAGCCAGTTTGCTTCTTTTTGGTTGTCCCCTACCCAATTTGATTGCCATTCAATGAAGAGTATAATTATATTGAGAGGACTCTACAGATTTTGATCTTTTTTCCAGCTAGTTTCTTTACTTTCTTCTCTGCTATTACAGCAGAAATGTGCTTATTTCGTTTTTACCTTTAAATGGTGCAACATGAAGTGTATATATTTTTACATAGAAAACTCACCTGTTTAATTAAAATTTCTGTACAGAAGTCTATTGCCTATCCTATTCTAGAGTCCTTATTAAGGAAAGTGTCTAGTTTTGGAAGAGGTTGACATACTGCATTGTGAGGAATATCAGAGAGCAAGTTTGTAGAACTACAGTTGGATCCAAACCCTACTTGTATTTAAAAGAGACCTGGTGTAATTAGGTTTTTAAGTCTTCCTTTGATTGCTTTTCTATTTCGATGATGTGACAAGATAAAAACAAGTAGATTTTTGAAAGAATATTCATTTGTTGTTGTTGTTGTTATTATTGTTAAAGGTATTAATTCAGTCATTTTTCTACGAGGTGGTTTCTCCAAGCTGCATGGTTGCTAGTCACAACATAAAACCCATGGACTAGGTCACTCATGCACCTCAGCTGCGTCTCTGTGTCTCTTGTAACAGCAGAGCAAGCACCAAAAATACATGGTGCAAACATTTGCCCAGACATAAGTTGGCATGGATATTCGTGACATGTTTTTTTCCGCAAATATTTTAAGACAAAACTTAATTGTACACCAGTATATTAAATAAAAGAGATGTCTCATTCAGTACCATGTTTCAGAATAAACAATTACTCAAATCTCTTCAATGTTTGCATTTCAGCAAATTCAGTATGTGAAAAGAAATCCGATGAAGCCACAGGGGTCTTGTATTTCTGTTCCTTTTTTCTAAAAAGAAGAGTTTGATGTTCATTGTTTGTACTTCTGTTCTCAAATACAAAAGCATATAATTTCGTAGAAGGAAGACTTTTTTTTTGGTACTGATTTTGCCTTTGTAATGGATATTCATGTTGCAGTTCTCATTCAGTGAACCGTGTCAGTTTTATAAACTTTTTTCTGGTTTTTTTGGAGGGTTTTTTTGGTTATTTTGGTTTTGCTTTTTTTAATCAGAAGGTAGTATCTCTACAGGGTGTAGAGATGTCTCCAATTAGTGGAATTTATTGGCTTACATAAGTCAGAGTGCAGAAGTAGGGTCAAAATAAAGCAAGAGATCTATATATGTATCCTGGTTTCAGTAATTAAAAGTCTGAAGGTGTCTTTTGTTCATGCTGCTTTAGGCTTTCCAGAGACAAGTGCATGAAAGCCTGACTCAGCTGGAGCTGATCAATAAGCAATATCGGCGCCTGGCCCGGGAGAACCGCACTGACTCCGATGGCAGCCTCAAGCAGATGGTTCATGAGGGGAACCAGAGATGGGACAACTTACAAAAGCGAGTTACCTCCATCCTGCGCAGGCTAAAAGTATTTTTCCATTTTTAAGACTTCAATTTCACTACTCTAGTTATGGATCAAGGGTACTTCAGCAGCTTTCAGTTTAATGCATTTGCACTAAAATGCAGTGGTTTTGAGGGCATTTCTACCTTTGGAAGAGGAAGGAAGCTTATCAGTTCACTTAGCCCAAAGTAACCAAAGTATAGGCTGTAGGCAAATGCTTGGTGACATCAAACACCACCTTCCTCACAGAAGATAACTTTCATAGGTCTGCTAATTGCAGCTCTGCATGGTGTTATTGAAAAGGGAACCTTAGAAAGCATGTAGGAAATGAAAGAAGGTGTACTGAGTTTAAATGGGCCTGATGTGGATGAAAGTCATTTCCCCACTATTGCTGGGGGTTTTCATATTGTTGTTCATTTCATGCCACTCAATTTTCCACCCTCCAGCATTTTATTGGCCAGCGGGAGGAGTTTGAAACAGCACGTGACAGCATCCTGGTATGGCTAACAGAGATGGACCTGCAGCTGACCAACATTGAGCATTTCTCAGAGTGTGATGTCCAAGCAAAGATAAAGCAACTTAAGGTAAAGAATGATTGAGTATTTGCAGAAGGAGGGATGAAAGAAGGGGAAAAAAAACCATGCATGGTGGGAAAAAAAATTTTAAGAAACATTATGCAGAAATGCAGCATGATTTAGATCCTTTACTTGCAGGCTGAGACTTCAACCTCAAAAGTTATGGGTTATGTCAGATTCCAGTATGTACTTTTCTGTCAAAATATAAGATCTTTGAGCTGTGAAAAATGTAAAAAGAAAAACCAAGGGTGATAGTGTACTTGCCCTCATCAAAATAGGAAATGTTAATAAAAATTATTTATGTAAAGTCTCCATTATTGCTAATATCTAATAATTACTACATTTTTCAACCATTTTTGCATCAGAAAACTCCGTATCTGGAGAGAACAATACTAAAAGTCACATTATCCAAAATTCCACTGTACTAGGTTTAGCATTTGTGTTCATTCTAGACATTTGGTCATTGGCATGGCTTGTTTAGAAAAGAGCTTGCTTTCCAAATTCAACAAGTGAGGAATGAGATGGTAAACCATGAACTATCACTGGTTTTGGCTTGAAAGACTGTGGAATGCTAAATTTAGTTTAATTGCTCATTGTTGCTCATGACAAGAGTATTTGGTACAATCCGTGTTTGTTACCCACACCATTCTTTCCGCAGAACTCCAAAGACTTGCATCCTTAATTTCCCAGCTTGTTGTCACGTTGATTTTGTTGATAAAGCACGGGCTTTTCTTTTACACAGGCTTTCCAGCAAGAAATTTCACTGAACAACAACAAAATTGAGCAGATAATTGTGCAAGGTGAGCAACTCATTGAGAAAAGCGAGCCCCTGGATGCAGCTGTGATTGAAGAAGAACTAGATGAGCTGCATCGTTACTGCCAAGAGGTCTTCGGTCGTGTGGAACGCTATCACAAGAAACTTATCCGCCTTCCTGTGTGTATATTTACATATGTTTTTACTTGCCTGGTTTGTTGCCATTTTACAAATGTGAGAATGAGGAAAGATGTTGAAATGAAACTTATGTAACTTTCCGAAAATCCTGTAGTTAAATTTTGTTGCAACCCTGACTACCTGCCTCCGTTCATTACACACTGTTTGTGTTCTGTTCAGAGAGCAAACTGACAAGATCTGGAATTTCTGTAAATCATCATGAAAATCCATGCAAATTGGAGATTTATAAAACTTTATTCATGGGGGTAGCACTGTGGTACTGGTCACAAGAACATCTCCCTGCACTGTCAGATAGTTTGATTTGTAGCTTAGTGAGGTTTTTAAAAAAAAACAATGATGAAATCATTTTTTTCATCAGAAGAGACAGAATTGTCTCCAGAAGTGAACACAAGCTGAAAAAGTGGAAGGAAAACAATTTTTGGTAGCTCAAGTCCTATTGAATGAAAGGAACAAAATCCAGGGGTTTCAAAATATGAAGTAACATAGTGAGAGCAGTGCTTATGATAAACATCACTTATACTTTCTATTAACTGATTGCAGAGGTTTTTCCAACTTGATATTTGCATTGCAGTAGCATCAGTAAATGTCTGGAGATATTTGCCTTATGTGAGACTTTATGGTGCCTCAAGTAATTAAAATGAGCTGGCACTTGAATCTTTGTTGTTTTGGTTTTTTAGTACACCTTAAAAATAATGAAGGGAAAGTGCAAAAGGATGCAAAACGAAAACCCCACCAGTGTGACTGTCACCTAATGCTACTTTATTTCAGTGACCCAGCTGACCATGCAGTGCCTCTGCACGTTTCATTGATCGCTTCTGTTTGCATTATGCTTCTAGCTAACAGATGACGAGCACGACCTCTCTGACAGAGAGGTGGATCTGGATGAATCAGCAGATCTCTCTGACATACGCTGGCATGACAAATCTGCGGACAGCGTTCTCTCCCCGCACCCCTCTTCCAACCTTTCGCTGCCTCTTTCCCAGCCGCTGAGGAGCGAGCGATCGGGGCGAGATACCCCTGCGAGCGTGGACTCCATCCCCCTGGAGTGGGATCATGACTACGACCTTAGCAGGGACCTGGAGACAGCCGTTTCACGGGCACTGCACTCTGAAGAAGACGGAGGACAAGAAAAAGACTTCTACCTGAGAGGAGCAGCTGGCATAGCAGGTATGGTGGCAGATTGTGTGCTCTCTTTTCTTCAAGTAAAAAAAAGACAACTGTTACATGTGTGATTGTGTGGCCAAGATTCTCATGGAAAAGTACTTTAAATAGCCCTTATGACTTTAAATAGTGTTTCCTAAGTGATCTCAGTGGCCCTCTGGCCTTAGAGACAGTGATGTAGATTCCTGGATGACGACAGCCTTGGAAAATGGCAAATGCGTACATGATATGACAGGAAATTGGCTGTGTATCTGTGCATGAGGCCTGCCAGATGGCATATGTCATCCCTTAACAGCCCTCTGTCCTAAGTTATTCTGACTAGAAGAAACTATACTGGATATGGCAAAAAGTGCAGAACAAACTAATGAAGAAATGCTGTGGGAGAGACCCACAGAGAAAATCATCAAGTGTTTAAGTAAATCCTAACTCAGTCCTTATGCAGGCAAGGCTCCAGCAAATGAGTGTTTAGTCTGAGGTGGGATCTTGGGTCATGTTCTCCACTGAAGCTGGAAATCCTTTCTAAGTGTTTGTGCTTTGTGTAATAAATCTTAACAAGTGAAAGTGCCCAAATGGAGCTAGTTGTGAGATAAGACATACCAGTGTATTTTACTCTGATCTTGTGGCTGTCTTTCGCTTTCCAGGTCATTGCTCTGAAAAGAGTAAGGTTTGCCTGGATATTAAGAGACTTTGTAGCGGCCTCCCTGTGTTTCAGTCTTCATCTTTTTCCTTCTCCAAAGAGAATGTTTGCTATTGGAACCATTTATATAATCCATCCCATGAAAAGGACTCCTGCTGTAAGGAGAGGGCCATTGCTGAGCTATCAATTCAGATTGTGCTTTTATTTTTTCAGATGTAGAGATCCCTGAAACTCTTGAGGCCTATGTAACACTCACAGAAAACGCCCTCAAAAATATCTCTGGTAGGCATCATAAAAGACTAAGCATAGCCAGATGCAAATACCATGGTGCGCAAGCATGACTTCTTTTTCTTCTCTTAGCATCTGCTATCTTTTCACAACTCACAAGATAAATATTTCTTACATGGCAGCATTAGCATCTTAACTTAGAAGTATCCTCCTGCTTTACTATGCTTAAAGATATCGTTAGGGGCATGGATGAAACGATGATGTTTGAAGTATTAGCCCTCCCACCTTGGCTAACTAAATTAAACTGATCTGATTGGTCTTTTTTCTCTGGTGTCCATCAACTGGACTAATACATTGTTGCATCTTAAGGCAGAAGGAAAAGGTATAGAGCAATACCTGATTTTTTGGGTTTGTGTTTATTTTTTTTTTAACACAGCCACATCTTGGATTATCATGCAGATACAAACTTTTAGGTTAGTTGTTGTGTCATGTGATCAAAATGTCAAATTGAGGTTCTGTCTTTATTTAGTCTCGTATATTGGAAAATTATTTTCTTTTCTCATTGCACAAGATTAAGCCTACTGTGTTGTTTGTTAGATGACTCTCTTGGAGGAATGAGATGCATTTGAAATACCTTTTCTCATGATTTCAAAGTTTTCCTCTTTTTAAATAATGACTTCACTGCAAACAGCAAACATTTAAAATCTTACTGTCTGTGACACAAGCCTCAGGTTCACCACCCATTTTTATTTACTCCCCAAATTAGTGAAATAATATTATTGATTAAGGGTATAAGTAATACCCTTAATAGCAGTAATAGCAGTACTTATGGAAAAAATGTGTATAGTTTTCTGACCTGTGAAAATTTTTAAAGTAATGAGCAAAAAGCAATGTTGAGCACTTTGTCCTGTCCATTTGGGTGGAGGTGGTGTTTTATAGGAAAAAAGATTAATCATCCAAGAGGCTCCATTTCCTGTAATTCGTTGGACAGAAGTCTCTCCTTCTCTATTCATGTTTTTAATTGTGTCTTTATGAATAAATTCAAACTGTCTTCGTAAACAGGTGGAAGTCAAGCATGGTGATAGAATATGGATAAAAAGGATCTCATGTGGTCCTACAGGCTGCAGCCTACTTCACATTAGAATTGTCTGTAGCTAATTTTTATTACAGAATTCAGCTGACCTCTATAAGGAAAATACAAATTAGTCCTGCTTCAAAAACATTGGTATAGGTTCCCAATGGCTTGAATGAATAATACTATCTTGCAGAGATGTTAAGCATGGTCTTTGTCAAGTCCCTAATTGGAAAAATACTGTAAATTTTGCTGCTTAGTGTGGTTGCCCAAATCAGTAATTGACTACTTGCTGTGGGCCTCCAAAATGTCCAGTAATCTATGGATTTTGACAATACGGTTATAACAGTATCACTTAGCATTTGTATGCCACTTCTAGTCTTTAAAATTGTATACAAATAGGATCCTTTCATGGAGATCCAAATTCTACTGCTTTTTAGTAGAGAGGAATAATACAAAGAGTAATGAAGACACCAAATTTTCACATGGATTTAGATCATACAAATGGAGATTTGGGTTACGGGGTTTTATTTGACAGTGTTTGAAAGGGAACAAGATGTTTTCCAAAATCATTGCAGTTAGAGTACTCTTTGCTGAGAACTTTCTCTTTAAAAAAAGGCAAGGCGTTCAGTGTGGGGGAAAAGTCATTTCAGAATAATTTGCAAGCCTACTTTAAACTATGGACTCTTCTATAGTATGCTTATGGCGAGCTTGTTCATTGGTATCATCTTCTGAAGGTTGCTAACACTAATGTAACTAGTTATCACTTATCTTTGACATTGTACCACTCATGCTGCTGCCGCCACATTTCTCCTTTACTCTCTAATCTTAATAGTATTCCTAATATCTATTCTGCCTGGGCAAGGAAAAAAAACTTTGGAAAAATTGAGGTGACAGTCACTCTTTTTTCGTTGTGATACAGGTGAACCGGGTGCCCTGGAAGCCCATATCCGACAGCTGGACAAGGCTTTGGACACCAGTCGTTTCCAAATACAGCAAACAGAAAACATCATCCGTAGCAAGACACCCACAGGACCAGAACTGGATTCCACTTACAAAGGATATGTACGTGTGTTTTGGAGCCCCAGTCAAATTTGCACTCCAAGCTTATCTTGGCTTTGCCATTGAATGAAATACAGCTGCTTCAACAGAACAATTAGCTGTAGCTGCTTCTCAGACTCACGCATATGGTTGCCACCCTTAGCCACATGCTATTGTTGTTTATGTTATTAGTGTGTTTACAATAGCATAACATTAGAGGAACATGACTCTAAGGAATTTATTTTCCTATTACATTGTTGCAGATGTCTAGAAGTACTTTCTCACACATGCTTGTATCCATCTAATGATGATACCCTTGTTTGAATTTCCTCTGCTTTCAAAAGCAGGTTTTATAGCTTCAGGCGCAGTATTTTGCTAATAAATTATAAACATGCATCATATAAGCAAGGTTGCGTGTATGGAATCCCTGATTAAAAACCTTTCTTAGAGAGTTTTTCTGGAAGATAAATCTCTCTCTAAGCCACTCAAATAATTTTATTACAGACAGAATTTAAAAATTAGCTGCTTGGATGCATAATAGTATTTCCACATTTAGGTTAATTTTCTGTATTAATCTTCTAGTGTCTTTCCCATAGTGTCTTAAAATTCAGAAAAGATGGCACCTAAGACATCTAAAATGTTTTGGCATAAAGGCTCTATGTTATTTCTGTTTAGTCTTAACTTATGCTTTAAGCCTTTATTGTTTCCATAAACTTATTTTGTAGTATCAGCTCAGATTGTTAAAATAATAGATTTTTTTTCTTCACACTTATACCTCCTTTTGGAAATTTCTGCAAGTTGCACTGTAATTCGCACTGTTTATACAATTGGTCCTGTACAAATTGAAAAGGGATATTTTGTTTGTTAACACAGATGAAACTGCTAGGTGAATGCAGTGGAAGCATAGACTCAGTAAGAAGGCTTGGATATAAACTGAAGGAGGAAGAAGAAAAATTTTCAGGACTCATTAACATGAACAGCACTGAAACACAAACAGCTGGTAAGTAACGTAGTTGATTTGATAAACAGCAGTAATGGAAAGTAGCAAACATGCAAAGATTTTCTGAATAAACTCTTGGTATTATTTGGTGATGTAAATTTTACATGATGGCCTTTACCATGTTCTGTTTAACATCTTTCAATAGGAATAGTAAGGAATAGTAAGTATTCCCTGTGTACGCCCTCTGAAGAGTTTAGGCATACAAGTCCATTTTAAGAACCCCTTCATATCATGAGGCATAACCCTAAGCCTTTCAGAAAGTCCCTGTGGATGCAACAGGTTTTTGTTGTAAGATTTCTCATGAGAAAGGTTGCATATATTGCTGTACAAAACACCTAAGTCAGCATTTGTTTCTTCTAATATTAGCTTTCACCTGTAAGATTATCTTCTTACAGTAAAGAAATTTATTTTCACCTGATTCTGCTCATAGAAGTCTGACATTAGAAAGCAATAAAATTGCCTGCTGACTGGAATCACCCAGGTTCTTCATTCTTTCTCTCCAACATCACTTTCTTCAATCTAACTTAGTTTTTAATGTGGTTAGAGTTTGTGGCTTAGGGTTTTCATGGAGCATCTTTATGTCCTGAACAGTATTCAATTCATGCAATTGTGTGTGTGTAGCTAGTGGCTTTTTTTGGCTTTTGTTGAATTTTGTGTTTGTAATTCCAGGTGTAATTGAAAGATGGGAATTAATCCAGGCTCAAGCTCTAAGCAAGGAGCTGAGGATGAAGCAGAACCTTCAGCAATGGCAGCAGTTCAACTCTGACCTTAATAGCATCTGGGCTTGGTTGGGAGAAACTGAAGAGGAACTGGAGAAGCTCCACCGCCTTGATCTTAGTACTGACATACAAACTATTGAGCTCAGAATTAAAAAACTGAAAGTGAGTTTTACTGCTCTTTTCTGTGAGTTACCTTGTAAAACTGAGTGCAACAGGTATGTTGAAGAGGTTACCAATAGTTGCAGCTGGTTTGCTCCACATAGCAGGCTGCTGCTGATGAAGTAACTGGGGAAGTGATTTTCTGAATCGCCTTTCGGCAGGAAAATGTACCACTGGCAATCCAAATGAAGTTTTGGAATAGTAATTCTGTAGCAATTCTGTAATGCCAGAATGTACAGATAACTCCTAATTAACAGTCACCCAAACTGATGAAATAAAAAGAAGTGCCAGGTTGGATCAATGCTCTTCTCCTCAAATTGGTAACAAAATAATGCTACAAAAGAAATGCCTCCTTGAGAAATACTACTTTGTGCGGAGGAAGGAGAAGGAGTCAAAAGTGATTGTAACCTACCCAGTGTCACCAATGCAACATAGGAAAAATTTGATTCCCCTTTGCAACATTCCTTTTCTTCTTCTGTCATCTCAGGTGCATCAAGATCTGAATGTTACTTTTTCGTCTCTCCTGTATATTTTACAGCTATAAAGATCTGCAAATGTGATGGCCCACAACTTCATGTTCAGTGTCTTGGGGTTACTAGTATCTTACAAGTGTGGGCACAAAAATATGGCACCCAGTGTCAAAATGCACTGTGCTTTATGCCAGGGATGAAGTGAACAGGTAGTAAAGGCTGTTTCCGGCAGTGATCCATGTGAAGGATGTCAATGCTGATCTTCACTGTAATCCAAATATAGCTGCCATAAGTACTACAGAGGTTACTGTGACATCGTGCTTTTAAGTAAATGCTGTAATGTAGGTGGAAAATGGGACATTTCATAAGAATTCTGTTCTTATCTCACCCTCTCTTTGAAAGCCCATTAGTACCCTCCAAACCAAAAGAGGTGGGGTTTCTTTTGTGGCTTCCAATGTAAACAAATCAAGAGTTTTTATACAAGTTGTGCTTCTATAAATTGGAGTTTTTTATACTCTTTGTATGTTTTTGTTTCTCTCAGTAAAAGCTTTTATTTTAAAATACTGATGACAGCAGTTTCCACTTGAAAATATGTTTGTTTTCATGTTAATCAGCAAAACTGAGAAGTGAGGGCAAAAGTTTTATTGTGAGCTAAAATACAGTTGTGCTACATCTTTAAATTTTCTTGGACCTACTCTGTCTTTAAAATATCTGAAACATGAGCCAGATCTTTAAAATTCAACTCTGACTTCAGGCTTTTAAGACTTTACAAGTTTAATTGGCTTGGTCTTGTTTATGCTCACAGTAAAATTTTGGTAGATGTTAAAGAGTGAACGTTTGCAGAGTCACAGAGTGAGCACAGAAATGTCATATCCAGAGTAAAGGGACTGTTACAGTATGGTGCCTTTCTGCAGCTGCTGATGGCAAATTACTGCAGTCTTGTGATGCCTTCTCTGTTTTTTTTTTTCTGAAAGTCATGTTTTACCAATTTCCATTCTTTCTTCCCCTTTGTCTTATCATCAAGGAGCTGCAGAAAGCAATTGATAACCGCAAAGCAATCATCCTGTCCATCAATCTGTGCAGCTCAGAGTTCACTCAGTCAGACAGCGAGGAGAGCAAGAAGCTCCAGGAGCGCCTGACTCAGATGAACGTACGCTGGGAGCACGTGTGCAGCATGATCGAAGAGTGGCGCAGCTCGTTGCAGGATGCATTGATACAGTGCCAGGTCTGTACTGTGCCTATTTCAAATTGTCAGCATCCTGTATATTGAAAATATAAACCATTTAGTTATCTGGTGTGCTCACGATCCGTCTGAAACTTGCTCGTGGAAGCCAAAATACAGTTTTGGCATATGTTTTTCTCAAGGATGCACCTGCGCTACCTAAAACGTGTATTTACAGCCCAATATTTACTAAATTTGTCGTCTCTGGAATAGTATTCTAATATTCTGTTGTACTCTTCGTGGAAGTTATTTTATTTAACTAGTAGGATGTATCAGAGGATAAATTAAAAACCTGAATTTGACTGGAATATTTTGCTACCCTATTAAAATCATGATTCATCATTTTCAGGATTTCCATGAACTGAGCCATGGTTTGCTGCTTTGGTTGGAGAATATTGACAGAAGAAAAAATGAGATTGTGCCCATCAATCCAAACCTGGACTCAGAAATACTGCAGGATCATCACAAACTTCTGATGGTAGGACTATAATCACCCTTTTCTCTCCCGAAACACATCACCAGAAAAACATCTAATCAGATTTCTCTTTCTGTTGAGGGTTAGCACTGTACATTGTGTGCTAACACAGAGCTGTGAGACCAGTGTCAGTGACTGACTTTACCTTGGTAGGGAACACCACTCACTTTCATTAGTAGCACAGCACGTGATTTTAAATCCCAGGCAACTACTAGGCTTCTGTCAGATAAGAAATTTGTATTGCTTCTCTTTTTTTTTCCATTTCTTTAATTTCAAGTGTTGAGTTTTGTGAGCTCTAGCGTTTTTCCTTTTTTTTCTAACTGCTATTAAAAAAATGTGATGCTTGCCTTGGCAACAGCAAATCAGACGTGAACTGCTGGAGTCTCAGTTGAAGGTGGCATCACTGCAAGATATGTCTTGCCAATTGCTAGTCAATGCTGAAGGCAAGGATTGTCTCGAAGCCAAAGAAAAGGTACATGTCATTGGAAACAGACTGAAGCTCCTCTTGAAAGAGGTCACGCGTCATATTAAAGACCTAGAGAAAATTCTAGACATTTCAAGTAGTCAACTGGTAAGTCACATCGTTTTATTCCTTTCTGTTCATTGGGCGTTTCCTGCTGTTCTGACCGCCTTTCTCTGAACAATGCTGTTGGCTGCTCTGTTTCTGTGGTTTGCGGTGCTTATCAAGATGGAACATGTAATCTTGAATATCATGAAGTAATTTTAAACTTCATAATGTAAATATCTCTTCTGATATGGTGGGGTTTTTAAATTCAGTAATATTTTTCTACTTGGTATAGCAATAATTACTGAACTTCTTGGTTTGTTTACCCTGCTATTACTGAATCAGTCAACTGGCAAAGTATATGAGATAATTATTCCAGTTGCAGTACTGAAAATTATAGTTTGTCAGTTGTCACTGGAAAGGACATTAATGCGCACTCTGTCAAAGAGAGAAAAAAAAGTATAAAATAAATTCTGTAATAGGGTGAGGAGTCTCTCATACGTGCCTCTTAAGCTTTGAGCTATAGTCCAAATCTTTTCAAGTTGTCGTGTATCTCAGGGTATGTGAGAGGGAGTTACACATACATCTTTGCCAGCAGTGACAGATACAAAGTAAAGATTTCAAGGCTCTCCTTTAGTTAACTTTTTTTTAAAAGTCTTGGATTAGCAGGGGTTTAAAGCACAAGAACTCAGCTCTTCCCTCCTTCTAGTGGATTTCTGCCTGTTTAATTAAAATCATTGTAGTACCAAACTCTTCTTGTAATTCACAGCCAGTAAAGAACAACTGTTTTTTCCCCTGTATTGACTTTGGTGGAAAATAAGTCACCAAAAAAAAAAAAAGTTTAACTACTGTTTGCTTTTCTTTTCCTTTAGGGCTGACAGAGAAAACATGTAATGCCTTAGTCTTTTAAAATTTGGTAACAAAATTTAGCTGCTTTATTTTATTTGCCTTGGAAATAACTCTGCTGGAATTTCACTCTGGGTAATTTTTATAGTTTGCTTACCTGTACAGCTAGTTGCTGTATTTCTGAGCTCCGTTCCTTCTGAACTTTAGGAATTGTCCTCATGGTCTTCCGATGAATTAGACACATCAGGCTCAGTGAGTCCTGTATCTGGAAGAAGCACTCCAAGCAGACAGAGAACGGTAATTTCACGTCATTTATTTTCGTCCACCTCTTGGGTGGGAGCTCTAGATGTCAACAGCAGTTCTAGCCAGCTGGAAGTCACCCCTTCCCACTTGTTAGGAAAGGAAATGGCATAAACCAAAAGCAAAACACAGCTGCTTTCCCCAACCCTGCTGCATATCCCATCCTGCATGAAACCAGAAGTGGTAAATACTATCTGAAACCAGGGCTGTCAGTGTGGTTGGTTTACCATGGTATGGCATGTCGTGTCTCTTGTATTTTGCTCTAGTGATGGCAGCACCCCAAAGTCTGGTCTTGTCTGGTATAATCAGTCCTCCATTTCTGTTTGGCCTTCTCTTCAGAGCTGCTTCATCAAGAATCTCAATAAGTTTTTTTGTCATTTCTGATGCAGGTTACAGATGGTCTTATTGAGACTTTGGATGAATGGCTAAGTAGAGCTGAAGGGCACAAAACATTATTCAAACCAGCTAGTTGTGCAGGACCTAATCAATGGCTATGGTGGCAACTCTGGAGTTGTCCATTTACATCGCTGGCACAAAATTCAAGAAATATAGCAATACATGCCTAGTACTTAACACTTCCATACTCTGAGCCCAAATTGGAACTGCAATTATTTTGTCTTTTTCTGCAATTCTATTGGTTGATTAATTTGCTTTTTTCCTTAGTTCTTAAGACAATCAGATTGGTTTGGTTTTGTTTTACTTTGTTTTTCCATTTGCACTTTTTTGTAAAGCCTCTGAGTTCTGTCTTGATAAATTTATGGCTCTTGAAATTGATTTTTTTTTAAATTTTTGTTTACATTCACTAGTTTCCTTTTAGATGCTAGTATGAGAATGTAAAGGAATACTGGCTTTTCCAAAGGAGAATATAAACCTTAATATTTTATTTCAGAGGTCAATGCTTTCTTCTTTTAAATTTAAACCTAAATAATTTATAATAACTCTGATATCACAGATGTAACTGAAGGTTGCCTGACCATTACAGGAAATGGAGAAGTATTTTACCATAAAATCTTTGTCTAGAGAGCATTTAGAATTATGATAGGTTTCATCTTAATATTTTAATAAGGATTTTTCTATCTCTAATTTTTTATTGTTCATGTATGTGACTACATTTTTCTTTTTTTTTTTTTGTTCATAATTCATAGCTAAATTGTATGATTCCTTGGGTCTAGTTTTCAAACTTCTGGGTTCTGCACCCACACAATTTTGAAGACTGAAGTGATATTGTTCATAATTTCAGTGCCAAATGTGCTGATGCTAAATAAATAAATACTAATACAGAAAAAAATACAATCAGAATTATAAACATGTAACTTCATTAAATAATCCAGCAAATAGCTGTGAGTGCAAGAATGCACCTCCGGTTATTTGGCCTTCAAAATTGTGGGGTGGAGCAGAGGCGAAACTTATCAAAGGAGGATCTGATCTTGGGACCTTTTTTCCTTTAGAATATTAATTTTTCTGCATGTGCAATTTTAAATCTATATATTTTTCCATATCCAGCTTAGTAAGATTTCATCTATTTCATATTACAAATTATTTGAACTAAATTTCTAGAGACTTTTTTTAAAACCCAGAGCTACTGTTCATAAACATGATTTGTAAACTGTTATTTTTGAGTTCCCTATGCACATTCCAATAATTTTCATACTCCGCTAGGTGCAAAGAAAAGCCAGTTTCCTTGGTTCATGGGTATTGGTCACTTCATTTGATTTATTTTTTTTTTTTATGTTTCCTTTGCTGCACTTTTAATTTAGTTTCATCAGTAGCTTGTCTTTATTTGCCTGGACTGAACATTCTTCTTTCTTTACCCCCTGTTCATTGCAAACAGCCACGGGGCAAATGTAGTCTCTCACAGCCTGGACCCTCTGTCAGCAGTCCACATAGCAGGTACCTTATTCTCCTGGTTTCCGCACTCTGTTCTAGAACACCAAGGGGATGATAGAAATTGGCCGTGATTCCTCTCAGCCCGCACTGACTCCGTCAGGTGGTCAGGACTTACACAAGTGGTAACTTCCCTTTTGTTAATCGTTCGGCAAAAGGGATTTTCAATTAATTCAAATTCTTTGTTAAATAGAGATACAGGCTAAACCTTGGACATGTGCAGCTTTTGCTTCACAGAAATCCCATTTAATCAACATTAATTTTTCATATGCCTGAACAGGGTGATTGTGTGCTTACACTCATGATATTTAATGATTATTTTATTTTGACATGATTTAAGAGGAATGCTAGTAAGTTCATGGCAAACACTTTCTATCATCCTCTTTACCTCTAGATATTAAATTAAGGCAGGTAATAGGCCAATATCATAATCTAGAATTCACAAAACCCACAGATCTGGATGAGACATACTAACATCCTTTTCTTTATTTGTTTATTTCTTGTTTTCTTCCTTTTTTTTTTTTTTCCTCTGAAACGTTTTGTTCAGTTTGTGGGTTTTCAATACTTTAGCCTCAAAACTAAAAGTCAGAATGTGAGAGTATTGAGACTTGGGATCACTTTCTCTCCCCTCCTCAGACGACTGCAATGTAACATGCTAACATTGCCATGGCTCGCCCAGTGCTCGCATCCCTGCTTTGCTCCGGGAGCAGCACTGCCCCATCTCTGTCTGACCAGTAGAGAGCAGGCTTGCAGCTACAGCTCCTTGCTTTCCACAGTGTCTCCAGCAACCTGTCATCTCTGCAGCTAACGGTGCTTCTGCATTCTTGTTGTTGTCAGTGTGATGTGTGTACCTTTGCTCTTTCACTGATTGGTTTACCAGCCTCTACAATTATGAAGTTAAAAAAAAAAAGGCAGATGAGCAAGCCAATGTGTGTAAAGAGGACATCTTCTGCTAATTCAGCATCTTACACACTGCTAAAATAATCAGAAAGTGTGATTAAGGTATATTTGTTCTTATTAAATCTAATAATAAATCTAATTTAACCTAAATCTCATTTATTCTCTGCATATCAAAAATGAACTGATTTATTTTTAAAATACCTCCCATTACAGTCAAAGATTTTATGTTGAAAAGAAGAAAATACAAAGTTAAGTAATTTTTTTTTAAATAACTCCTGTTAAAACACTGGATTTAATACAGTGATTGAACCACAAACAAGCAGACAAAAAAAAACCCTTAAGAGTATTATTTTTTTCATGAGCAAAATCAAGCAAATTTTTTTTAATCAGCAAAATTATTCTCATTATAAATGAAGTAACGAGCAAAACTACTTACCACGTAGATATTTACATAAATACTTCTTTTAAAAAGTTTGCTTTACATGTGTAGTTAGGGACTGTGAGTAAAGTGGCACAGTTGTAAAACCATGTAACAGATAGAACAGGTAAAGTATCTTTTACTGCTTGCACACGCACTAAGAAACTGCCTATTTTTAAGGGGGTTTTTTTGCCTTTGAAACAAAAGGAAACCACGTAGAAAATAGGGGATACGTGTAAACTCCATCTTTCTGTCTGATGGAGAAAGAAAACTAATTATTCAGCTCCAGTCTGCTATGAAGCTTGGCGTTTTGTTTCTTGTAGGGCGGAGAACAGGGAGGAGAGGGGCTTTACTCTGCAGCCACTAACAGTGAGGAGGAGGGGACGATGTCTTAGACAGATCAGCATGCTTGCACTAGCACCATTGTACTCAAGGACCACATTGTGTGCGCTTTTCCACTCTCCTGCATAGTCAAACCACTTCTGCCAGCCTTCTGAGGTTTCTGGTTGTAGGTGTTTCTGGTTGCTCGAAGAGCACCTAGCAGTGCTTTGCAGCTTTGGGATCAACCCCTGTTCTAGCAGTGGCACTGGTGCAGCACCTTTCAGATCAAGGCTTTCCAGCACTGTTTATTAACACATCTTGTCGCAGCACAGCACAATGTTCAATTTGTCATTCAGACAAGCATGGAATACGAATGAGTCACTGCTGAATAGGAAACTTAATCAAATGCACAAGCCAGACAGGTTGTGGTTGATGTATAATGTGGTTTTAACTGATAATGCAGTACAAACTGTCACTATGTTCTTTAATATTTTGACATGCCTCTGATCAGAGTACTTTGTGTTTGATCTTGCACTGGATCAGCAAACCCTGTTAGACTTTAGTATAAAGGAGAAATAAAGTCAATCCTGAAAGGTTTTTCACACAAGAATTTGTGGAAGAAAGTTCATCTAAAAAATTAGAGGGGCCATGCTTTGGTATAACAAGTGTCGTATCACTTTGCCTTCTCCATTATCACCACAAAAAGACAGGCATATATAGTGTGATGCTAAGCAAGGTGCAGGCTTAGACTGGACATTACATTGTGGATTTAACTGGAGTCTCATCCAAGCGGTACTAGTAATCGTGTGCTAGGTGGGAAAGCAAATCCAAGAAGCAATTCCTCTTTCTTCATGAGTTTAATAGAGCTGTCATAAGTGCACACCTGGATCTGTGCCAGTGAATTTTTTTGAGGTGATTAAAATGTTAAAAGATTAAAACAGTGGTTCATTTTGCTCAGGGTTGTGTATGCTGTCTCTCTTGAGCAGCTCTATTCAAGTCTTGGTGCCATAGTGCCAACCTCCATTTCCTGCTCTCCCGAAGCCTCCCCAAATGACTAGTGGATGTTTAAAGGTCACTTGCTGTTCCTAGAGCAGACCAAACCACATCACTCTTTGTGCCTTTGCCCACAAAATGGTATTAATGGCTACACAGTAGCTCAAACACCCAGGTTGGGTTTGGATTGCCATAATTCTTTTTCCCAGTTACCTCCCTCACTCTCACTTGGAGCTTGTTACTTAAACATCATATATAACTACTGCTGCTTAAACTTATTGGATCCACCCACTTTTTTTCTGTGCGAGAAGCCAATCCTGTCTGGTATTTGCAAAGACCTTCAAGATCTGTCATCATACAGATGAAATTTACTCTTCTTACAATTTGTACAATAGTCTTTGAATAAAGATATTAAATTAAGACTCATTCTTAATTAACTGCAGTAAATAACATCCTACTAGGCCAGCAGTGCCTTTTTCAATGTAAGCCTGTTTTCTCCATTCCATTAGTCACTTACCATTAAACTCACTTTATTTATTTCTATCAGCTTCACTTGAATGATAAATTCCTTTTAGAAAGTTTTCAGATGCTTACTGCAATACAGATGGGTTACATCAGCCATATTTTCCTTGGGAAAAAAAAATAGCAATCATCTTTATAAGAAGGTTCCCCTCTGAGTTGAAATTAAAGTTCACTTTGACCATCCTATCTATAGCCTGGTAAATTAGCTTCTCCTCTCTTGAAATGCTTAGAGAAGAGTTCCAATATCACTGACATTACAAACTCTCAAAGTAAGGGTAACTGTTGCTTGCACTTAGGTTCATATATAAAATTTCTTGCCATGAAGAAGCTTACTGTTGGCCAGGACTGCAGCTGTGCTTCCCTCTTTCATCTACTAAGTAGGAATTGTGTAGTGGAGTGAGTAGCAGATGGCCCTCCCTCCTTCCCTCCTCACAGTGTGACAAATGGTGGAGCTTTCAGAAGAGACAGCTAAAGAGGCAAGCCCAAGGAACAGAAATTACATTTTTCTCCAAAGTGGCATACAGTACTTCAGCTTTCCCTTCTCCTACAAGACTAAATAGGTATTCTGTCCCTAAAAATAGTAAGGTTTTTTTATTGAGAATGTGTGTTTTTAACCATCCTTAACAAATCCGTGAAACACTCCAAACTGACCCATTCAGTTTTTCATCCAATTATTTAGATTGCAGAGGTGTACGTGCCATAAATACAGGCAGTACGGCACTCAAACTTTGTATAACTCCCCTTCTGAAAATGTTTTTGTAACATTTCATTATTTGCTTGTTTAATTGTTTCCACGCATTATTATTCTTCAGTACCCTACTTCACTGCAGAAAAAAAGGTTTGCTGTGAATTGTTTTAATTTTTGAAAGAAAGTTTATGTTCCTTTTTGAGATCAGCCATGCAAGCTTACATATACAATTTCTCTTTCTTTTTATTTCTTTTTTTTTTTTTTTTTGGAGTACACAAAGCAAGAAGTGCTAGACTGTGCTACTAAAGGCACAGGAAAAAGAAAAGAAAAACCAGGTATTAACTTTGCTCCCTTTTGATTCGGGCTTTTGGAAATTCCCATTCTGACACCCAGTGTTGCCACAGAGTAACTCTGGGCCAGCGAACAAAATGACACTTTGCTCATTATCAAACACCAGTTAGCAACTGCAGAAATGTGGCCATTTTTTGATTTGGATTAACAATGTTTATACAATGGGGGCCTTGTAAATAAGTAGGCTGTGCAATCAAATGCTTGGAAGGTAATTAAGCACTCCTTGTTCCCTTTGTTCCTACCTCAGTCCATTAACTTTCTGACTTGGTATTCTCAGACAGTAGAAGTCCTGATCTAATTGAACTGTAATATGGAATGCTCTGATGCTGTTCAATGTGCCGTGTCCTTTCAATATCTTCTTTATACTACGTGATCGTACGTTGTGCAATCAGCAACTTTCCATCTGGGCTATAGCAGTGTAGATTCAGAAACCACAAGATCTGATGTTTTGATCATCACTGCTTCCTGGGATATTTAGTTCAAGCTAATAATTCAGCATATGAGTGCTCATGTATCTGTTGGTCATCTGAACTTTAGCAAATCTGCCTGGTTTTGTTCAAGTCTTCATAGAGGGGTGCTATACATATATGAACAAGAAAATAAAATAATCTCAAGCATAGAAATAATTCTTTTCTGAAAACGTGGAAAAGAAACCCTTGCTAAGCCTGGCATTGTTTCGAAGATGATATTTTCATTTTTGGATGCGTCCCCACACAGATTCAGATTTATCAGGGAGACAGGGTCAAAAGAACAAGGGAAAGTCAAAGAAACAATAAGGAACCATCACCCCGTAATTACTTTACTGGGGAGCATTTGACCTCAGCCAATAAGCCTGATTCCCCACGTATCCTTATGAGCTTTTTTATCTCTTCTAGGAAACTATAGGTTTTCTGAGGCTTCATAATCATAGCAACCATGCAAATGTATTATAGCAACACATCTGAGACAAAATTCATGACCTAATGTCCTAATGGCAGAGTTCTTTAAGCAAGTTAATTGAAGGCTCTGAGTTCTTCCATTTTTGGCTTGTGCTGAAATACAGTATTTTCCCATGCCATTTAATTAGCACACTGTGACCATCAGATTTAATCTTTCCTAATCACTCTTTTCAGCTCTTGACAGTTTCAGTCAAAAAGAAAAATGTGAAATTTATGTCTTTATCCTTCATTAAAGTAATAGAATGGATTTTTGAAGTGTCCCTCTGGAAATACTTGCGTTAGATCTCTCCTGCCTCACAGACATGTGATAGGTTTGTGCCATTTCAAGTCAGATCCATCAACATAAGGGAGAAAATCACTTGGGAGGTGATAGTGTCAAGTCAGTTGAGCAGATAGATTTTAATGGCTGATTCTGTGCAAGAATCAAAATACAATGTGCTTTGTACAGAATAATTCCCCATTACCTGTATATTGGCGTATTGGTTGACTGAAGATGGTGTAACTGAATCTCAATGCATTACACCCTCATGGATACCTCATACATAAACAAATGTAGAAACTTCTGGAAATGAAATGCAACTGGCCATTTTAAACAAGAAGGCTTCCTTTTTAGACAGCATGCGTTGAACCAATATGACAGGTATGGCCCACCTTTTATTTACTCCTTCTGTATAGCACAGTGCTTTAAGTGGAGAGTCCTTCTCATAAATGATAAAAGGGCTGTGGGGTCACAAAGGACTTTCTGTTGTGATCCTTTGGTGTTTTCTTACCCAGTCTAGAAATATGGGGTCTCTTAAGAGTGTTAGGGAAATAGCATGTTCAGTGAAAAATACCTCTGGAGTTGTCAATCAAAGTCTGTGCAAATTGTAAACCGGCCTTCAGGGAAGGTTGAGTGCCCAAGGGCAACCTCTGCTGCAGTAATGTTTTAGTGTATTCAACTGTCCATCTTCTTTTCTCAGGTCCACAAGAGGTGGCTCAGGTTCCTCCCCTTCTGAGGCTGGGCCGGCGTGGCGGTGCCCGTCCTTCTTCCTCAGAGTCCTCAGAGCTGCTCTGCCGCTTCAGCTCCTCTTGCTGCTCCTGATTGGGCTGGCGTGCCTGGTGCCAATGACTGAGGAGGATTACAGCTGTGCTATGGCAAACAACTTTGCCCGCTCTTTCCACCCCATGCTAAAATACATGAATGGTCCTCCTCCATTGTGAAGGACACCTGTGAGACAGCGGGAGACCTTGCTAGAGTGCTGGCTGGGAGCAAGATGTTTTTAAAGGGTGACAGGGTTTTCAGCATGGCAGCTTTACCTGTCTGCTGTAGCCACCACTGTGCCCGTATCTTTCTCTGCTGGCACTCAGCTCGAAACGCATCAGTGTATCAGTATCAGACTGCACAACGTATTACCTGAGTAGCATCATTTGAATACTCGCATCCTGGGTACTAAGGAGGGTGCAACGTATGTGAGAGAAACCTCTTCTGTACAGCTTTTGGGATCTTTTAGCCACTTTATATCCAGGTCATTGCCCTGTACTATGCATAGCCAAGGACTTGATACTGTAGATCCTTTCCTGTGTGCTGCTCTAAATGACCCATTAGCCAGTCTTTGTTAAATACCCTCTCAGTATCTACAGTATACAAAATAACCAATGCTTAAGGAATTTTAGAGCATTTGTAACATACAATTTTAAAGAATCTTGTATGGCAATGTATTATTCCCTGTGGTTTCTGTTTCAGGCATGGTGTTCTAACTTTTGCTTTGGATGCACAAGGTGTAAATCTGAGAAGCACTTTTTTAAGGTGTAAAAAAAAATGGATGTAATAAATAAGATTGCAGAAGTTTTTATGAGGAAAAAATGTTGAATGTCAAGTTGAAAAACAAAGAACATATTTATGTATGTACAGTTTGCTAAGCCAAGTTTTGTTTGTATTGATTTCTTTGCATTTATTATAGATACCATAAAATATTTTGTCTACGTGCTTTTTAATGACAACTATGGATACCCCTAAGTTTAGAACGAGATATGTATGCTATAAAAAAATAGGAGACATCCATATGCTGCACTTCAAAAAATAATTAAAAAAATCTGTAACAAATTAATGGTATTAGGTATATGTTTGAATGAGAAGATCTGGAAAATGACAGCTGGCAGAATACATGGGAAGGTATCACGTTAGAAGTTGTGCTGATATTGAAAGCAGTACATGTTTTGGATTAATGGTTCATCACTTCAGGTTTTTCTTTTTTCCAAGCTGCTTCTTGAAGTTCACTTTCACTTGTGTGGTTTTTTTCTGTCTGTGTTTCTGCATCCATGTGCAACCTTTGACAATCGGGGTTGTACCAGTCCGCACTGAAGCAGATTTTTTTCCTGTGGGTATACTGGAAACTTCGTAATGTTCTCCATAGCAGCTCAATATCAAGATAGATATTTATGTCTTACCCATCATTATTTTAGTGGAATAGGCCCAAAACGTAAGCATAAATAGCAGAAAAACAGAGCAAATTGAAAACTCATTAACTTTCCAGAATTATTGTGAAAACTTGCAGTCTACTCAGTGGCACTTTGCCCAGCTTATCTATCAGAACTCAACTTTGAAAGAACAGGATTCTTCTCAACTAGGAAAAAAATATTGATTATGGCTCTAAGTTACTGCTCTTTAGTAAGTTTGGGGGTTTTGAAGACATGACGCACACAATGTGAATTCTTCTTCTAAGTTAGATGTTTGTGTAGAATATATTGGCTTGCATGACAGAAATAAAAAAGCCAGGAAAAAGCTACAAGCACATTAGTTGCTGTTATGTACAATTACTTTTCTGGCATGTCATCTTTTGACCTGTTGTGAGGAGAGGGTGGTGAGAGGTAGGAACCACAAGCTGAACTCCAGCATTTGGAAGAGCCAAAATAAAGCTTCCTTTGCAAGTAAGTATAACATTAACATTTTTGTGAAAAGGATTTTGTATGTTCACAAAATATTTTCAATGTCTGAGACACAAGTCTGGACTGACACAAGTATGTGTTCTTTTCAAGGCTGAGTTTCCTTCATTGCTATTCAGAAGTTATTCTAGGCTAGATTAACATTCATAATCACTGATGCTTAGTAGACAAAGATAAGGAACACACATTTGGGCTACAAGGAAGAGCTGTTACTTGAAAAAGGCCTGAAATACTACATAAAATTGACCCCACCTCTCTTTTCTGATATTGTTTTCTTTGGTGACATAATTTGATCAATGGTAATCAGTGCACCTACTTGAATAATTCAGTAGTTTGCTGGATCTGTTAATCTAGGTCTGTGCATGCTTTAGACATCCTTTCATGAGCAGGTCTCTGGGTCTGCTGGTTAATTTTTTGTTGAAAGATATGTTTATTTTCTTTTAAAAAAAAAGCACTGTAAAGGAAAAAAAAACTAATTTAGGGAGAAGTAAGGATCTCAGTCTGACTGTCTCCTATTCTCCAGGAAGGAAAGAATGTGGAAGATCACATCGTCACGTGTCAGTAGCCCTTTCAAATTCAGTGCATATTTGGCTGATGATTACCTGCAGGACACACATGCACTGTCTCTCCTCTGCCTCGCTGATGGACTGGTGGGCAGTGTCCCTGCTATGCTTTGCTTCCTTCCAGATGTTTAAAAGAAAAGTTTCATGTGTTCATACGTTCAAGCTCTGATCTGTAGCAATAGATCTGACTATGAATGAACTGACTGTTGATGTAGAGAACTTTTTATTGACCCCAAGGGATCCACTCACACAAAGCAGTCCTCCCAATGAACAGCAAATACTCTACAATGCCTGTGAATAAGGCAGTCACAGACAGTGACAAGAGACCCATTAGAAAAATGTCATAGTCAGGAAAAATGCCTATTTGTAAACCCTAAATTTCCCATACCTTCAAGGACAGGAGTGTCAGTTTGTAAGCTGATGTGTCAAGGGAATTGCAGACAATTTGCATCACCAGGTTAGAGGGTCCTTTGCCACTTTGGAGATTGTGCCTTTGATACTTTCAATCTTGGCTCAAAACCAGCATCAGACCAGTTAAAGTGATTTGAGCAATATGCTCCTACAAAAGGAATTTTCTGGCCATGAACCAATTCCGTTATAATTTCAAATGTGATTTTGCAGAACTGGATCTTGATCCTAAAAACTGACACAAAGAAGGCAAAATGTAAATAAGTGGGCAGGCTCTTTACAGGTTCCATCCCAAGAGTGCCAGTGACTTGGAGGTCTAGCTTGAGTTGCAAATCCCCATGAGATACCAACATCTGCATTTATCACCACAGCAATGAATCAGGTTAAATTGAGCAACTGTAGAGGGGGAGAAAACACACCAGAAAAGCTGTCAAGCCTTACAGCCAGTGGCACCAGCCAGCTTAGCAGCTTGGGCATATTTCTCATCCTGATAATGGGATGCTAAAACTCTTTAAGGAGTGCACAAGTTAGAGCGTGAGATGCCCTGTCTCTGCGCTAAGCCTGCAACCCAACATTTCTTCTCTTTATGAAACATCACCTGCTTGGGCTCTGCAAACACAAGGGACTGATTCCTGGTAAAGCACGTTGAGCCTTGGCATGAGGAAAAGCAGTGCAGGAGCTGGCAAACTCTGGGTCCGAATTGAAGGCATGTGTTCAAGCATAGAGATAGTAGACTCTGCCTCTTGTGGAGCTCAGGCCATTACTATGTTGTATTTTTTCCTGTTTTCTACTGTAGATAAATGCAGCAGCTTCTGTAGAGGTATAATCATCCCTGCAGCTTGACATACCTTGCCACTCTGAACCTTGCTTATTGGCCTGTAGTCACCTCAGAGCTAGTGTGTGTTTAAAGGCAACTGGTTGCTCAGTGACTCCAGACTGTAGTATCGAAGCACTGTCTCATTATGCTTGTATTGATAATAGTGAAAAATAATGAGCACAATTTGCCCTGGACTTCCTGGAGCTGTTTGTGGAGCTTCATTTGTGGACCACGCTTTGCAAAATCTGAAGGCAAGCTGCAAAGTGATATTTAGAGATATCTGACAGTGTTAGGAGTACAAATGATCTCAACTTGACAGAAGCAGTGTGGCCTTATTCCTCATAGCTGTAAGTATGATGGCACTCATTGCCTATTCCCCACCCTGCTCCAGCAGCGATAACAGCTTCTTTCTGCAACAGGTCAATTGTTCCTCACCACTGGTTTGCCACCTTTCCGGCTTTGCTGCAAACGCTGTGAACACCTGCAGTATTGCTCTCTCCTTCCTTAGAACTTTTTTCTGCATCTGGTTATTGAACGAGAACAAAGATGCTGGGATTGCTTATGAGCAGTCATCCCTGGCCCTCGGTCTTGTGTTATTTGCGGTTGAGAGATCTGTTTACAACTGATAGCATCTCTCAACATGCTCATCATCATCATGTGCATCTGAGTGGATGTGTGTCTGTGTGTTCAAAGGCATAACAGAAACTGGTTACTCACAGCCTTCAAACTACAGATGCTATCAAGACTTAGCAACTGTAGGAGGATTCTGAGAACTAAAAGCAAGTCGAGAAGAAATGTAGATTCTGAAGCAATAGAAATCATTGATCTGCTCCCTTTCTGGCACTTACCATATTTTATTTGGTGTTTAAAGCAGTGGATTATGGAAAGGAAAAAAGCAGAATAGTGAGTTTTTATTTAAACTGGGTGGTTTGGCAGCAGTCAAATGCAGAATTAATCTAAAACAGTGTTTGTCTAAATTGAGGGGTGTGCAGGAGGGGGTCATTTGTCTTTTGGGTTGTGTGTATTACAGGCACAGAGTTCCCTGCATAAGGGAACTTGACTAGGTACAGGCTCAGTGGTTTTAACCTTGTCAGCATGTTATGAAATGCACTACAGCCAGCTGAATTCTCTTGTTGTTGCACTATTTAGGCATAATTAGACCCAGAGGGACATAGGCGTGCAACCTGTATTTGGGAGAAGTTATGCTGTGGTAATATTATTAAGAACAGTAGAATATTCTAATAATATTCCCCAATATAATATTGTATATTGTATAAATATATAATAAATAAGAATGATTTAGAGAATTAATTTGTCTTCCCAGAAAGCAGTAGATAAAAATCTGTGAAACAAGATAAAAGGAAATTAATAATTGCTAGCTGAAGCACTGAAGATTTGTTGTAGACTAAGGCCTGGTTAAGTGATAGAAATCTGAATTTTGGTAAATGATTACTCTAAAAGCAGATAGGAACTGAAAGCTGTGACATCTATTGTTTGGTGCCACCTTATATGTCATTCCAGAAATGAACTGGTCAAAACTGCTTTGTTCAAGTAAGAATCTATTTAAAGACCTGAGACGCAGCAAATGGATTTGACCACAGTGAGGTCTAAATAACACTGGCACATTTAACTTTTTGGAAAGACAGGAGAAGGAAAAGTAAAGTAGGAAAGTGTTGTCCATTTCTTGTATCAAAGGTGTCCTTGGTGGGGGGGAAGAGGTGCACTAGAAAGTTCTTCTGGTCAGGGATCATGCAGATGTGGATGTAGTTTGCTTACAGGTTACTCAGGTCAGGCTTTTTTTATTTTCTGGCATGTTGCAATTCCTGGGAGACTATTATGGATGTTGTAATTGTGGGTTTTTCCATTTCTTTGTTTTTAGAAAGGATTTTTAAAAAATAGCTGGAATTAAACCTACCAGAGTCCACTTTTTTATGTAAGTGCTCACAAGGCTATCCAAGAAGTGGGACGTTAATAGCTGTAGTATTCTCTTCATAAACAATTCAGAAATTGTCTGGGAACCTCTCCTGGCCATAGAGCTGCAGGTTATAACACATGGTTGCAATTTTGACTCCTTTGCTAAAATTGAAGCATTGTGCAGGCAAGTATGCAGACCATGGGGCCAAGGGTAGAAAAAAGTACTGGAACAAAGCATGATGCTGTAGCATTATGGTCAAGATAGAGATAGATAGATAGATAGATAGATAGATAGATAGATAGATAAAAAGAAGACATTTTTGAGTTGTAGTTTCTTCTCCTATTTTCAGATTTAATGTAAGCAAAAAATCCTGTAAGGGAAGACTAGAATTCAATCTTTTCTGCTTTCGTACAAATGCTTAAACTTTCAAGCTTTTATGTGCCCTGACTGTCACCACAAAATGGACAGCACTTTTTGCTCATCTCTAGAATATAACATATTTGTTATATTGTCACCTTTCCGTGGATGACACAAGTTCTGAAGAGGTGAGTGAAAAATAAAAAAGAATCTGACAAGAAGCAAATCTTTCTGTCTTAGACAGCAGCATTCAGTCTTTATCTGTAGAGGAGATCAGTATCTTAGTCCCAAAAGTGTTGTGAAATCTGCTTAAAAAATGCCTGAAAACACATCCTTTCCTCACATGCACATTTTTCACCTGTTTAAAATGGTAACATTCTGAAGTTGTGCGCAAATGTGTAGGAATGGAAGACAGCAGGAGATAAATTTCGTATCACCTGTATGCCTGCAGAAATGAAGACATTAGCAGAATGACACCTAAATAAAGCAGCACAAAGTTCTTAAAGGGACATGAGAGCTAGTTAGCCTTGTTCCTGCTGAGATAAGTGCCAAATGTTATTATTTTGATGGTCAATTTTCCTGAAGTCTTCATGACCATTTTTACACTTGAGCCCTTGTGTCTGCAGGATGCCATGGTGAATGGTAGTAATTGGAGCCTGGCTGGGCATAAGAAAAAACACGTATGCAGTGCCCTTCCATGGGCATTCTTTCTATGTGAGCACTCTGATGAGTGCTATTTTATGTGTTTGGATTTTCCTCTTCTCTTCACTGTGTGGGTGGTGGAGACAAGCAGCATAATGCAGAGCAAGGAGATGTAAAATTTTCCAGCCTAAGAAACAGCTGCTTCATGGGACTTTCAATGTTGCAGTATCTGGCTAAGAAAAAAAAATTTAAAAGTCCATCATTTAATTTTGAGGAAAAAGCATGGCCAAAAGGCTTCTAATGAGGGAGGGTGCCCCACTGACTGGGAACACCGAGGCTTTAGCCCCTGAAGAAGCCACTATCACTGCATTATGAGGATTGCCTTAACTAACAGAAAAGAAAAGCAGTCAAATATGTTCTTTTATGATGCCTTAACTATGTCATACCTTTTGAATTATTTAAATAGAATAAAATATGCTGGAACAAGACAAGCATCACTTACATGTCAGGAAAGAGAGAAAGGAGGGGTATGGGGGATGCCAATGCATCCAGCTGTGTGCATATGTATAGGATCCTCTGGGGGAGCTGCTCTGTGAAGTGTTGTGTGTGCAGTGAGGAAAGCGAGGGTGATGGGCCCAGTAAAGGTGAGCCAGGAGTTTTAGCTGCAAAAGCTCTGCAGTGAAATAGAAAGGCATGTCCTTGCTGTATCATTTCTCAAACTTCTTCACCCAACACATGTAAGAAATTGGGAATGAAGCTGGAGTCCTGGATGGCTCCTGACAATTGAAATGTGCCCAGTGCCCAGCTGCAGGAGCCCTCTTCCTGGTGGATTCTGGGTGTCTGAGCAAGGTGGCATCTCATCCACCTTCTCCCATCACAGAAGACATATCATGGGAGGGAATGAAGATGAGGGAGACAGACTCTTTTCAGTTGTTCCCACTGTCAGGGCAAATGACAATGGGCACAAATTAAATCACAAGAAATTTCATCTGAGAACAGGCAAAATATTTTATAACATGAAGATCGTCAAACACTGGAAAAGGGTGCCCAGAGAGGTAGAAGGGTCTCCTTTTGCAGCTATTCAACATTCAACTGGGCATGGCCCTTGGCAAGCTTCTTTAGGTGATTCCTCTGAGCTAGGAATTGGACTAGACAGTCTTCAGAGATGCATTAGCAGCTCACTGCATTGTGATGCTGTGTGGTCATGTGGTGCTGCAGAAAGTGATGGGGAAAAGAATGCCTAATCTCAGGTAGTGTGCAATCCCAGGCAGAGTGCAATCCTTTGCTCATTCAAATTGTTACCATTTTTGCAGAAGTAAGTATGTTAAGACTTTATCTAGGCAGTTTTTAATTTAGGAGTGCCATGTTTTTGATTTTGCAGCAGTACTCTCCTATCTAGCTGCTTTTTTTGGGTTAAGCCTGTGAATTCAGCATTTTGTAGCAACTGTCTTCTTAAGCCATTTCTCCATGAACTGTAAGTGCTCATTTGGTCCTGTGGTTAAAAAATTGTATAAAGCCATGGAGTGGTGTCGTATTTTGAGTTAGCACTGAAAATTAGTGTATGATTTTGAGCACATGTACATGTGCAATTAGTTCCTATTGCTCTGACCCACCCATCATGGCCAAAGAAGCAACTTTCAGTCAAGTTCTTTGTCATGAAAGCGTATTGCAAAACAATCACGTGATTTGGAACCCTTGTTCAGTTCTACTGAGCAATTAGAAATCCCAGCAGTCCCCAGCTTTCTTCTGGAGTCTGAATAGGCTATTTGCTTTCATATTTGACAAACTGTAAGGTGAGGCTTCACATGAACAAAGTATATCGCCGGTTTTGTCTTCATCATTGAGATGGTAGAATTTAGGTAATAATCTTTTAATTTTTTCCTTTTAAGTTAAGTACAGTGAAACATCCCATAAAAACAAGCAGCTTTTACATACATATTCAAATAAGAAAAGAACCTATGAGCCAGAAGTCCCATGTTGAACCAGCATGGCACAGAAAATAGATGAAAAAAAATCAACATAGGGACCATAATCTCTCTCTTACTGATAACTATATATGCTACAAGTATTGAAATACCTACATATGTATGCAAATGCTGTAGATTACTGGTTTGATTCTTCGCAAACACAAAATACGATTTTGAGATTATTTTACAGAATAGAGTTCAAAGAGGTCTTATGTCAATAAAAGTATCTTTCATTGCTTTTCATCCATTTCTGGTGGCTTAGTCAAGACAATTTTTTTTCCTGAGCACTAGTTTCACTTGGGAAAGGAGTCGTATTTGCCTTGATATAAGCTAGCTCATGGTAAGTGGCAACCAGCTACAGAAGACTTAGCTCACACAGTTTATCTCTTCTGCCATAATCTATTTCACAACCCAAAATAAGGGATGTAAAGCAAAATACTAAGAGCATTAAAGCACATAAAGTACTAGGTACTTAGGTTACTTCCCTGGTGTCATTAGGATTACTAGAGACTACACCTAGCTTGTTGTTGACTCCAGGTATGGCCACTCTTTGATGGTTTTCAGGGAAAGTGAAGAAACTAGGAAGCAGTTTTCACTTTCACTTAGATCCACAGAAACAGGCGCATTCTGATTCTTTCAAAAACAGTGTACCATTTTGCTGTCTACTGGAAAACAATAAGCAGACAAGCGTATTTTTAAAACATGCAAAAGATAACAAATGAAACAATGTGTTCTGATTAATTCTTTATTTTCAACATCAAATACATTGATAAAAATCTTGCACCAATCAGGTAGCCTACCAGATTTTTTATTTAGACTTTTTTAGAACTTTTTAGGTGCAAAACAAAGAAAAAAATACCTCACCAAAACCAAAGACATCAATAATTTCATATACATCAGTAAAAGAACAGAATACTTTGACAAATACATTATGACAGCTGAGCCTATGCCAAAGAAAGGACTTTGCATTGACAGACTACATAGTGCACACAAAAGCATTGGTTTCATAGTACATACAATAAGGTAATACATAAAGTGGCTTGATAATGCAAGTCTCATGACCAGCAGTCTATCCCTTCCTTTTTCAATGGGCACTTTCTGAAGAAACAGACTTCTAATCGTAGGCACACAGGATTACAGAGTTTACTAATTTGCAAGATGGCAGCATATAATTTTTTTTAAATTTTTGTTTATTTCTTTAGGCACATTTGAATGCAAAAGAATTTAATTTCTTTTTAACACAGTGCAAAACCAAATACCCTTTATGGGCGACAATCACTTTGAAAACAACTTTCAGGACATAAGGCTACCTACATTTGAAGGATGAAAGGGAACTGTGAGTAGAAAGGATAGGACATTAATATTGGGAAAACATTAATTTTAAACTCTCAGATTAATTTGAGATTATGCTACAGGTGCAGGTGACAGTAAAGACTGGTTTGTATTATGATACCATCATTAACATCCCCCTTCTATTACATGTGTTGATGTCCTATCTGTAAAGCCGTATCATGGTTTTAGATAGCATTGAAAACATCCATCTCTTTATTCAAAGTAAGAAATGCACTTCACGCACGTTCAGCTGAGAATGCCTTATATACAAAATCCCATTATCTGTAGGTTGAGTTGCACTCTAATTTTAAAGCAGGATATTATATACACAAGAGTGGCTTGCCATCTTCTTACCTAAGCCTGTAATAAGACTAAAGACCTACTGAGGCAGAATATTTACTTTGTTGGTAGTTTGCTTAGTTTTAAACATTTGGCACGGCTTTTAAGGAATCAGTTGGCATCAACTGAAATGGATGGAGGCTCCAGTTCAAATCCTGGCTCTTATGAAGGGGATGGTTTGAGGGTTTTTTGTTTTCTGTTTTTCAACTTAAGGTCCAGTGATCTGCTGACAGTCCTTGCAATATCCTTGGGAGCTCAGTTTGGATTATTTCTTTAATTACATTTTTAAACCCCTCAGTGTAGAGAAGGAGACAACTCATCAAGTGATGTCACTGAAATATAAAGTAAATTTACCACAAGACACACCAAGAAACTTTCATTAAACTATTTTACCCCAGTACAAATCTTAGTACCCTAACTGGGAGTTTTACCTGAGACAAAGTCTGCGACATTGAGACATGGCTCAAACCACTATAAACCAGAGTAGCTTTCACGTATTCGAACACCATGTATTCTGACACCACTAAGTGCTACACATCTCTCTATCTCCTCTTCCGCCTCCCAAGCTTTTCGCAGTACTTCAGTAACAACCATGTTCTCAAGCAAAGCAAATTCATCTGGTCTATTTATGTTTGCCTTGTGCTGGTATTACACTGCCTATGTTTCTAGAGGGTTTTTTTTGGTTTTTGATGTTTTTGTTTTTTTAAAAAAATCCATATATAAACCTTACAAAATAATTCTTTTGTTAGCTGTCCAGAGACATCTCTATGAATGTTTTGGTAAAAGCATAATTAGCTGCCTTGAAAAGTTTTCTTTCAATTTTGTTTTTTACATGCTATATATTTTTATGTAATATCCAGCACCAGATATTCAGGTAGTACTGGTTTGTCAGCTGCAAATATAAAGTATATATGTATATATATATAAACACATAAAATAGCATAACAATTACCAATAGTCAGGCACAATTGTTTGCATACATGAGAGCATAATTCAGAATTACATATGAAAAAAGTTGCCATTTTTCTATCGTAGACTTTATTTAATCAATTGAATAGCTACATTCAGCTGTCTGATATAGGGGCCATCTTTATAGATAACTCTGGGAAGGTTACTATATTCATTAAGGTGCTGCTTCAATTAAAATCTCATTAAAAAGTTAATAACATGGATCTTAAATCTGCCCCGAGGTAAATGAATGTATTACTAGGAATCACTCTTACTCTTTCTAGATTGCCCTTCGCTGTTGTCACCGCAAACATGGGAGGACTGCTTGAAAGCTAAATTGCTTCCTTGCAAGGGCTGAGCCTAGGAAAACATTCACAATTATTGCAAGCTGACTGATATTATTCTGTGTATTCCAAGACACATTACGATACCCTTCTGCCTGCTGCATACCACTTGAAATCATGCTTTTCCATCTTCACTGGGAAAACCTGCTGAGTGTAAAGGTACTTGCCCTATATAGGTACGATCCAAATCTGACCCTCTGTTGTGAATTGCTCTCCGTGAACTGCCTTTTATCCTCTAGGTCAAATTTACACTTGAATCGATGTAATGACCTATTCTGGGACGTAGGAAGGGAGGCATTCATTTAAACCAATTTTTCTTCCACCTTATGAGCTTGACCTGTATGTTCTGTCCTAGAGAACACCAAGTTGCATGTACAGTATTTAAAGAGCAGCTCTAATGCACACTGGGCTACAAGTGAATGATGATGGTGTAAGCACGTGAATTTAAGTACAGGGATTCCTGTGCTCCATTGAGGTCCTAGCCCGCACTCATTTCAGTGAACTCATGTTTTTTCTAACACATCTGAAAACCAGCTTCTAAAAAAAACCAAAATGTCCATTTTCTTTCACAACATTTAGGAGCCCTCAAAAAGCCCTTAGATACCAAATCAGCGTGCGCGCGCACACACACACACATACATGCTTTTACTGAATACACAAAAAGACAAAATCTTCAGCACATTCAGAAAAAAATGACACTACAATATGCATCAATAAAAGGCCTATGAGCTTAAAGTGACTGCTTCACATGTTTAGGCTTGAACAGTTTTCGAGGAATCTTCTCAAACGTAGGTAGCATCTAGCTTTAGACTTTCAAACTGCTCATATCCTCAGATATGTACATGAAACTATTATAGACACCATTATGTACATTCACTAAAGAATTGAATTCTTGTCTTGAAGCACAAACCCGTCCTATGCCTTGCTGCCTTCACAATTGCTGTGAAATTTGATCTCACTGCACACAGACTCTGCCTGCATGACAAGGAGCGTAATTAGACATAGGCACTCCTGTATGGCATTACTTGCACTGTTTCCTATATTTGGTTTCTTCAGGATATTCCAATCAACATAAAGCATCCCTGAACCCTTTCACTAGCACTGTGGCCAGCTGCTGTGGAGCAGCCTACACACGTGCTAGGAAACATCCTCACTGGCAGGGTGGTTGCTTCCAACCAGCTATTGGAATAGTCCCTGGTCCGTGCTAACTCCCGATCTGCACCTGTCAACCAGAAGTGCAGATAGCACAGGTGAAGTTTATCATTAGGTTAGTAAAATATCCCTGGCATATGTAATAATCTCATTCCAGTACCCAGCAAAGTTCCCTGACATTTAATTTTCTAGCATAGAGGCAGTCAAACAGCAGCACCAACTCCTACTTTGGATAGCATGTCATGTGGATTTCTTCAGTCTCTTTCATGTCTTGTTGAAACTCTTGATGTCAGTGGACCTTTTGTATATTTACAGTTGGTCTGAAGAATAAGACTGATCCTTATGAATATCCTTAGGAGCTACAGACATGCATGGAGAAAGATAGATTTATCTTTCTGGACATGCAGTCCCAGGGTCTACACCATTTCTGATGCTCATGGCCCAGTTTTAGTGTCACAGGTGAGCTGGCTCTTAACAGTGATCTTGAAACATGCCACAACAAGAGCCAAAGAAAGCCAAGGCAAGGAAAAACCTGCTGCTCTGACTGTGATGCCTGCCCTCCCACACTCAGCTAGACCACACTCTGCTGAGTGGGATGGGACCATCCCACCCTTCTGTGCCAGTCTCGCACTGGCGTCCTCACCCCTTGCTTTGTAGCACAACAAAGCATGGCGGGGGTTGTAATTAGTGCTGGATCCTGTATTTGTATGAAAACCTTTCTTTAAGACCTGATGATTTTTGTAATCAGCTGGTCTGATTCAAGAGTATTTCTCTATGTTATCACTTTTTGCCATGTTGCCCTGGATTTACACTCTTGGGCAACAGAACAATTTAGCTTTCTAGGATCAGACAAGATAGTATGCATGCAAAGCAATTCATCTAGAGGATATGGTAAGGGTACCTAAAAGTTTGGTCAGAATGAGCTTGAGAGGGAGTTGTCTGGTGATGTAAGCCAGCGAGGTAAAACAGTATCATTCTGAGACAGCAGTTCCTTTATACTGTAGGAAGAAAAGAGGCAGGAATCTTAACTAAACTACCAAGGCAGTCCCTCGCGGTGCAGCTTCACTATGGCACGCTAGGATGCCAGTCAACTTTCCGTTTATACTGCCCAAGAAGTCATCCAGAATCTCTACCAAACTGCTTCGAAGTTTCAAGCAAGTAAAAGATTAAGTGAGCTCAGGATTTTGGGTGGATATTAACAAAGACTACCACTCATGAAGATACCAATATGCATGGGTGGTATGGCCTATCAGTTTATAGTAAAATGAATGTATGGTTTAGATTAGGACTAGATTAGTTACCCAAATAACATGCAAAATTAAATAAAAACACTGCAAATTTTAAATCAAGTTAGCCTGACAATCCTTGCTGGCAGTCCATGGCAATGAAATGTCTTCCATTTAGGATAAGCAATCAGTTTCGGCAAGCGCTTGACAAACACTCATATGGAAAATGCTGGTGTCTGTTGTCACTGGAGTGTTTTCAAAGGTGGCACTGTAGATGAAATGAAGCATGAGCTGGGTAGTACACTGCTGGGTTTCTCATACCATTGTATTTGCTGACTTCTGTTTATATCGTATTCTGCATATTCTCCTCTTCTTTGCTGTTTACATAAAAAGACTGCAAGGAATGAGACGAAGCTGATGCCGTTGTCAGCTGGCTTCGGTTCTCCTCTTCCATGGGTGCAGCACTCCTGGCTGCTGGGGCGTGCAGCCGGTGAGCATCCAGCATCTCCAGCAAGAGATCATAGAGTGGAACTACGTTCTTACACTTCATATTGTACAGGTGCTCCATTCCTTTGTTGCTGTGGGTTGGGAGGAAAAAACAGTTACTTTCCAAATATGCTATGGGAAAAAAAAAAGCTACCAGCTAATAATATTTGCTGGTTTCATATAAACGCTGTCTTGTACAAAACAACTAACTTAGCAGTGCATTTGCTTTACGTCTGCTACAGTATAAGCAGAGGACGGCACCTTCAAAGAAGGTTGCAAACTGCCTGTGGTCAAGTTGCCTTCTAAAGGTGTCTCTTTTGCTTTTCTTTTCCTGAAAAGTAGCCTAGAGCATACAGAATCTTAGCTTAGCCACTGTGACTAAGTGGATAGGATGAATTTTATCTTTTCCGTAATGAAAAAATACCAGTTTTCTTTCCTGGAAAATAAGCTCAACCAATTTCTTAGCAAAAGCTCACTTATATCCTTTCACAAAACTATGAAACAAAAATTAACTTTACTATACATCTGGTATTTCCTTAATTGTAAAAATTCTTCTTAGAAGGGGAAAAAAAAGGATCATTAACACAAGGATAAAGAAACTCTATAAAATGGCACAAGTGAAAAAAACCACATGCACACATCCGCTGACTTTTTCCCAAAGATCTGTGTATCAGTCGAGGAGGTAAAATCTGCATGTTTCAGCTTTAGTAGCTATGATGTGTTGTTTACTCTAATTTAATTAGCTGAAATAATGAAAATTTAAATCTGTTTAACAACATCTCCTGTGCTTTCATAATTTTAAAATCTATAGCATATCTTTGTAGAAATTTATCGTGTTAACACCTCATCCACTGAGCAGCTGCCTTAGGTAATTTGAGAGAACCATTTGCTGCAATTACTAACAGTGTGTCAGGCAGCTCACCTCTGATTAGCAAAAGGCATGGTCCTCTAGATTGGAATTCAGTAGCTCTGCATTTATCCTCATCCATAAAATTCACGTAATGATCCTAATCTCTTTTCTAAAGTTTTTTGCAATCACAGCACTTGTGAAAAGTGGCTACATAAAAGTGACAGTTTTATTAAATCTTATCTTATAAGAAACTAAAGTTTGCAGAGATTAATATTACATCCTACATTAATATTCTACTCAGTACTTTTCAAACACCTGTGTCTGGGTCTGGGGTCCTCACCCTGAGAAAAACTTAGACCTGTTAGAACAGGGTCAGAGCAGGGCCACGAAGATGATCCAAGGGCTGGAGCACCTCTCCTGTGAAAGCAGGCTGAGAGAATTTGGGTTGTTCATCCTGGAGAAGACCTTACAGAAGCCTTCCAGCACTTGAAGGAGGCCTCGAAGAGAGCTGGAGAGGACCTTGTATTTACAAGTGCATTTAGTGATAGGACAAGGGAGAATGGCTTCAAACTGAAAGAGAGCGGGTTTAGATTAGGTACTAGGAAGAAATTCTTTAGTGAGGGTAGCGAGGCACTGGAACAGGTTGTCCAGAGAATCTGTGGGCCTCCCATCCCTGGAAGCGTTCAAGGCCAGGTTGGATGGGGCTCTGAACAACCTGGTCTAAGTGGAAGGTGACCCTGCCCGTATCAGGAGTGTTGGAACTATATGATCTTTAAGGTCCCTTCCAACCCAGACCATTCTATGATTCTAAGACACGCATAAGATTAAAAGCAGATACTTCTTGCCCTCAAACTATCAGCACTATCAAAACGAAAAGCAGAAGAAATGCCATCCAGAAGAAAAAAATAGGGTAAATATTTTCATGTGGAAAGCGTTTTTGGGGTTTTTTTTGTAACAGCCCTTCACACAGTTTGCACTCCCACCTGTGAAGGAAAAGTGTGCATGTGCCTTTGTGACACCTCTCTTGCATGGGCCCAGCACAGAAGTGCTGACTGTGCTTGCTCTCACCTCATGTGTCTGATGTGAGAGAGGATGAGGAGGAGCTGAGCCAGTCGTCTGTGTTGCTGCTGCAGAGAAAGACCTGACTTAGCCATTAAGTGTATCAGAGTGTCTGTGATCTTATCCAGGACACGGTGAATATAGTCTTTCTCTTCCAGAGATTTCAAGGTGCTGGAAAGAAAAGTGTACACACCTAGAGTAGGAGGGAGAAAGAAAACAAACAAACCACAGACAAAAATTACTTCGGTGGACTCAGAGTTGCCCAAGATATGCCTTGTGGTGCCTCTTAAGCTGTGTTAAACCATGCAATCTGACCGTGAGCCAGCTCTCCTGCTTGGCAGCCAGGCGACTGCTTTGAATGACCCTGCAGCATGGATTTGGTCACTGTGGGCAAAGCAGGAGGAGGCAGACAATGCCTCTTCCCTGCCTGGGTCCCACCAAGGTCTGTAGCAGGTGCTGGGTGACACCTGCAGCTAGACCTACATGTCGGTTGTGCTCTTCTCTTGGTCACTTGGGTCTGAAACCTTGAGGAGATGCTGTTCCCCTTGAGAGCTCTGCAATACTTACCAATCAACCCAAGCTTTCAGCAGCTTTTGTCATTTTTCCTGCTGTATATTATTTGATTTTTAATGATTTTCTAGTCGATCTAGAACTGAACAAAGTTACCACAAAATACGTAAACAAAACCAGGGTTTGTTTATGGATGTTTGCCTCAACAAAATCCTCCCAACCAAGCAAGAGCCTTGAAAGGTGTGCTCCTTCACCTGCAAACCTGACTCTCCTTTAAAAACCATGTCCAAATCAACTTGTGCAAATTCAGCTGTCTTGAATTGCTCATTGCTGAAAGTGAGCAGCCTGAAGGTTTGGACCAGATAGAAATTTTTCCAGAGGACAAAACACCTTAAAAGTCCCCCTCCAACAGCCCCTCTACATCACCTGTGAGAGTCTCTAATCCAGGCATAAGAGCTTTTCACCAGTGCTAAATCTTGGGAGCATGGAGCACATCAGCTTTCAAAATAGGGAAGTCTAAACTATTTTGGGCCGTTTTATCTTGATTTTTTTCTGGACAACAACACACAGCCAATGTGAATCAGGTCACAACAACACTGTGCTGCCAAAAGAGAGCTGTTGCATTCAACATCAGTTTTTAAATCTTTTGGACTGAACCAATAACTCTAAACAGGCCGTATTGCCATAATCCAGTCCCAAGGCACCAAAGTTTAAGATGTGCATACAGTAATACAATCAAACTGGCTTCATCATAGACTGTTCATTATCCTGTGTCTATAATAGACTTGACAAATCCCGTGCTTTGGCCCTTCTGCATCAGCTCACGGAGCCAAGAAGAGATCTGGATCTTGTCCTTGGAAAAAAAATTGTTTCTGGAATTACATTTCATTTTGCTTTTCTTTAAAGCATCATATATAGCAGAATATGGAATGCAATTAGTGTTATTAAGAATAAAAGACACATGGACACTAGCATGCACACACAGACAGACATATATGCTCTAGCTTGTTTGCATTGTTTGCAGCCTTGGGGCCACCACTGGATTTGAAGATAACAATACTTTGCTGTGCATCTGAGCAGTCAGGGAGCTGAGATTTTGTTAACATCTTCTTGGCCTACCTCACCTCCTCACATCATCTGGGTACTTCAAGGACCTGACACCTAGAAATACTGTAACCTGCAAGTAGCTTTTTTCATTTGGGGTCTTCTGTACTAAAAAGAAATGTAAATTTGTTTGTGAATGTGAGTGTCTCTGGGAAAGAGTAAGTAAGAAACTGTTTTAAAAAACCAAAAGGATAATTCAAACACAGCACAACTTCTGAAAATCATCAGTCAGAATTCTCAATTTTGGTAATGAATTTTGCTTCAAATTTGATATAGATAGATAGTACAGTGGCCTCTTTTCTCACAGAGCATTTCATAGCTGTTATTATTTTCACTGAAAGTAATTCTCAAAACAGAAACTGGTCCTGGGGCTTTTCTCAGCTGAACCTTTCTCAGCTGACTCTGAACCACCATCACGTGTGCCCACTGACAATACAAGGCTTGATAGCTTTACAGGTATCTGTAGGGGCAAGATTCTCAAATATTACTGGCAAAACACAATCCACTAGAAGGAAATATTAATCTCGTAAACGCAAAGTCCCTCCAGAGCAGTTTACTTCAGCCACACGAACCTGTTGTGCTCTTGCAGCAATACCCCACAGCTTCATATTACTGAAACTAGTAAAAGAAAAGAATCTTTTAGGAGGAATTTTTTCTCACCTAGGTCTAGTCTAGACGCTATTAAAAACTGTAAATCAAAAAAGCACTCCCCAATAACTGTAGAGAATTCAGGCAATTGCCAGTCAATAACTGACAAGGAAAATTATGTTAGGTTTTCCCTTCTACACTCTCATGGTGATTGCTCCTGCCCCAGGCCACTGACCAGAGATTTCCCAAAAAGAAATGCTGGCTATCACACACTCATACACATCCAAGCAGAGTTTTCAAATGAGGGTGCAGAAAACTGCCTTAGGAAGGTGAAATTTAACAGTCTTAAAGCCCTTTCCAAGCCTAAACTGAATAGCTACCAGGTTGTTTTCCAGGTCTTCCTGTAGGTCAGTATTGTAAAACATAACAGGTGTAAGAACAGAGAAAGCACCACCCTACAACCAAACAAGGCCTCTTGGTCCGTGCCCGTAACACACACCAGAACAGGATCCCTTGCGGACTGCAGTGCTACCCTGCTAGCCCTTGGCGTACATTGATATAATTTTATATCTCTCACCATATATAATCCTGTATTTGTTGCATGTTACTGTAGAAGAGGATGCCCTCAACATCTTTTCTGTCACAATAAACCCCAGTTTAAAATATTTTTACGTTTAAAGTTCAGACCCACAAAATAATACCCAAGGCTCTTCTTCTTCCACTATGCCCCATTGCTCTGAAGCTGTAGCAAGACAGGCTGAGATATGAGGAAATTTGTCTCTGCACCATGCACTCCTGGAATCATCCAGCCCCCAAAACAAAGAAATAAATAAGAAGGACAATTTAACAGGAACTTAAAAACATCAGGAGAAAAGAATAACAACCAGTCATGTGGAACAATGTATCAGGAGGTCTACAGTATGCATCAAATCAGCCAAATCTTTCCATCTCTATGGACTAACCAGCTAACTAATTGGGTAAATCGGCTGCTAAGGCAGAGGTGACCTACAGCTTCATGTCCAAAATGAAAGCCTGTTGCTTTGCCACATAGCACTACTCCTCTTCTCCAATACACTCAAAAGTAAAACAACTGGCATCATGTTGCCTTTTCGTGTTTCTAAAACTTATTTTCCAATGTTAAGTAACAGCCCTTTAATATTGAGCAGAATGTGGTTTTCAAAAATACAGCTTTGCTTTTTTAGTCAAAAGATTTACTGCTGCAGTTTCAGAGGGGCACCTTCAGGTTTGTTATTTAGCTGGACGCAATGATGTCCTTGTTGTTACAGACATGCTGTCACCTTGATATCTCAGGAAAAATGTGGAGGTAATGTAAGAATATACCTTGGTTTGTAAAAAAAAAACTTCCATCCTTTCCACATGCACTGAGCAAAACTAAAAAAAAATTGCGTTTTGTCCAAAACCACATGGAAAAGGAGAGTAAAGATATTAAACAGCCTTGAAAGATGTTGCAAAACCAGAAATGTCCAACAAAGGCAATAAACAACACTACTTAATGTGAAGAGACTGCCAGATGTTCAAGGATTTAATAAATAAATGTTTGTGTACACTCAGTGAATTAAATCCACACAAAGCTTTAGAATGAAAATGCAAACTGCTTTTAAACATGACATGTAGCATAATTAGTCCTATTTGTTTAATTAATCCACTTGTTTAAATAATTTTGAGATCTGCTGGTTTAATCACATGCATATATAATACAGACAGCATAACAAGCCAAAAATTCATTGTGTGTTTTTCTGCTGGTTCTTTAGTAGAAGATTTGTGAATATTTACATATTCACTTACAGAAAGAAATCAGGTTAAGGTAGGCTTGGAGGTCATCTAGTTCATCCTCTTGCTCAAATAGTGGTAACTTCAGGGTTAGATCAAGCTGCCCGAAGCTTTGTCCAGCTGAGTTCTGAGTATTCCCAAGGACTGAGATCCTACCGTCTTTCTGGCCAACCTGTTCCAGTGCTAAACCTATCACTGGGTAGAGTTTTTGTTCTGTTTATCTGGTCAGGATCTGCCTTGCTGTGGTTTGTCTCCATTGCAGATTGTCCTTTCCTCTTGCACCTCTTAGAAGGGTCTGGCCCTGGCTTCTCCATAACCTGTTCATCAGCTGTCTGAGGGCTGCAGAAAGACCTTCCTTTAGCCTTCTCCTTCCCAGGATGAACCAACTCAGGTCTCTCAGCCTCAGAGCTTCAGAGCACATCATGTTTCATATCTGTCCAACACTTTATGTAAGGAGGCTGGCTACATTCTGTGAAGTAAAGCATCTCCAGGAGACATTTTAGAGCATCTATGCCAAACACTTACACAACTCTTACACATACCCCAAATTATGCTACTTATCTCTGTATTGCAGCCTCTTAATTTGAGCATCTAGAGAGTCTGACAGTGAGAAACTTGTATCCACATTCTCACTACACAGTCATAAAATTAGTTTGTTATAGGAATACAAATACTGAAATGTACCTTTATGCATAAAGGTAATGACATGCAATACAGACATACATTCTGTGGCCATATATACACAGAGTTTACAGTGTACTCAGAAATGCTGCAATGAGGGCAGTCTGTAAAGCAGACTAACACGTGGTGATCTGTGTAACAGTGGTATAGGTTGCTTTCGTTATGATCCTGTAACAGCTCAGCTGAACGACATCCTCTGATCTATGCCTGTCAAGACTCTTGTAAAAATGCCAGACTTCTGAGCAGCTATAAAGTCATATTTAGTGTAAAAAAAAGCCACAGCCAAAATCAGATCAGTCATCAGATCATCAGATCAACTCTAATGCTCTGCCAGGAAGAGCACCACCGATTTGAACTTGCTGAATATGAACCTTGAAGGAATGAAGATCTAATACCTCCTAGTTGCACTCAGTGGTCCCATCCCTCTTACGTGCAGAAGAAAATTTGCCTCTGATTATCACTGACTTCATTTGCTGTATTTTTTTTTTAATTATTTTTCCTTAGGAGAATCTTGTAACAAAAAATCCCATCAACACAGTGAGATGTGCTTATGGAGGATAGCTGGTGATGCCTGGCAGACCTTTGTCTAAATAACAAATTTAGTTTTCTGGATCAATACTAAATACAAAAGCGGCACAAAATTTCTCTACAGCATGACTTAATTCTTCATGTTCAAGACATGAACATCTAATTTGTTTTATTCAAAATTCCAGATCTATTTTTCTAATTGAAATTCAAAATTTTTATAAATCAATTACATATTCTAGATTTATTTAAGAAGTTAATTACCTTTGAATATATTAGCTGAAATTCTGGAGGAGCATCACTTTCCAGGAAGAATATTTAACTCTAGGAAATATTCTATTATAATTATCAGTGCAATAAAAGGCAAATAAAATGTCAAACAGTAATTACAATTGCCACATCCAGGCAACTAAGGTAAGAACAATAGCCCTTCGTTCCTAATATGCCACTTGCTTGCCTCAAATGTTACTTTTTGGCAATTGGCGACAACCAAAACAAAACCTGAACCACATCCATATCTCATAGAGTTTACATAAAGAGTTTTATATTAGATAGTAAAAATACATAATTTTGCTTGAACTTTGAAAAGACCACATCCAAGCTTACACAAAGAAAAATGCCTGACCAATAAAGCAAAGTCTGCTGCGTTTACAGTTAGCCTTTGATGTGAATATCCTAAATTTGTTTTTCCTGCAATTTGGGCAAGTGATCTGTTTGACAACTGGATGAAAAGGGCATAGAGCCCTCCACATCTCTTTTCTCTAGAGGGTGGTACCCTCTACAAGTTCAAATGCAACAGGAAAAGGGGAGAACAGGTGGGTAAATCCTCAGCACTGGGAAACTCTAGCACCTTTAGTCACCAGGTAACAGCTTAGCAGAGAATTGTGTCTAAAATTTTTACTTTGGCACCTACGTCAGTATTTTAGATGTCTATCATTTCCATGAGAACATCATGAGTCTCATTTCTGCATATACAAAACAAATCGTCTGGAGTTTTTTTCTCATTTCAAACAGAGAAGAGTCCTCTGGTGTGCAACAGAAGTTTTCTGTCACATGCTTCAAGTTAAATTTGCTTGTTTCAATCATCTCACATAAAATTCAAATCATCTAACCTTACATATTTATATCTGTATCTATACTTACACTTGTTATCTAGTCATCTATTTTTGAACTGTACTTCAGGATGAGATTTACAGCCAAAAACTATAAAGGAAGTGGACAGTGATTACATCAGCTTTAGATGTCTATAATTTAATACAAACTAAACCATGATAAACTCAACCACATTTTTGGCCTTATTTCCTTTTATTTTGCCATCACCTAAGCAGTGCAGTTAAGCACTGCCTTGGGGTGCACTACGTGTGGTTCCAGCTACTTCAGTGTCTTGTAAGAGTTTTAGGACCTGCCAGAATCTGGTTCAAAGCACTGCTCTGGTCACCCTCCACATCAGCTGCCCACGGTGTGTCAGCTACTCACTGCATCCACAGTCCCATCTACATCACTGGACAGCTTCGATCGCTTCCACCTCTGCCTGGTGGTCCTGCCTGTGTCTGTGTTGGAAACTCATTTCCATTGCTGCTGTCTCAAAATGAAAATGCCACTAAGGACAGCACGCAGTGTTCAACCACATGCAGAAGCAACCACAACTACCTGAGTGACAGCAAAGCACACGACTTACCAGAATTGAGCAGGATGATGGACTTAAGGCACACAAATTCCTCCCCTTGAAGGTTCATCATGCGAAACCGAGCAGCAGTAGCCAGCAGCATGTCAAAGATTTCCACCATGCCCTCTACACATTTCCCTTGATTCCTGTGTGAATACCATCAATGGGGAGACATTAACAGTTTTAACCTGGTGGTACCACGAGTTTTTCATCCCCTTGGATCAATACCCTCCAATTAGGGTGAGGGTGGTTCATGAGCGAGCATGTGACAGAGACTCCTACTCTGTGCACATTTGATATACATGTGATTATAAAAGCACTGTTCTCAGTATCCCAAGTAAAATAAATAAACAATTAAGTACCATATTTCAAAGATAAATATCAATTTCAGGAGCTCATCACAAAGGCATTACTGTGGTGGAACACTTGAAATTGACTCAACCAAATCTTTATATTGAGGAAAAGACGAGTTTAAAAACTACATTTTGATTTGTGTGTATCTATTCTGGTGCTGTTCCTTTGCTTCCTCTTTCTTTTCTTTTTTTTCCTTTAACTGAAATAGTCCCAGTTCTTTACGTTTCTCCCCTGCTAACCATTTGCACTTGTTTCTAGCTGGCCATGCAACCTTTAGTGTTCCAACATACTTCTCTCAATGTCTAATGTCAACGCAATGCCTCCTTAAAGAATAAGCTTGTTCATGAGATCAAGAAGGACCTAGGAGGCCAAACTCTTGTCTGTATGACTAATTAAAACTACCAGTTCACTCCACAAATCAAGTAACTTTTTAAATTGCAGCATTAAACAAAGCTGATGTTTGGGAAATCTCAAAATGTTCATTAGTAATGGCAATACCACCTCCTGCTCACAATACTAGGCATTCCCACTCACTAATTCTCACCTTGCCCACCCAACTTGCAGATGAAGAATTAATGCAGATTGTAGTTTGGTTTGGGTTTTTTTTTGTGAAAATATAGTCTGTAGATCTTTTGGTCATTTCCATTACTACCTATTACAAGAATTACCTACTTTTACTTTTATTAGGCCTTCCTGAGTGAAATTTTAACATATAAGACTTGATGAGTGATCCAATCTGCTGTTTAGAAATATAGTAGTTTTTAGATATGGCTTTCATGAACAAAATTATGAAGATCATTGCTATAGGAAAATGCAAAAGAAATTTCAAATTAACAGACTGTAATTTATAACATGAAACAGACTGAGCATGCCCTAATTTTATTGTGACAAGAAACCTACCTTGTATAGAGACATCTGCCTCAAGTCTTAATACAGACATACTGTTGAGAACCTGTAGCTGATGTCTGAACCCACACCAGACCTTCAGACAAAGCAGATATCTTCCCTCCTGACTGCAGACTGAGAAACTGCTTTGCCCCTCTCAATCATGCCTAAACCAAAAACTGAGTCAAAAGAGGAGTGGAAGTATCTGTGAACACTTGTGCACCCATTTTCTTTGAAGTTCAAATCTCTTTTAAGTTGAATTCGGTGCTTGAACTAAAATCTACATCTCCGTTATCCAGAGCAGTGTCTATAAGTCAGTGACTGTGGAATATGAAAGAAGTTATTTCAGCTGCTTTCGAAGCAGGACAATATGGAGAAAACGAAGTGAGAGATACTCCCTTAAAACACTCACTAGGTTAAACTACAGCAATATTTGAAAACCTGGGGACTCAAGCAAGTTTTCCAGTAACTGTTACAACATCACACATTAGCTAATTTTTCTGTCAGAAAGACATGATCCAGGCTTGGGAATGGAAGTAGTGGAAATGTATGTTTAATAAGGAGGATGGGTTGTCCCTTCTCACTTCAGGTACCTATGGACTACCAGGCAGTTGCATGCTGAGCACTCCTGAGAATTGCTTAATTTTTCTTAATCCTTTCACTAGCACTTAGCTCAGAGCTGGATTTACATTGTGTGGCAGGCAGCTGGTCACCGCAACATTTGGCAATGCAACATTTATGGGCTTTTCCTTCTTTAAAAGATTTTGATGAAGAAATTGTGGTTTAAACTATCGTAGCATTTTGTGTACGACCAACAACTTTGATAATTTCATATATTAGGTTCACATGGATGATGCTAAAAAATGCAGAGTAAAATGTAAAACCTAAAAAACTGATCTGGGTGTATTCAAGTATATTCCTCCTCTGTTTGGACATCAATAAATTTAACCAAGTTAAAATAGTATTTAATAGCATCACTGTCAAATAAAAAACTCAAAATCAGACAGGAGAACATGAACAATTGCTATTACCTCAAAATATTTTTTATATGCTAGAAATTAAATCCTATGGAAGTAAAACACACATGAATTTTTACGCTGGGACAAGTTCTGGTGCTTCTGATGCAATATATTTGTCTTCAACTAGAGAAAGATTAATTACCTGTCTATGGAGATGAGCACAGAGGACTAGAATCCTTTAGTAGTTTTGCATTAACTTATATAATACCCCAGTAAAAGTTAGTTTAAGATTTTAGTATTTCAGAATTTTGCAGAAATTAAAAGTTTCTGTGGCTCATAAGACAATTGACCCATATTAAAAAAACCCCTACGTGTTCATGTCTGACTAAGATATTTGTTTGGTTCCTAGAACCCACAAAACTCCTGAAGCCAGCTTTCAAAACAGTTCAAAATATTGAACTGTTCAGACTACAGTCTGAACAAATTGCAAAATTTGCATGTCTAAGTTAAATCATTTGAATTAAAGGTCTTAGGTGACTGCATAAAAGTACTACGTGCATTAACTTCAGTAGGCCTGTAGAATCATCCAGGCCAGAGGGCAATTCAGGATGACTTTAGTCTAACATCCCACTCAAAATGGGGTCAGCTCAGTCAAGACTTCATGCAATGCTGGTCTTGAAAATCTCCAAGGATGTACAACCTCTCTCAGCTTAATTATTTTCATCATCTTGATTTTTTCCTCTCCAATATCCAGTCAAAACCTCTTCTGCTTCAATTTATTACTCCTGTTTCTCAGACTCCCATCAGGCATTTTAACAAAGAGTCTTGATAACCTCCTTGTAGATTGTAGGTTATGGAGACCTAAAAGCCCTTTCTCCTCCACGCAGAACAAATCCACTTCTCCCAGCCACAAGGCATGGGGTCTGGCCTTGGTGGCTCTCTACTATATTTACTGAAGTTTATTAATATATTTCCTGCAATAAGCAGCTCAAAGATGGATGTGGTATTCCAGATAATGTGTGCCAAATAAAAGCCGGATAATGGCTTTACTCCCACTAATGCCTCCACTACCACTGATAATGGTAGCAGTACCAGGGATATTCCACTGTATGGAGGAATAAGAATCTAGATTTTATTTCAGTCTTGGGAAAAACTTAGACACCAGGAATGCCTTTTACAGAAGCACAGGATCAAGTGAAAATTATTAGTGAAGGGAACAGAGACTCAAGGACTCAGTGGATGTTCTTATCAAACTTTTCATTCAAAAGGAAATGCTAAAGTAAGACAGATGCACCCATCAAAACAAAGTCTGTGTATTTATCTCTCTGTCTTCTTTTACCATAGTATTCCATTTGATAAAAAGGGACTGCCAAGAACAGATGGGATCCACAGGGCTAGGAGAGGGAATATCACCTTCACAAATGAACTTAGTAACTTGGTGACAAAGCCTCCAAACAAGGCTTGGCACAGGATGTGTTTCCTTAGGAAATGGGGGAGGTATCACTTAGAGAAAACTGCAAGGACAATATTCACACCCCCAGTCAGGAAGGAGGACCTTCACAGACTTAACTCAAATGCCTGTGCTCTGACACAGGAGGAGAATAGTAAGTCTGTACAGAGTTCCAAACAATAGATGATCTTTATACACACTAATGTATTCTATATAAACCAGTTCTTTTAATAGACATTGATAAAAGCTTTCTTCTCCAATGTAAAGCAATGCTCTAAAACAGCTTAAGGAAGTGGGATGTCAGGAAAGCTCCTTCTGCAAGGGTTAAAGACCAAATCAAGAACATCTATTGGGATGCTTTAAATACTGCCAGAGAGTGATTATAGGGCTATTTAACTAACAGAGGATTCCACCTTTTCTCGATGATCTGCTTTATCAGTCATTAAAATATGAGGAAATTGTTATCAGCAGAGAAATTTTACTTCAGACCATCCTGCATTTAACCACTAATACCAAGGGATTGTGGAAAAGGTTAAAAAAATTAAAATCTGAAAAAAATTAACTCCAAAGCTCTAGAACAAAACAGCAATCTGCAAAGAATAGGAGTCAAAGAGAAAAGCAGAAACTACTAAGTGTAAAGTAAATCACAGGATCAGGTGCAAATCCTGCTGATAAAGAGAAATGACTATTTTTCTGTCAGTATCCAGGAGGCTAAATAGCATTTTGCTTTGGAAAAAATGTTGTTTTAATCACAGCAATCGAGCTTGTACCTTCACACAAATCAACCATTAAGTGGTAGGTGGTCATGAAGTCACGAGCCTCAGAAAGGGCAAATTAATTATATACAGGGCTTGTTCTATAGTTCTGTTGTGTTGTTTTCTGTGTGGTTTTTGATTTGGGGTCTTTTTAATTGACTTGTTCATAAGCCTTTAGAGGTAGCAACATCTTTTGCTCATCCCATTTGTCCCTGAATACTGGCTTTCAATTAACACACCCTGGGGAACTCTACAGACTGCAGTCAATGGCTGGTATTACATCCTGCTCTTCCTGGAGTGTACTGATAAGAGCCCTTTGTTTCTTATTCAATATAAGTCTACAAACAAAGATTTGGGTCAATTTCTGGCTAAAATGTATTCAAAAGTTATAAAATTAGGCCAAGATTTAGAAGTTGTTATCAACAAATACTTGCAATAAATATGAAGTAGCACATTTATCAATAAAATATAAATAAATAAAAATCTATTTTAAAGTTATTTTCACCTAGAGTTAGTCACAGAATACCAGAGCTGCTGATATTGCATTAATTGCCTGGAAATCATCTAGTTCAGTGGCCCTGCTCAGGCCTGTGTCTTGCTGGGTTTTCAGTATCTCCAAGGATTGAAACTCCAAAACCTGTTGTCCTGTCACTGAGAAGAATCTTCTCAGTGCCTTCTTTACTTCCCCTCTCCATCAGATATTAATGAGATCTGAGCCTTCTCAGACTCTCTTTGTATGAGGTTGTTCCAGTCCATTCTTTGTGGCCCTTCACTGGCCTCAGTCCAGTATGTACGTGTCTGTTTTGTACGGAGTAGCTCAGAACTGGACACAGCACTCCAGACTTGCCACAGCATATCTGAGCAGCGAGACAGCATCACCTACCTCTAGATGCTGCTAAAGCTTTTCCTAATGCAGTCTGGGAGGTGAGAACTGCTGGCTCAGAGGGCACCCAGCTGTGCTGAATTCCCAGAAAATTTATGGAGTTTCCCCCACCATGGTGTCCTGGAGGCAATTCTGTATTTATGTGCATGCACATGCTCAGGAAGGTTTCCCACTAATAAGTTTCATTGATTATGTCTTTCCTGTCCACATCACCCTGGTTTAAAGCTTCCTCACCACGCTGGCCAGTCTGTGGAAATCATGCTTTTGCCCCACTTTATGGTATTGATTTCATCTCTTCCTAGACATCCTTGATCCTCACAGCAGGTTCGGTGATAAAAAAGTTGAATCCCTGTTGTTGACACGAGCTATGTAACCAGTTGTTGCCCTGCAGGATCTGTCCATTCTGCCTCAAGCCCTTTCTCCTCAGCAGCCCCCGTGGACTGGACCACCTGGGCTTCCACATGCTTGGCACTTGGCCTCAGAGACGGGTAGCCAACCAAGTGTCTTTCCTGATTGGATGACCAGAGGATCATCCACCTAGGCAGATAGGGTAAGAGTAGTACACTATACATTTGAGCAGTGGTCAATCAGGTTTGAAACACAGAGACAATTAGCTACTAAGTACCTTTAAGAGATTTTTCTCTTTGTAAAATACAATGTGAAATGGATCCACAAATATGCCAGATAGGAAAAAATCCCTTAAATGCTGCTATAATAGTTCTAAGAAAACTGATTATTTTTCGGTCATATTTAAGGCATTTAGATTGCAAAATTATTATGAAGGCTCTCAATTTGGGAATAATTAGGCTACAATAATTGGCCAAAGAAAAGTTATTCTGATTTACAGGAAAACATTTTTCAGTTCAGTTTATATTCAGTAAGAATCACCATAAAGCATTTCAAAATTCTCTTCATATCAGAAATGCAAAGAAAGTTTGATTTTGGAGTTAAACAGCATCACAATACAATGTGACCTAGAACTGGGGACTGAGCTTCCAAAGTCAGGGTTCTTAGATGAACAAGTAATCTCATAATTTGTTTAGGGACTATCTTGAATCCAGAATTATTTTATTTTCTCTGAAAATTTCTTTCCTGTGCCTATAAATCCCCCAGGGAATCTAGCACTTGAAAACTGTGAAGATGTGAAGAGCATAATGAGAGGGGGATTTCTTTTTTTATTTTTGTTTTTAAGAATTCATCACTTTAAGGATCACCCAGCACTTCTCCAGACTCTGGAAAGATCTTCCTGATTTTACATTTAGGTTGTTCAAGTTACAGAACTGAGTAGTCTTTGAATTTTGCTCAAAGAGACAGTAAAGACTGATTCCCAGTAAGTAGACATTCATTTTTCATTCTTTTAAGTTTTGTAATTCTGTCTCTTGTAATAGATTTTTAATTTCATTCTACAGGGTCTACAGTATAATAATTCATCTCAAAATCCAAGCATAAAGTGAAAGATGAATGAGAAATTTAATTATTTCAAACAATTCCTCAACTCTCTGCAAGTTAATCCATTCAGCTCTATCAAGTAAGTAGCCTAATGACAAGATGATTTTTTGAGCTGGGTTTTCTGGATGGAATCTATTGCTATTAAAGATGCGATGAAAAGTAAATGTACAACTGCTTTTCAAATCCATTTTGAAGGACAAATTTGGATATACTTGTTGCCTATGGACTTTTCCCATTTGAAATAAATATAAGCAGAAGGTCACTAAGGAAGCATTCTGAATCAAGCACTTGTGATCACTTTTCTTCAGTTTTTCTAATAAATCAATGGTAATTAATGCATCCACAATTACACAGTGCCAAATGAAATGTTGTGCATTTACTCAAGTGACGGATAAGTGTGGTATCCTCAGACATCTGGAACATTTTACAGGTTGAGGGACTAGAAAAACATACTCAGATTTCATCTTAATGCTCTTCTATTTTATCTAATTTTCTGTCTATCAAAATATCTGCATAAATAACTTAAAAGATTCTTTTCAGATATAGTGAGAAAAGTTCAGAAAAAGAGCCATGAAAGCAGTAAATTATTCAGCTATCCTGTCACACAGTGAATGCTGTAAGTCTTTTTGCTATTTGTGTTAGTTGCAGTTTAAAGAAATCCACGGCCTCCTGCCATTGCTCAATACAAAATTCAGTAAAAGGAAAAGTCTTCAATTTATTTAGAGAGAATGAAAAATCTCCATCAAGCACAGGAAGTGGAAGTGAGTAAGTTTCCAAATTAAAACGAACCCTGAAAAACAGCCTACCTTTCTCCGTAAAAAGAAGGAAAAAAACTGATAGAAACACGGAAATACTGACTACATTGAACTGAGATTTTATAAGTCCCTAGACAGATTTTTTTGCTGCAAGAGCATTTTTAAAATCATGATAAGAAAATAATAGGAGAAAATAATATGAAGACAGCCATACTGTCTCATATCAAAGGTATATTTAGCTGTGGGTTAAGCACACAGGCATTTGGATCTGCAGCTTTCAAGTGACTACCTCTAGTGCTGGGCTGGAAGAGATAACAACTTGTGGATTATCACATATCTTCTCAATGTGCTCATGACTTTATACAACTCCTATCATCTTTACTTTGCTCCCCTTCTTCTAATGAGCATCACAGGTAGAGAAGTCAGTCTATTCAGTTATTCTTCGTAGCAAAGCTCATATCTCTATTTAATTGCCTGTGCAACACCTCTGGGTACCTCTTCTATTCTTTCAATATTACTGTCAAGACAAAGAAAATGAGAAAGGCACAGTTTTCCAAGCACAGATGAAGCACGGAATTAAACAGACTAATAACGATGATCTGTATTATTTCTATTTCCTGTTGCAAAGATTCTTGGGGGGAAGGAAAGCTGCCATCTCTTTACTTTTTGGCTACTAGCAATGAAAGATCTGCTGGTTCTATAGAAATAATTGCTGGTAGCAGTGAGATGGAAAGATCAACTCAGAATGCAGTTTAGGAAGATCAGAATTATTATTCTCCTATATACATGAGTTCACATTTGTCTACATAAAATTTGGGACTTGTTTAATGCTTTTTGGAAATCCAACAAGATGTCCCTCGTCTACTTGCTTGTTAATTTCTTAAAGGACTTCAATGTATTCATGGCTTCCTCTAACAAAATGCACGGTGACTCTTCATCTCTATGTCATATTCCTTCAACTTCAGCCAATTCTTTTCTTTAGATGGCATCCCATCAGTTTCTTTACTGTGGTCACCAGGCTTCCTTTCTAAAATGCAGCACTGTATTTCCCATTTCACTGGTACTGAGGATGTTTCAAGTGAAATTCAGCAATCCAGCTATGTCTATCATGAGTTTCTTTACAATTATGTTTCAACCCTTTGAGTAACCTGTGATCAGCATGATATCCGAATGCAACAAATCCTTTAAAAATGTAATAAAATATGACTTTCTTATTCCTGAAGAAACATTACATTTTCTTCAAAATTATAAATAGCCTACTGTCAGGCCTGACAAATTTCAACCCTGGTCTAATGACATTTTTAAAGCCTAGTTTCTTGGGAAACCTCCAGACAGGAAACATCTGGTTTGTCCCACTAGAAACCTAAGCCTTCACTTCTAAGTTTGCCTTATACAATATACTAATTTTCAAAAACAGAATATAAAAGGCTCTAATTTATTCTTTGATTTTATTAGGTACTGTACATTAATTGCAAGCACTGTGATTGTGCAATTGTATTTCCTGATTGAGCCTGTTTTTCTAATCTATAATTATTGTCCTTTGAGCTTTTTTAACAGCAATGGTTGTACACTGTAAAAATCTATCAGTTCTGTGTAACTGGCACGCTCTTAAAATTCCTAATTTTGAACCAAGACTCAAGTGTTTGGGTAATGCATTAACAGAATAAGAAAGGGTGCATTACCTCATGAAATACACTGTCTAATTACAATGCAGACTGGGAACAAAAAGAGATAATGCGATGATATTCATCCATACAGAAGACAGCAGTCTACACATACTGGCAACTTAATTGTTGTGTAATTATTTTCTTATAGGGAAAGAAAAATTTTTAAAAGGCACATAGAATTAGTAACTAAGGGCTGCTGTACAGATATTTTCAAGGAGTCTTCCAAGTGAATTGTTGCAAAGGAAAGTTAAAGAAACATTTATTTGAAAATGTAACTGGTTGACTCTCATGGAATTAGAAAAGACAGTTTCTAAAAGATCTTCAGAGACAAGACAAGCATATGTGTAATATGACCCAAGTAGGAGGAGTGAGTTGGGAGTAGATCACATTTTTTCAAAAAAAACAGCAAAGCTGACATGTTATTTTTATGACATTTCAGATAGATGTTAACAAGACAAGACTGTATTTATCTAGCCAAAAGGCAAAAAAGTTGTATAATAAAATTTGGTGTGACCTAAGCTTTACGAACAGATGTATACAAGTGACTACCTATGTCAAAGATCCTTGACAGAAAGAATCTGTTAGAATCAGGATAAGCCTGAATGCAAAAAAGGAAAGGGATGTTCAAATTAGAGAGGATATCTGCAACAGAATGGTCAGAGAGATCTAGAGACATACAAAAAATGTGGTAAAGCTCTGTATTAACAACACTGAATTTTCACTAAATATAGAAGTGTTGGATGGAACTCTGAGCAACCTGGTATAGTGAAAAGTGTCCCTGGCCATGGAAGGGGGTTGAACCTAGTAATTTTTAAGGTCTCTTCCAACCCAAACCATTGTATAATTCTGTGAATGTTGGTACTATTGTGGTTTACCCAAATACTTAATGCAGTGGAATGACTTCATTCAGTTAAACAGTCTTTGAATCAGTGTCTGTCCTGCTCTCTCAAACCCGACAAACAATATATTTTTGCTCTAAAGCAGTCTCAAAAGCCAATTTGCCCAAATCAAATTAACACATCAAAATATTGTTAGCACTAATTAACTGGTAAATTAAGAGTTATATAACTGATTATCGTATCAGCTCTTCCCAGAGTCAAGTAATTTATTATTTTGCTTTCTGCAAATATCCCTACCAAATGGAGTGAGGCAAGTATATGATGACTTAGAAACATGTTTCTTATTATTTGAAAATTAGAAGATGTAATAGATCTACATTTTTATGGTCTTGATTGAAATTGAGAAAACAAAGAGCCCTAAAGTAATATGTGGTTCTAGCTGCATGCAATTGTTTTCTTTAATCCAACAGTTGGCTTAAAACTGTGTGAATCAACTCTCAAACTCCATTTTACTCAGAGCATGGGGATTCTGAGGAAGACCAAAATTTCAAGTGTTTCCCTAGCTCTTTGGTTTAGCTAAGATCAGGAAAAATTATAATCTGGCTATTTTTGCTCTTCAGTTTTGAATTTTTTCTCACAATCTGAATTATGTAATGTGGAACAGGTCTCTTGGTCTTTAGAAGCTATATTGCAATTTATAGTAGTTTTCAATTAAACACTATACTTACTTTCCTAGCATAGTAAATTTTAGTTCTTCTGTTCACTTAAAATTATTTTAAAACCATTGGGGTTTTTTGTGAAGACTATATTTACATTGGAAAGCAGATATTTTCTGTACATAAAATGTGAATGTATTTTATACTTATCTAGTTCCACAGCTCACAGATCATGTGCTTACACAAGTGGAATAGGGTTTTTCCTAGGGCCGTAAGTATTTCTCTATTACTGTGAAATATTATATTTTACCCTGTTCGGTATTACCATTTGTATTTTACTAAAATGCTAGAAGTAAATCCTGGGGGTTTCTTTTTGCAAATAGAGGGCAGGGAATCAAAGGATTAACACTGCGTGAATGCAAACGTGAAAACTCAGTACCCCAGAGTCAACAGAGCACATTGATCATAAGACATTTTTCTGCTAATAAGAATTTTGTTTAATTTACACAGCTGGTGGCTGCAGTAGCTGAAGGCACTGCCGTTGGCTTTCTGTTGCCACCCCTCTGCCCCTGCAGCCATGTGATGAGGTCAGGAGTTTGCCCAGCTCTTAGCTGCCTCACTGTATACTCCATCTCAGCTCAGCTCTTCTGGCACTTCCAGTTTAGACCAAGATGCCAAACTCTGCCCTGAAGTGACTGCTGTGCACAGAGCAGCTCTCCTCTGCCGACTCTGCTATGAGGGCAGTGGCCTTCAACTAAGAGGACCACCAATAGCTGAGACGACTCTATTCTAAGCAACTTTGTCCAAAATTTTTAACTGAAATTTTTAATGAAATTTTTCCCATGGCTAGGAAAAAGAGGGCTTTAGTTTACATTAAGATAGTAGAAAATATGTTTTAAATTATCAGTCTTCCTGCTTTTATTGTGAAAACTGCCAGCTAAAATCCAGGATATTTTTGTACAGCAGAGATGCATATTTTTCTCTCTCAGAAATACTTAGCATATTAGGCCAAAAAAAAGGCTTAATGAAGGAAGCAAGTATGTGTTTGTCGTATTTGTCTCCAGTTTTCATGAGGAAAAAACCTCCCAAACTTAATATATTCTCTATAAATAAATAAGATTGCAATTGAGATTCTATGAGGAATTTCTTCCAAAATTTTGGCTGGCTGCTTGGATAAATTCATTCTAACTAAGAAAAACTAGAACGATTTTAAATAAACAAAAATTACTATCTGAATTAAATGAATAGTGTTCAGCTTTTAGTTTAAATAACTTCTGCAACAGCACAGATTATAAGAGAAATTTACTGCTGCCTTTGAAAGAAAGTACTTCAAGCAGCAGATGAATTTCAGATGCGTTACTTGTTTAATAAACGACCAGTATCACATTCCTGAGCATTTCTAGGTTTTTTAAAGTTCATTTTCCAGTCTCACCTACTATAAGCCTGCTTGACATACAAAGTACTGTCAAATTTTAGTATCAGTGAGATGATATCATGAGCTAAAAATTAATCTGATTGCAGCAGAAATAAATTAACTTCAGTAATTCACAGCAACATGCAGACTGACCTGTCCAGTAACAGGTTAGGTGCAAACAAAAGCTTTCCTGGGTGTTCCATGGAGCGCCAGACTAAGCCGATCATCAGTATCTCTAACCAGGCACATTCCAGTAGATGAACCTGATCATGGAGTGTTAAATCCACAAATCCTGAAAGAATAAATAGGAGACAATAAAAACACTCCAGTTTTATAAGTGGAACATTGTTCAGAGAACTAGGTTAAAAAGTGCATTAGAGGTGGATAAACAAGAAGAGCAATAAAATAGACGTGTGTTCTCTTTATATTTTGGGATGAGTTTTGTCCACTGGGATTCCATGCTAAAGAACCATCAGAACTTTCTAGCTGACTGTTTTTGTGCTGGCTGTACTCTTCCCAAAAATCAGAGCAAGAGCCTGGACAGCATCGCCATCCCCACACCTGTTACCAGAGGCCTGTGAAGCCAGGTGCACACTGCAGAAAGGGACATCTGTCTGCTCCAGCACCACACTGCCTGGGACATGGTGGAGGCAAAATGGAAAAATGCCTGCTATAAAATGAAGTGACAGCTCTAATCAGCTAACCCCAGACCAATTCTCTTGGTGGAATGCTGTTTTACAGACTCAGGGACAATTCACCATACTGCAAGTGCAGTACCTGTGTGGAAGAGGGACCAACAGAGCATTTCAATTAAACTAGGGAGCAAATGCTTATCTTTGCACAATCAGAATTCACTGATGAAACACCTGTTTATATTCCTACTGGACTACAGAACATGGAGGAAGGAAGTACTTTGTATTTAAACACTAGAAACAACGAATGCAAAATAAGAGATGGCTTATAACAGTACTACAAAAAATGAAAAAAACAGAGTAACATTGAAGGCAGATATGAAACCATAATCACAGTGGTCCTCCCTGTGTTCGCTTTACGCAACAGATTGAATTATTCTCTGTTTTGAATTCTCACTTTTCATGAACCTTATTTTCAAACCAAAAATATAACCAAAGTAGAGATTGCATAATACAATTTATTAGATCTTGCGTAAGTTATTCCTTGAAATTAGAACAAACTTCTTAAAATAAAATGTGCAGAAGATGCCTTAAAACAGATCTTATTTATCTTTTGCTCAGTGTTACAAGTGAAACACATTATTGAACTTTGCCGTAATTTTTTTTGGTAATTGTAATGATTTATACTAATTTTCAGAATACAGGTTGCATGGTAAACTACGTTACCTAAAATGACTGGGATTTTCCTTCTGTGTTGTGTCCTCTCTATAGATATATACTGAGTCAGTTTCGAGGCATATACGTGACATACACTTGAGTATTATCTTGAGAAAAAGGAAGAAAAAAGGCAAGTATTTTAAAAGTTAAATGTTGTGCTAGGAAATGTATTTTTCAGATAAGAAAGAGGTAGAGAATAAACAAAATACAGCTCACAATAACTTAGAAAATATTGTTAAGTTTGGTAAAACAGTTGTGGATATAATTATTTTTAATGAAAATATCTCAGAGAGCTAATAAATCTAGTGGTAAGAAATCATCCAAAAAAAGGAAACGGCTTTGACGTGTTTGAAATAAAACCCACCTATCAATCACTGGAAGTGAATTTAGGCAGTTGCAATACCTGCTGTTTTTACGGAAGTGGTAACAAGAGGAAAGAAATAATTGCTTTTTCCTGTATTTTTCCTTTATTACCAAGTACAAAAAATTATTTTCCAACTTCAAAGACTGATGGAATGGCACTTGCCTGAGTCACCAAGCAGCTTGAACAATAGAGCTGAAACTTAAAAGAGCAACATTCTTAACTACAAAGCATTGGTTACAGCACTCAAGAACAAAATTGGCAGAAAGAAAATGTCTGTAATGAAAATGTCTGGAGAACAAATAATAAATACTAGGTTTCCTACTAAGTATTGCCTTAAAATGATAATACATAATAATTGCCTTGATGGCTTTTTAGGTGACATTGTGAATTTATTACCTTGCTGTCGGTAAAATTAGCTAGTTAGTTTAGCTGGTAAAACTAAATGTCCTGTCCAAAGAAGCTGTGGATTCCCATCCCTCGAGGTGTTCAGCGCCAGGATGAAAGGGATTTCGAACAACCTGATCTATTGCAAGGTGTCTCTGCCCATGGGAAGGGGGTTGGAACTAGGTGATCTCTAAGGTCCCTTCCAACCCAAACCATTTGATTATTCTATAAAATGACAAATTTGATGAAACAAAATTCTATAAGATATTTGATACTGTAAAAGCATGCAACACATTAACTGAATGAAAATATTTCAAATTTCACATTTCAGTATGGGAAAAGGGTAATGAACTGAACTGAAGTATTTCTAAAGGAAGGACATACAGTTTACTTCTTAACCATAGACAATTTTAATGATGACGCGGAAAAAACAGAAGTCATAGTTCAGATGTCCTGCTGGCATATGGGAAACATCTAATGAAGACAATGAACTTTATAAAAAGCCAGGGGAACTTTGAGAGCGTAAGAAAGCTGAGTTATCTCGATGTTACCTGAATCTGATAACCATCCTGGAAGTGGGATGAGAAGTTAGACTGAATGGTAGAGAAAGGTCAAAATGAATAAAGCATTGAAAAATCTGTCCTCTGGTGAGGATTAAGAGGAATTTAGTTACTCCTTGGGAAGGTAAATAGTCTAGAGGGTTAAAGGACTGCAATGGATGAATATCCAAAGAAAAAGAGGATAGCATTACAAAAGATAATGGCATAACAGAGAGAAGCCCATGCTGGAAGCTAAACCGGCTCCAAGTTAGACTGCAAATTAGGGGGCATTGTTAACAACAAAAGTAGTTATTATCTGAGAATCACATTAAATTTCCTTGAATTTGCTCTCATTTGAAACATTAATCAAGATTTAATGATTTTTTTAAAGACATATTCTTCTTCAAGCAAGCTAATTCAGAATAATGTTACAGAAGGTTAAATTAAATCATGAATAAATCTTTAGTCAGTCCATCATGTAGAGCATGCTGCACTTTAATGTTGCTGAAATTACGCGTAGATGTGCACATAATTCTCAAATTTCAGTACTCTTTTACTGTTGGAAAGTTTTGAAAATTATTCACAAAGTATTTTTTAATTCTAAATTTTTGATTACTGTGCTTCTAGGAAGAAGAAAGACTTCACTTCACTGTTGATATATTAATTAATTTCAGTTTGGATATAACCTACATCTCACTCCATATACCAGACTGACCAATCTCATGATCTTATATCAATCAAAATCAATAACCTAGATTGCCACTAGTCCATTCTATCCAACATATATCATATGTTCAGCAGGAGAAAGATGCTTAGGGAATAAAAGCCATGCCTAGACCATTCCTTTTTTTTCAAATACAGATAAATTAACAGCGTTTCTGAGTGATTGCCAACAACGAACCTAACGCATGTTCTACAAATCCTTGTATGAATAAGGAAATCAGAACTTCTGAAAAGCCAGAATGATCTTCAAAGTAAATCTCTTTGTAACCTGGGAGTTTGGACAACACAAGGACTACTGGAAATAGTATTCAGTAAAGCATACACGCTTGAGAAAAATGGTTTACGCACTAAGTTGTTTGATTGCAGTAAGGAACAACATAAAGCTCAGATGATTTTAATTTATTGCTAATGTAACATACATCATGCACCCTTCAGTCCTCTGAAATAACCACTACCAACATATTTATATGTACATATGTGTGTCAAATTTTACTGATCATTTTGAAACTAATAAATTCATCATTTGGCTTAGTGACTTTGGACCAAATAAGTAGCTACCTGTTTTATGAGAAACAATTTCCATAGCAATTACCATTCTCTGAGACCCAATATCCAGTGTCATTGCAGATTCAATCCTTCAACAGTAAGTCCTCCACTGGACACTTAATAACATTTGAGGATCATTATCATAATTCTGCAGTTTCTCCTAATAGGACACAACTACAGGGTTTCCAAACTTCTCAAAATCAGTTAAGTAAATGTGAAAACAAATTATAAAGAAACCCTTCTTTGTACATCTGATCCAACTCTAATCCAACCTATATGTTTATACTAAATCTAATTACCATGATGTGTACCTAAAAGATGAATGTCAGCCAATTTCTGCAAGAAAATAAATATTATTGTGTCATAAAGAATGACTGTCTCCAGATGCTTTGAAGAAAAGTAAAATAAAAGCAATAAATGGTTTTTAAAGCAATAGCAAAGCTCCATCTATCAAAGTATCCCATTTACAACAGCAATTGATACCAGATGTTTACAGCAAAACATAAAGCAGGAGAAAAAAGCTTCTACAGGAAGTTTCCTAATGTTCCAGAGGTGTGCAGCTCGGACTTGCAGAGCTGGAAATGGTCTTTTTGTGATTGATGTCCCTCAACATTCTTCCCTCCAAGTTTCTCCAGGTGTTTTAAGAACTGACTTAGGCATTTAATGCAGTTCAGGTATGTTTTACGTACTCTGAAGCAGTACTCTCCAGTAAGAAGTTCCACACTCTCAGTTAACACTAGGTAAGTAACAATGTCCTGTTGTTCTGAAAAAAAAAAATTTCTCTCTGACTTTCAGTTGATACATCTAATTATTTTATTGGAAGATTCCATCATTCCCTAGGTCATCATCTCACTTCTCTTTTCCAAACAATTTTGGTCTATTCAGTCGCTCCTTAGATGAAAGTTATTCTGTTCACCTTTGAAACAATGTTGCCCTTCTTGGATCATTTTCCCATTCAACTATATTCTTTCAGAGACAGTGAGACCAGGACTTCAGACTGTTTCAGTCTGCCCTTATCTTCATCACATTATTCAACTTAATAACATCCATAATTTTTAACGCCATTATTCACACCCCTTTTTTCCAGCAAACTTACACATATGTTGAACACTAAAGTCTTAAACGTCCTGCCAGCTTGTCTGCTACGTATTTAACTTAATAGCAAGAGAAATTTTTATAATACCTCCTGTGGCAAAACACAGGATCTTAAACAACACCAAAAAGTTGTGGGAAATCCGAACATTCTTACATTTTGTGTCTTAAATGTGTCCGAACAGACCACTGTTTTTTTCTCTCTTAATGCAATGTTTGGAAAAGTGGCAACAACTACTGAAAAAAGCTGTTGTTTACAACTCAATACAGTATGTCAGTCATGTGACAGTCATGTAATAGACCACATTTGGAACAGAATGCTAATTAGGTTGGCAAAGACAGCAGGAAAGTAGTGGTGGGTGCTGCAACCTAATTGCTAGCAACCATCCAATAAAGCAACAAAATAAAGAGAGGCTTGTATAGAGAAAAATATCTAGGTAGATGAAAGGCAAAAGCAAAATAATTCCTATGGCAAGTTCTGTTCTCAAAAAAACAGCCATAGAGAGAAAAAACATCTGTTCTTCCTAATCTAAAGTATGTTGAAGGACCAATACCTCAGTCACCACTGTTTGATCAAGTGGGGAAACCTGTGCCTATTTTAATGCCACGAGCTTGGTACCCAACCTCTTCACTTTAAACAGAGTGGTGAGACTGCATCTATGCATTTATCTAGCACATAAGATGACATTCTGTTCTGAAATTGCATGGATCACTCAGCCTCTTCAACCTTTAAGGCTGAGCCCTGAAACCTCTTAGTTAAGAGGTGGCTAAAACCCACACCTTGACTACAGCCTTGTCCGTACACAACAACAGCAGAGCAAAACAAATTCTGAGGCCAAGTGAATCAGAGAACCACAAACACTGTTTTCCCTGAGCTTCAGTATTCACACAGCTATTTCTATAATGCTACTTATTCCTAATTCTTTCCACAGATCTTCAGACCAAAATTATAAGACACTTCTATTAAGTTCTCCCTCCTAAGGGCACTTACAGTATGACATGGACATACTGGTTTAATTGTTTACACAACACCAGTGTTTTAAATCAAGACTTATTTTGAAAACCAAAGATCAAAGATCTGTAAACCTCAACATTTTCAGCCCAAATATTTTGCTGGAAGAGTAGTCTTGTTATTTCATTTTTTTAAAAGGACATTGCTTTTGTTTCTGTAAGTGTGGTCAGAAAAAAATTAACTACAATTTACTGAGTTCCTGGGAGGAAATCTGAAAGGCAAACACAAAGCAAGTGGCACAATTTTAAGAGCCTCTAACTACTTTGTCTGCTGTTTCACAATTCTCTATTTTTGCTGCCTGTATAACTATAATATAGAAGTACAGCAATTCAAACTTACACACTGTCTCGTCTGAGTGTAAACAGTCTGTCAGAAATTAAATTTCTTGGGATCAAAGAGAACAGCATCTGCTCTTAATTACTGTTAATTTCTTTTGAAAATTATACTTCTCATTTTGCCATTTTCAGCTCTAATGGTTTTAAACTTCTTTCTGAAAAATAAAAAATACAATTTACAGGCATAAACTTAATATAGGTTAGAAATGTTTGGGGTTTTGGGCAAAAACCCTAAAAGTCAGAAGGATGATGAGGCACTGATTTCACAGTCTGTATTCATACTGAAAGTCAAGATCAAGCAAGCTTTTGCTCTTCACCTGTAGTGGAGGTTTTCATCCTCCCTGAATTGGCCTTAGGAAAACTACCTAACAGTTTGGCAGGTAGACCATCCAGCCAAACTCCCTACCTGACACTGTCCCCAGAACAGGATGCTACAAGGATGTCACATTTGCCACTGTTATTTCAGATCCTATTTGTAGGAGCTGGTCTGTTCTGCCTCCACTTAAAAGTTGCACTGGTATGATTCTGAAATGCATTTCCCAGGTAAATGAGAACCATTTCAGCTCCTTTCCAGGAATATGTAAATTTGTCATGACTTCACTCAATGCTTTCTGCTTGGACAAAAAGAACATACGTTTTCAGACCTGTCCAGTCCATATCTTTTCATAATGAGGAGTCTAAAAAGTTCCTGAGGCCATTCCTGGTCCAAGTAGCCAATTCCTTGTTCAGTATAGGAACCTCTCTTTCCCTCCTCAAGTACACACCAGTCTAAACTATGACCAAGTGCACCCTGCCTACATCTGATATATTAAATACTGTCCTATTTCAAGTTTCCTATCCCAGAGCAAGCTCGTAAATAAGTTAGGCAAGTAAAAGTTGATCTACTCAAAGCAATACTTTGCACCAAGCACAATTAGAATTTAGGGCCGTGGAAACACATCAGAGGTAGTGACAGATAATTGCAGCTGGTCAGACATACATTCTCTTCTGACAAATTCTTGCCACATTTTTATGAAATACTGATGCTTTGCCTGAGAGAAACATGAGAATTCTCCAGCACAACACCAGCTTGGCTGGCAATGCTCCTAGGGAGAAGGACCATGCGCTGCCCGGGAGTCTGCAGGAACACCTAGCATGAGAGCCACCCCTTAGCTGTGAAGTGTCCCTGTGAGTTTTAGGGACAGCAAGTTCTCTCTAAACAGCAGCACAAGCAAATTATTCTGTAGGATTTATTTGATTGCCTGAAGATCTGTCCTGTGCCGGTGGATGGTCAGGCTGTGTGTCTAAAGCTCAAGATGTCCTCCTTGGAGAGAAGATAGGCTGGGTAGTGTTGTGGATCAAGCCCATCCCTGAGTCAGGACACAAATGTACCCAGTGAAGAAAAGTGCTGCCAAGTCCTGACTCCCTCACACCTGTCACTGTGTGAGCCTCGACTCAAACACAGGGGTTTTTTTGCAACTCTTTCACTTTTTTAACCAAAGATTATTCCAGAAAGTGCATTAGCAGTAACCATTCAACACAAATACATTGAGGCCTTCCATCAGGGAACATAATAAAAGTAATTGGCACTCACATAGCACTTTACATTTTCAAAGGGCAGTAAAACCATTAAGTATTATTAAATGTATTTTATAGATAGAACACAGGGAGGTTAAGTGCCTCATCCAGGAGAAGGCAGGATTAGGACAGAGGTGTCTCAGCATACTCTGGCATCCTTTCAACCACAAAAATCTTTGAGTTGAAGACTCCTTGAGCCCAAGTGAAAGTTCTGTTTCCCGCAAATCAGTAATGGAAAAAAAAACAGAAGCAACTGAACTTTTCTCACAGAGAAAAAGGAAAAAAGCTTTGCAAAGTTAGATTTGGGGGGAAGATTGTTTGGAATGTGAGCAGAAAAGCAGGATACAGGGAAGTACACAAGCATTAATTTTAATCGGTCTCACTGATCTAGGCAAGGTAACAACCTGTGCCAGACAAATCTTAGGCCTAAATTTTCCTTACTCTCTTAACAAGCAGTTTTAAAAGTTATCAAAATAAGAACAAATCTTGCTAGTAATAATTATAAAAACAACTACTGTATAAGACTATTGTAAGTGAAGGCTGCCTGCCAGTTTACAAGTGAAAGCTTATCATACTTGTATTGTAAAGCAAAAAGAGAGACGTACATATATTTTCTGTACAGAAAATAAGCTCTTCCATTAATCAATAAAAAGTGATATTCATTATTACATGGAAAATTCTTGCAGCACTATGTAACAGTTATTTAAAACATGTTAATGATAATTCCTTCCTGGACTGTAATCCAGATGTCTGAGACACAGGGTACGCTTTGACAACACTAAGATGTTACTTTATGGTTCTTTTACCACTGAGAGCTGTGCCATTTGTCAGGAAGTTCAGGCTTGCAAATAAAAACCACAGAACACTGTCTGTGTATTGAGAATGGGACAACAGCAGCTGTTCCCTGTGATTTTGAGTGTAGGAACAGCCCATCAGCTGCATGCGAAGGCTTTTCTTCGAAGGTTGTCCTCTGAATTTTTCCCTGGTCAGGTGAAGAAAGACACTACTCAAAATTTATTAGCTGGTGACTAAAATAGATGGTATGAGGTAATACATCGTTTATTTATTGTCTCTGCAACAGTTAATTACATTATATTAAACTTATACCAGTACTCAGGCCAGTTGCAAGTAGTTTGGAGGGATTTTTGGGGGATTTGTCATTTTTGTAAGAGGTCACAGCTACGCAAAATGTTTTCCATCAAAAGCAGATGCAGCTAAAATAATTTCTGGGGCTGGTTATGCATTCTTAGCTGACTTTTACGAACTCAAAGGACAGACTCATAAATACAAGCTGTCCTCTCTACTTCATTCTTTCCCCTCCTCCCCTTCCCCACCCAACTAGGGCTGCCACACTGCTGGTCTCTTCTGCTAGTTTAAGTGTTCAGATAATTGATGAAATAACCTGTCAAGAAGGAGGAGCATGAAAGCGACCGAAGGGCAGTTAGGAAGCACAACCACCTCGGAGAGTTTACACTTTGTATAAATCTGCGCTAAGACTTGAGGTCACATCCAGCACGACTGGGATTTTTTTTGTCTGTTCAGTTGCATCCAAGACAGTATGAGGTTTTCAGCATTTGTTTGACCTCCTTACTAAAGTACCAGGCTATGCTCCAATCACAACCTAAACCAAATGTAACTGATGGTTTTGTGGCTGTCAAAAAAAATCATTCAAGGCAAAAGGTCTCATTAAGCAATCACTCTTTGAACCATCTCTTTAAGCAACCACAGTTTTCAAGCAAACATATAATCACTGGAGGGGGGAAAAGGAGGCAGACTGAGGTAGACTTTCTGAGGTTTTTAAATGACCCCAGCATGCCCCTGCAAGGTTTCAAATGGTTGTTTGAATACACAATTACTGCAGGAGAATTTTAAAACCAAATATCAAAGACTTCCCAGTTGTTTTCCTCTTTCGCAGAGTGCACCTACGTGCTTTTACTACATCCTCTTACTACTTTTATAAGCACTCTATTTGGCAAAGGCACTTTGGATGGTGCAGTACCCTAATGGTGTCAGCGAGAGTAGCAAGCCAGTGGGTTGTTCACATGGAGCCCTGACTGGAGCTGGCTTGGGCAGCATCGCATGCCTGGCCTTCACTGTGACACCAGGAGACAGACCTTGCTAGAGGAAGAGGCTCTGGAAAACCTCAGGGTGGATAAAGGCAATGCCACACAGTCGAATGGTAGTAGGGGGGGACAGGATAGGGAGGGCAAGTGAACAAAACCAGGTTAAAGGGAGGCTGGAGACCGACTGTACCACAGGCAGCTCATTTCTACTGCTCTGCATCTCAATTCGTCCACAAATGTTAGGGTGTAAAAATATCTCCACTGTTACATTTTTTATCCTTTTTGTTCCTTTAATTATAAGAGCTATATGAAAGACTTAAAGGTCATCATAACACAATCAAGAACATTTTAAAACAGAGATAAAATTAGATTTGCAAGATAACACAACCAATGGCCAGCTTCAGCCACTCTTCTAAACTAACATTAGTTATATAAGATGAAATTAAGGATTAACCCTATTCTTTCTGACTTTCCCTAAAATCCTGGTTTTATACTTTTATTTCCAATAATTCTGTTTAATTCTTTAAGAATTAAAGTCTCACTGTTTCAATTTATATCTCGGCCCATGTCTGGAGGCTTTAGAAGTGTCACTTTTTAAATTTAACAGTTTTTTGACTGCAAAACCTTTCACATGATGAAACTGGGAGGGCTATTTACGAATTTCTTCATTCATAAAACTTGGTGAACAAGGCACTAAGCTTTTTTCTCCAGGCTTTCCCACTACTGTGCTCACCACTGAACCAATTAGCATTCATTGCAGCAGCACCTGGTATTAGCAGCAAAGAGGATTATTTTGCAGCCCAAGGAAAAGAAGAGAAAACTGTCAAGTTTGTAGTGAACTAGAAAACTAAAACTGCCTCAAGACTACATATAGAAATTGCTCAGAACATAATGTGCTGTACCCAAGAAATGAGGCATAACTTCAGAGTTCATGGTCTGGTCATTCCTTATAGTCACTAGGATATAAAACTAGCTTGACTAATGCACCTGCATCCATTTTATTCCTTCAGATTGTTCACTTTTGAAGAAGTATTGTTCTGTCTATTGCACTTATATGTGAGTAACAGAAGCTACATACGTTTATATGGGTACTTTATTATCCATTACATTGCCTGGTATGTACATCAAAACAGAAACACAAGTATATATAAATGAAACATCAAATGTTTCTTTTTCCTCCTATTCCTTTCACCCCTACATGGCTGGTTTTGAACACAACCCAATCTCTGAAAAATTATCCAGGAAATTGTAGGGATACATCAAAGAGAAGGAAGACAGCAAAATTAATTGCAGCAATTTCCTTTAACCACTACAACAAGAAGACTATTTCAGCAGCTGTGTGGGAGTGCCATCATAAGACAGAGCAAAGGAATACTTTACAGGGAAAGCAAGACACTGGAATGCAGCAGGCAATTCACTTTAATTTTCATGTCCAGGGAGACCTAGAAAGTTATCAAGCAGCATGTTTCCACAAAACACATCATTGTCTTAAACCCCTTTTTTTGCACTCTCCTTCAATGGGTATCAAACCCAAGGCACCCTCAGGAAACTGTCACACATTTCATGGAGCAGGCTCAGGTGCGCACAAAAACCACGGGTGTTGCACTTGGAGAACAGTGACCTTGACTCAAGCTCCCATACTGCCTGCTGAGACACATACTGAGGCCAGAGCTCAGGGGCTGAGGTTGGAAGCACTCTGACAGAGCATTTTACATTAGAAAGTGACAGGCTGACACGTTTAAAACACTCTGGGTAACATGTCAGATTTCACAAAACAAAAACAAACAAAGAAAAAAAGGCTGGATTCTATCTGGAAACATGATGCCCTTGTCAGCACCTCATCTTCATTTTCAGCACTCTACTAGGCACCTATTCCTACTCAGCATTGCAAAAGGTACCTAAACTTCCAGGAAATATATGACCCTTCTCCCCAAAATTGTCTTCTTTTTATTTTAAACAGGTGCCTGAAATACTTGAAATTTTAGTGGCGTCTACTCTTTCACATTGAAAAAAATTTCATTTCACCCAAAAAGGTTATTATCTAGCAGACAGTTTCAAAAATTTCGTTTTGCATGAAGTGAGAATCTTTACTTTTTACTGTTTGTATCTGCCATGAAACAAAGAAACTAATTATTTACACAACTCTAATGGAGACATCTGGAAAAGCTTTGGAACAGTGTACAAACTCATCCAAAATGACCGGACCTATAAACTCTGTTTGTCATCCTTTGACAGGACTGGAAAATTGCATGGAATCCCACTACATTAAAAAAAAAAAAAAATCACTGTAATGTCTCATAATAAGTACAATAGCAGAAGTTAAAGATTAGAAGAAAAACATGTAACTTAAAATTCAGAAAGTTTTCACTGGAGTTATAATTTGATATTTTTTCTAAATTGTAAAAAAAGTGGTAGTTTTCATCTTTCTTATTTCAGACACACTTTGATTTATTTTGTTTTTCTTTTTTCTTTCACCTGCATATGAAATGCAAATTTGACAGACTGCCTACAGATGAGAATAGAACTCTATCAGGAAATGGAGCCACTTCATACAGCTCAGACATAGTCTGGGAGACTGTTCTGTCCATAGCATCACCATACTGATCCTCGAAGCACAGTTTGGATCATATAAAGAAGACTTTTTCAGGCTGAAGGCTCCTATCCTGAGAGGCAGAAGAACTGTGTTTGGTGAAGGAGCCCTGAGGCAGGAAATATCACCTGATTGTTACCCAAAAGGTGTTGCCCACTTTTGATGACATCCAGAAGGTTATGGGTTTCTGTTATATACTTCTACAGCTCATATATCTTTATATGCTGCCATAGCTACACTGCTGCCAGGAGGAGAGTTGCCAGGATGAGACAAAGTCACGCAGTGACTGCAATATAGACACAACCAAAATAGGTCACATGGAACTGATGTTGTACTATGATGGTAAAAGACAAACTTATAAACAACTGAACAAGAGACAGAAAACGTGAAACAACAATGTGGTGAAAACTTTTCAAGATGACACAGCATTCTAACTTTCATTATCCTAAATACGTTTATTAATGATCTGACAGGCAGAGAAATCAATGAGGCAGCAAAATATGAAGATAACAGAAAATAATTTAACTTAATTAGGACAAATGAAACACGAATTTCAGAGATACTCAGAGAAGTGAGTCATCTCCTAACTGTTTGTGCTAAGTCTGGAATCAGCCTAAATTTTAAGCATTTTCAGGCTTCATTTTTGCACAGATAGACAATCAAAATATGAACTGAGAAAGACGGATGAACTTGGAAATTCAAAAAAAAAGAGGAAAAAAATCTTAATATTATTGTCTTACACATACACCAAAAAAAAGGTAATTCTGAGTAAAATAAAACATCTACAAACACATTTAAATATAGTCCTACCCTGATTAAACATCAAGTATTAAGAAGCTGCTCAGAGACTCAGAAGCCAAGAGACTCTGAGGGTTCAAGAGGCTGGCAACTTGTTAAGAAGTGGGAAAACAGTACATCTACATTATCCTGAACTACTTCTGACATCCCATTAGTGAATAATTTCAGTCTTCCACCTACGTGAAATCAGCTATTACAAGTTACTCCACATTATTTGTAAATAAAATAACTCATGGAAAGCTGGTAACAGTTACTCACTGTCAGCTGAAGAAAAGCAGATCTGGATTCATCAGACTGCAGTGATGGATTTTTACCAAAACCTCTCCGAAGCCCTGTTACTGATAAATAAGGTACAAAAAAGCTCATCTGGAGTCTAAAGAAAAGAGCACTCTGACTGCACTGTCTGCTGAAATAAGGCAGTAAAGGAAGTGTGTTTGTGTTGCCTGGCACCATCTCGTTCAAATGTTCCAATGTGTGTCTGTTTGAACACTTGATTAGAAGTGTTCATGTAAGAAATAAAAAACCAAAAACAACAAAAGCAACAACTAAAAAAGCCCAAAAAACAACCAAACCAAGAGGACAAGAAAGAACCACACAAAAAACAGAACAAAAAACCTTACAATACTTAAAGTAGCACGTAAAAAATTCTGCAAAATATAAGCCACTCTTTTTTGAGAAGAGAGGCATACTGGCAAGGCATAAAACAGGAGCATAATGAGCAGTATAAAAGAAATAGAAGATTTAATTCATATTTATGCCTGTAGGCTAAGAACTTTCAAATTGAGAGGTGGTGGCGGGGGAAGGGGTGTTTCACAACAGGGATATTTAGTGTTCTTCATATGTTCCCCATGCAGCAGATAAAATCCTGAGACACCAGTTTAGGAATGGATTCACTGTGGCACATTGTGAGAGAGTTCTCCATAACTGACACATGGAGGCATTGGCACAGTCAGTGCTTTCCTGTGGTAAAGCAACATTCGTCCCGAAAGTATAAAGGAACATAACCCTACATGTTTACCTGGGGAAAAAGAAGTGCATTTGGTATTTATATTGGAGCCAATGATCCTTCATAACTGCGTTTATATGAATACCAAGTGGGGAAAAAATGAAGTCATAAGTTGATAACTGTGCTGGATTTTCATGGGCAGCTCTTCCGTGTCAGCTGAGAACCACTCCATTGGTTTTAAAATGTGTGAGATGTTAACCAGTTAATACCAGTGTTTAATCCCATAATCACCAAATAAAGTACACTAGAGCTTTTCTTTTCCACAGACATTGCAAAATCCCACCACGCAGAAGACTAAGAGTCAACTGCTGATTCCAAAAGGCTGCCACATGCTTCTGTCACTTCAGGTCACTATTTACTAGCTGTATAGTGCAAACTTGGCCCAAAGAACTTCCATAAGAATTTACTGCCTTCCTGGAAGAGAAAGACTGAAGAACAAGTTTCAAAAATATGCACTAGAATTGGCAACCAACCAGACAGTCTTTGCCTCCTGGTAAGCAAAGCATCTTGTACCCCAGGGATGGAAGCCAGTGAAAGACCCTCTGTGAACAAGAATGCATCTTGATTTAGGGGATACTACCTCCTACCCATGAGTCTCCAACCCCTCACAGCTATGGCATACCATTAGAGAATATGTTGCAGATTAAGCAGGAATATGCAAAGTAGGAGCTAAACATCTACGTAAGCAAACAGGATAAAGACTGTAAATGGTGCCAGGAACTAGACGATTCTTGCCCTTTTTACAAGAGAGATTGAAAAAGCTCTCTCTGCGTAAAAATAAAGAGAAATTAAATTAGAAGAAGGCTTGCTCTAGAGCTGTATGTCACTATTGGCAGCATAGATACATGACTATTTCATTCCAGCACTATCACATCAATACTTGCCTATTCATTCCTAGTATACTGTCACTCCCACACTACAATTGTCTCAACTATTTTGCCGTGAACCGGACTGGGGAACTCACACAAGTTATTGGCAATACAAAACACACACCCAAAAGATTAATTTTTAACCCAGATAAATCCCTGTCTTGCATAGCCACCCCAAGACAGGGAGAAGCAGAAAGGTAGGAACTGTTCCAGCAAGCACTGCAACCAGAATAAATACTTGTGAAATTACAATCTCATAAAGTATGTCCTAAAAATATATGCGATACTCACAAGAAATACTACCCTTGTAGCAATCAAAGGAGATTTCTGAAATAGGTCAGATATGCAATACTAATGTAATAGTTGATATTATATGGCAATATTGCAATTTTAGTGCTATTCCAGTCAGTTGTTTTTAATACAATGAACACACCCAGTTAGAAACTGTTCAGTGTTTTAGCAAACACCTGACTCTCATGCCAGCAGCCTGTGTAGCCACTTCTCTCTTTGCAGCCGTGTCTTCTGAGGGACAGCAGCTGTTGCAGAAGATGCTTCATTAGACTATTGATAAGACTTAATATTCTCTAGGAACATTTTAATTAGCCTACTCTACCACTTTCCCTATCTTTGTGAATCAAAGTACAATTAGATTTCTTGAATTCTGGTTTTCTAAATCAACCTAAACACTCCAGAATATAATTTCACAGGGAGCACAACACATTTAGCCTTTAAGCAAGATTTTGAATGGTATTTTCCTCTTGTTCTTACATTAAACTTGATTCTGGGTCTTAAGGCTTCCTATTGGATTTGGTTCCAAACCAAAATCCTCAACCTGCAGAGACAAAAATCACTGAAAATTCTGATGACATGCATTTTCTTTTTCTGAGATCAGTCTGCTCGCAAGCAGTACCAGATACCCGTGAGAATCACGGGGTGCCTCTGACAGCCTGAGCAGTGCCCCTCTCCGCTGGGCAAAGGGAACCGGACACTGAATCAAAGTCAAGATCTTGATTCCTGCCTTTTGTTTCCAGGACTCCTCAAGAGGCTTAAGAAGCTTTAGCTCTAGACCCAGAGTCTAAGCACAGTGATAAATATTTCATCTCTATCTCACTGCTCCAGGACTGTGGCATACAGTGACATTTCTTACAAAGAACAGAACTTTACATAAAGAAGGGAAGGCAATTGTTCCTTTTGGACACTCTTAGCTGAGCACAACCTCCTGGAGGAACAAGGCAATTGCAGATTTCTCATCTCCCATTCCACTGTGGGATATTCTTTAACTTGCTTTCACTAGTTAAAATTCACAGCAGTCCGTAACTAGCACGCAGACAAAACAACATACTCTTTACACACATAGTTCATTTCCCTGAGAGATAATCAAAGAAAAAAAATGAGCTGTGTAACAGATGTGTCATATAATGCACCACTGCAGCAATACAGATGGAGTAAGAGCCCATCCAGCAGTCATCTGCAATAAATCTTTCCTAATTATTTCTATGTAACTTAAAAATTCCTATATATCTAACATGAAGTTTTAGTGAGTGACTCACTTGAACAGAAAACTAATACACATTATATTAAAATAACCTCTAAACTGCACTTACAGCTGATTGTACTCAGAGATGTAGTACTAGAGAAAACCTTAAAGAATTAGGCTGAAGTTATTAAACATCAAGCAAAAACGGCCAATTTGTGTGAATTATGTGAACAGAAACAATGGATATGTGCACATGCACATACATACCGCATCAGTGCTTTCCAACAATCGCATATTCTTTTTGTAAATTATTTTAAGAAATAAATAAATCAGGATGGATCATTACTTACTGTTTACTTAGAGTAGAAATTAATGAGCGTTTCTTGGAAAGCTCCAAGGTTCAGCATAGCTGAAGACTCTAAGACAGATATGTTCATCCAAGAGTGTAAATTACTTATCAGCTAAAGAAAAATAGCAGGAAATGTTTTTATAAAAGGATCATATCTTTTAGAAATAAAATATTACAGTTTAAATATTTAATTTTCTAAAGTTTTGGCTAAAAAATATAAAGATTATTACTTTGGATGTTCATTTTTGCCTTTTAATTTGCCAAGACCAATAGAATTTCATCTTCAGACGCTTACTATCAATTGAACTTGTATGCTATTGAATGCCCAGTGAACTCCAACACATAAGTAGTTCTTGTTAAAAGAATGTTAGCTTCTTCTTACCTGCTCGGTGTAATTTTTCATCTGTCAATATATGTCAAACAGGTAAAAAAGATTACTCATAGTTAGGTAAATTTTGGTTACTAAAGATATTTTTTTGAGACAGCTTGTTGGGAGGCCCCAAAATTCAAAGCTTTGAAATTCAAATATTTCTTACTCTGAAAAGGCCTGAATAGGGTCAGCCTTGTAATAGCACTGTGGGTCTTGATTTTAAAACCACCGTGTACAGACGGAACTGTGACTTTGTAATATGTGGAGTAGCAATCTTAAAAAAAATTTTTTTGTTATGTACTTCCATAACCACATTAGCAGCTGATGTACTCTTCAGAATCTCTCTCTTCTTCTGGACAACGAAATAAAATCTGGAAAGCTACAGAATTAGCTTTGGGAGTTTGCAAAAAAAACTGGTAAGAATGAACAAAAAAATCTGAAATGTTGCAAGGTAAGTATTAGAAAACTCTGAAGGATATATTTCTGAGTTCTCTAAAGAAATACTCTAAATGGTTCTCTAAAGAAATATTCTAAGTGATTCTCTAACTACTTTTCCTTTCTTAACTTTGTTTCCCTTGATCGAAATTTTATGCAAATACAATGATGCAGTTTGAACACATTCTTTTTTAAATGTCTACTGCCAGGAAACTCCTGGGGAAAGAGTGGGACATAAAGCTCAAACACTACGTCTTGGAAGACGAAATGGGAAAGAATAGTGAGTAAATCACATCCCAAGGTTCTTCCTGTGGCCATGGGAGCAGGTAACAACCAAACCCTTCCACTTGGAAGAGCCCCTGAACAAATTACTGCCTTCACCAGGAACCCTAGCAATAAGTAAGAAACCCAGTGTTGAGCTGTTGAATTTACTGTTGGCTCATCTGACTAATTCACAGCACTTTTTCCTCTGGTCCTCTTGTCTGTGTTCTTTACTTTTTCTCACAGTTGGAGTCTCCTTGTTGCTAGTCAGCTTGTCCTGATGTATTTCTCTCCCCTTCTATATCCCTAACTCTAGGTACGTCCTAGAGTTTGAAAACCACTGCATCAGGGTACCTCTTAAAATTCCAGTATTAGAGTTGTAATTCAGACCTTGATACTTTTTTCTTTTGCTATAATTTTCTTCCAGTCTTCAGCTAGTGAAAACACTGCCTGTATTTTGCTTTGTTTTGTATTGTTTATGTTCCTTTACAAGCTCTTTTGCTGAATTTTTCCTTCTCAGCTTTGGCTTCTTCCTGTCTGGCACAAGCTCCTGGTGCATATAACATCTCCTTGTCCTTTAGAATCAGCACCTCAGCCCCTTCTCTCAACAGCAGACCACTGTGTCACATTGTCTCATCCTTTCCTCTTATTAGAAGTTCTGTACAGGAGGAAATATACCTCATCCTTTTTCTAAAAGCACTACAAGACAACTCTAGACATAATTTCAAAAGCTACTTGTAAGAGAGGGATTTCCTCATACAGGACTCAGAACCTGGAGGAGGAGGAGGAGGAAGACCTGAAAGGAGTGCTTTTTTGGTTTTGCAAAGATAGACAAGAATAATTGAAGATGCTTCCCAGACTAAGAAAATACAGGGATGGAAAGCTTTAATTTCATATTCAATGATTTTAATTTTGATGCCCTTAATAATCATTCCATTGAATGATACATCTCAGTCTGATGTTCAAATTCAAATTGTGTTTACTTTATTCCACTATAAGGTTTGATACTTATCTCTTACATCCATGGTAATTAATTGAAACTTCACAGAAATTAAATTAGCAAAAAGCAGTGACAAAGCAAGATCCAGATGCCTATTTTTATTTCTCTTTTGCTTACAGATTTGCTTCCCCTAAGAAGCAGGGGAGCAGAGAGTATCACTTCAACAGATTAAAGAGATAAACAAAGGGGTGGGTTTTTTAAAAACATTTTAAAAATCTCTACATCAAGGCTGTTAGGCAAAGGAGAAGAGACTATAAAACAGATATTTTGAAAGTGTTATTAAAAATTATTACAGGAATTGAAAGCCATTCCTTTTTTAAATAAGTGTAAATTATTGGCAGGAGGGTCACTGCACTTAGAAGCTCTATAAACTTTCCTACACCTAAAGGGTTATAAACACATACCACTCTCATCTAAGACTCCTTCCACTGAAAGCAGACTTATTTTTTTTCAAGGTTTGGTGCCCCTAAAGTGCAATGTAAAATTGTGGCTATTGGCCTCTTTGCACACTGTTCCTAATTTAACAAACAGAGCAGTTTAGAAGGTCAAATAGGAAAACAATATCTTAAGAAAACAGCAGCCTCTGTGGCTTTGAAATAAAGAAAGAAAAAACAAAAAAAACTCAGTGCCAAAATGTTTATCTCCTCGGTTCATGAAGCCATAAAATAAGTACAGCACCGTGAATCATCTCAAAACTTCAAAGCCGGTATGCCCAGTGTACCATTTTAGGGCTATTAAGTTGTACAGCTACTGTACTTGTAGTAAATAGTTACACAAGATTTTAGCAGCACTGCCAAAGATTTCTTCCTTGTAACAAAATTTTCTTAAAGCTACACTCTTTACCATGAGCTCCCTGCATAAGCTCGTAATGTCTCCTACCACCTAAAGAGATTCTGCACCAAAAATGTTTAGTTGATTACACTGAAAATGCCAGCTTCATTTAGAAAATACAGTACTCCATGTATGACATTAAACTATACACACAGTAAGTGAATAATGAAACACAATAACTTAATTCCTTTGACATAACAGCATTTCTCCAGAAAAGCAGAGCAATGATTTTGCTCATTTTATCAAAGACCATTCTGAAGGCGGTACTATATCCCCGAAACGTTATGCAAGTCAAGAACATAAGAAGGCATATCTTTCAGGAATATGTGATTCAGAAAGGACCATTCATCTGCACTGATACCTTGCCTACATGTGGTTTTTAGTGATTTTTCCCAGTTAAATGGTAAAAGGCTCAATTTACATGTAAAGTTTAGCCCACCACAATCTGTTTGCACTCACCTCATGTGCAGCTGCCAGCTATTCCAGGTGGCTGGGAAATCAAAAGGCACCATCAATGTTTTACAGAGGCCACCTGGGAGGACTGAAGCTTAAATCCCCATTAGGCCGTGTAAAGAGTAAGGCATCCTGAATTTTTTGTTTATGTCAGAGGACACTGTACGAGATTTTTGTTCATTTAATGTGGCAAACCCACTTGTATTAGTAGCCACGGTTTCAAAAAAAATTAAAACAAGCTTTTCTGTACTTGGCGTATTATGAATTGCACTGTCATGGGGGAACCTGGTTCTGACCTCAGATAAAAATCATGTTATATTTAATCATTGAAGACATTTCTTGAGGTTATGCATAAGAAGCTGTCAAAAGTTCTTCTTTCCCCAGAGACTGGTTAACATCATCAAGTTTGCAGAGCCAGTTTAAGCAAGTTTGAACTCATGCTGAATTAGTTGAAATAAAGATTGAGACCAGTTCTCACCTTCCCAATCAGGGCATGTCTGCAAAGATACTCCTCTTATTCTGAAGATTATCGTCAGCATGTCTTTATAACAGATCTCTGCCTACATTATTCTACACAGTCCATCACAAATTACATTTTATTGCTCCGTTTTGTAGAATAGTTTCACTTTTATCCAGTGCATCTACTTAGCTGTTTCTTCTTCCATGCCCACCTATTCATATCACCAGAAAGACCAGCTGACCAAAAATTATTCTTTAAAGCCTACACAGCAAAATAAACTCCAAAAATGTCCCTGAAAGTCTTTATCTGTTTTTGTAAGCTGTATCTTCATTGCTTTTCTCCTCTTCACTTTCATTGCTTTTCTGTTGATGTCAATTTCTTCCTTCCTCAAATAATGTAATCTTTTTGGATTTCAGTAAAGCTTTCTATACTCTCTCACAATATCCTTCTGGACAAAATATCCAGCACAAAGCTGTTTTCATACTTTAGTCCAAAGGTGAGTAATTACTTTTATCACTAAGAGTTAATTTCATTGATCAATATGCAAAAATAAATATATGAGGATGTTCTTCTGAAGAAGTATTCAGGCTTCACTAACCAAGAAAGTTTTGGGGTTGGGGCATAGGCTAAAGTGTATGTGTCTGTTTTCAGGGACTGTACAAAGGAATTGATTCAATTATTTCATAACATCATGTGATGGGTGAGCACTTGGTTCACGGGTCAGGCACAAAAGGTTATAGGGAATGGGGTGACATCAGACTGGTGACCTGTCGCTAGTGGGGTTCCACAGGGCTCCATCTTCTGCCTTGTGCTCTTCAAGATCTTCATAAAAGATTTGGATGCAGGACTGGAAGGGATACTGAGCAAGTTCCCAGATGATACAAAACTGGAGCATAGGAGAGGAGCTGTTGACTCCCTCAAGGGCAGGGAGGTCTTGCAGAGAGACCTAAACAAATTAGAGGGCTGGGCAATCACATGCCAGAAGAAGTTCGACAAGGGAAAGTGCTGGATTCTGCACCTGGGATGGGGCAACTGTGGATGTATGGACAGACTGGGGAATGAGAGGCTAGAGAGCAGTGCCATGGAAAGGGACCTGGGGGTCCTGGTCAGTGGCAAGTTGAACACGAGTCAGCAGTGCCCTGGCAGCCAGGAGAGATAACCCTGTCCTGGGGGGCATCAGGCACAGCCTCGCCAGCCAGGCAAGGGAGGGGATTGTCCCACTCTACTCTTCACTGGGGCGGCCTCACCTCGAGCCCTGTATGCAGTTCTGGGTGCCATAATATAAGAAAGGCATTAAACTATTAGGGAGTGTCCAAACGAGGGCCATGACGATGATGAAGGGCCTGGAGGGGAAATCATATGAGGAGTGGCTGAGGTCACTTGGTCTGTTCAGCCTGGAGAAGAGGATACTGAGGGGAGACCTCATCACAGTCTGCAGCTTCCTCATGAGGGGAAGAGGAGCGGCAGGCACTGATCTCTTCTCTGTGGTGACCACTGACAGGACTAGAGGGAATGGCCTGAAGTTGTGCCAGAGGAGGTTTAGGTTGGATATTAGGAAAAAGTTCTGCACCCAGAGGGTGGATGGGAACAGAAACAGGCTCCTCAGGTAAGTGGTCACAGCACCAAGCCTGACAAAGTTCAGAGGAAGCATTTGGACAATGCTCTCAGGCACATGGTGTGACTCAGAGATGTTTCTGTGCAGGGCCAGAAGTTGGACTCGGTGCTTGTCGGTCCCTTCAAACATGGCGTATCCTGTGATTCTGTGATTTGCTATGAAATACGATTTCAACTGAGCCGCTCATATAGACTTTGTTCCTTGCTTTCCTACATCCTGCATGTAGGTAAAATAACTTGCATGTTGTTAAGGCTTGAAAAGTGTGCATAGGAGAAGCTGTTTCCTGCAACTGCTTTTTTTCTATTGCTAAAAAGCACACTCACTTTTTAGAAAAATAATATATTTTTACCCTTGATTCTGAAGCTTGAAACCTTAGTAAATTAGCTGAAAAAGTAACCGAGTGGATTTCTACAACGCTGTTGCACCAAATACTTCACTTAAAAGAGAAAAGTTATTCATTTCCTCTGTTTATGCATAAAATATACAAAAATCCTCTCTGATTAGGCAGTATTGTATAATTCCTAGTAATGATGGAGTATTCAATGGCAATGTACTGTGGAGGTGAAAATACAATTGCTATTGGCGGACACATTTCCATTAATGTACGTGTATTCCCAATATACTCCAGCAGAAGGAAGTTTTGGCAAGCAAAGACCCAGTCTTTGAAAGGTGATCAGTACTTCTAAAATTTAATATCAGCAACTAGGTATACCCAACTATTTCTAGGGACCAAATGAGAGATTAAAAAGATATAGATGTTTAAGCACATAGATCCAAATTTCTTATTCTCAGAGGCCCCAGTTGTAGACGTAGGTAAACAACTGGGCCTGAATTCTTTTAAATCAACTTTCTAAAACACTTTAATTTCTGCTTTTGTTCATGTATACTGTTCTCCAGGCCACAACATCAAGAACCAACTAGGCGTCCAGCACTTCCAGAATCCCCAAACTCCTTTTATTCTCTCTGTCCTGCTTTAGGACTGTCCTTCAGTGTAATTGTTTGTACAGTGCCTAACAGATCAAACGATGACTGGGAAAGGATTTTTGGTTTTTAATTCTGACCAAAGTTCAACAGTTTTATATAAAAGCTCACCTGCTGGAGTACTTATTAATGCATATACACAAAAGCATTGGGCTTGGTTTCTCTTTAGAAGCTATTTTGACAATGTAAATTTAAATGTAAAATACATTGGATATACACAGTTGATAACCTTATACACTTGATTTTCTGGTGTCAGAGGCTTTCTTAAAATTTGAAGTATATATTTGGCAAACCAGGCAGTTTTTTGATCATTGCCAGTTGATATCATCTTGTGACAAGCAGTTCCAGAGCAATTTCTGAATAAAAACCAGATCTGGATTCTCTGACAATGTTACTTCATCTCTAAACACATTTCCATTAATTATACTCTCAAAATCAAAAGTCATGGAAACCAAATATTTCCAGTTGGACAACATAATTAATTTAGACTGTTGTATATTCATGTTGAATGTAAATTAATTTATTTTAACAGACTCAGACTAATTATATCTCTAAAAATCAATAGAAAGGTAATTTTATTTTATCTGTTTTTATATCGAATAGCTTTAACACTATGCACATAGGTTCATTTTTCAAAAGCATTTTTGTAAAGGCATGATCCAAAACATACCTAAATTAACAGCAGAACCTGCCTGTGACTTGAACAGACTGTAGATCAGGCCTCCACCACTGTGACTTTGTCAAGAATAAAATTCTCAAGTGATTTCTTATAAGATACGATGAGAAATGAAACACACACAGGTTCTCATTGATCATAGCTGGAGCCCACAAAGTGACATGTGAAAAGTGGTTAAAACGGAGCCCTTAAGGACTGGAAAAGACACGGTTATTGATTTACCAGGAACAATCTTGCCAAGTTTAAATGAAGGAAAACAGAAAAATGGCATAACCTGGGTGTAATTCTTTTGAGGTAATGCACTACGTGAGTGAGAGCTGTGTTAGTCGTCTCTAGCATCCGTTCCTAAAGCAGCTACATAATTTTAATTAAATAAATGGCTATAGTAAAAACCTAAAAGATCAGAATCCCAGTGAATTATGAGGTATAAATTACCATGTATGCCAGTATTTTTACCAAGCTAAAACTACAACATGTGCAATAAATGTCTTATAAATTTTTAAATCTTAACTAATGAAGAGTATTTGCATAGACTGAAACTTTGAAAGGTGATGAACTTTAACTACAAAACTACTCTCTCATTTCATTTATATTGATAATTAAACTACATTAATTAATATGTAACATACAGTCAATGAAAAATGTTACATATTTCCCACAATTCTGTGATTCCTTTTGGGAAAAGAGGGAATCATGATGCACCAAAATGGTAAAGATAAAAACATCTAGTTCAGTTATGAAAAAAAATCATACTAAAACTTTTATTCTGGATTTGTTTTTCAAATCCAAAATTCATGAAAGGTCTTTAATTCACAGTCAAAAATATAACCCGGCAATTAAATAAATCATAATAATACTTACAGGCTTACTAGTGATGCTGAATTTATCACTTATATTACGTACATGAGAGTAACCCTTTACTAAAGGCATCAAAATAGTTAATATAATCTGATTAGATCAAATTGACTAGATTTGACTAATAATCTCTTTTAACCTTTAATTTTGCTGAGTTTTGTCTGGAAAAAAAGGGTTTTGCAAACAAAAAACTGCCCAATATTTTATAGAGTGGGGAAAATACCTTTTTTTGACTAAATCTTTCCTCAAAAGCCATTTGCATTACACTGTAGTATTTTATTGACAAATATAACATGAAATTTGTTTAATGTTGTAAATTTTGTTAATGTATTTATGCTTAAATGACTAATTATAATTAAATAAGAATAGGTAGTCAGAAAATCAGTATATGGGGGGTTTCTTTTGGTTTGTGATCTACAAGTTTTATAGTTGACTAGGGCTTTTTTTCCTTACCTGGAACTCTCTTTGCCCAGTTGATCATGTGCACTAATTCTCTGTCTGCAAGGTTGGTCAACAGGGTCATCATAGAGGCTTCATTGAATGGTCTGTTTGGGTCGTATTCAGAGTAAACTAGGGGTGGCTCAGCTTCCAGCAAGGCACTGACCATCTGTTCTGCCGTCAGGGACAGGGCTGGGCTGTTCTTCTTGTTATGTTTAACCACCAGTGGACTTGTCCAAAGGGTGGGAGCTCGCAGCTCTGTTGAAGAAGCCTCCCCATTCCTGGAATCCTGCTCCTCTCTTTGGCGTTTTTGTTTCATCACTCGCCCACCTCTGCGGTCTTTCCGAATTCCTAGAGACACACAAGAATATAATGAACTCCTTTCCTTGAACTTAAGTATTACATACTCTTGGCTTCAGCCAACAGCAGATGCTTTTGATAGACCCAGGCAGCATTGAGTCTTGATTTATTTTCTGAAGACTTCTTCCTATATAGGGAATCTTACACCAGTAGTTGGACAAAAAAACTATTTTTAAAAGTACAGTGTCAGGAATAGTACACTTCTTCCTAAAATTCAGATCAGTTGGGCTCACACAGAACTCTAGACTACTGACACTGTACAGCTGCCTTAGCCCTACAAAAGGACGTCGGTCATTGGGAATAAATAAATATTTCTTTACAGCCCAAAACTTCAAAGTATCTCCCAACCTCTAGCAGACCCTTATTCTATAAATGATCAACAATAAATTAATGATGTTGGTGGATCAGATCAATCACAGAAGTAGTTCTCAAAACTACCTAGAATGTTTTTCTTAAGGTCACCTATTATTTTAATTAAACATCATCCTATTACTGAGCCTGTGATCTCCATAATTATATAAAAACCACTTAAGAAAGTTCCCATTATAAGATGAGCTTATACAGCAATAAAGAATGCCATTTAAGTAGATAAACATAAGTAAAAAAAGGACAGATAATTGCAACCTCAGATTCTAATGTGGGAGACCTACTGTCAAAAGGCTGAAATAGCCACAACAGAAACCATCATGTCATTACTGCACATTTCTGCAATGTGCTTTGCACTGTCTGACCCCAAACCTTGGGATATTATCAAGTCAGCCATACCAATTCAAACAACATAAGACCTTTACAGTGGAACAAAATCTCCCTTTGGGGAAAGGTTACAAGAAAAATATAGTGACACAGCCACGTGGACTCCAACCATAGACGGAAGGTTAAGTCTGGCTCTGAGTGGAGGAGTTACAGGCATTTGAGACTGAGTCAAAAACTTAAATCCATCATCAAGTGGAGGCAAGGGAGGACAACAAAGTAATAAGGAAAGCACACAAAGAACTGAGATACGAGGAGAGGGCAGCTATGATGCGGCTTATTCTGGAGTTTTCATGCAACATGAAAAAGCAGCACTAGTCCCAGTTTGAAAAGCAAAAGAAGTATCTACAGAGAATAAAGATGTAAACCATTCAAGTAACAGGGAAGAGAAATCATTTTAAACAAAACCAAAACAAAACAAAAACATTTGCAAGCAATCAATACAGGTCTTTCTAATGGTTGGGGAAAGAGAAAAACAACTTTTGCTCAGCTCTCTTCACACCACAAAATTTTAAACCTTTAGAATCCCAGTCTTTGTTGGCAGCATTTTCATCTCACATACAGCACGCCTTCATTTACACGTTGGATCACATCAGCAGGTGTCCTTTCCAGCCTCAAAGAAACAGGGAGAATCTTTAGATCTCTTTTCATCTTTCTTCAACTATGGTGAGATTTCCACTGAATTAGTATTTGGAGATTAGGCATTTTATGTCTAATTCATTCAAAATGTAATAGGCTTTGTGATTCTATTCCGTTAATCTATTCAGATAAAGGGAGTTCAATAAATCTTTCATCACTCCTATTACTTAACCTATCTACATTTTCCCATTCACTGAACTATTTCTAAGCCAAAACTCTCAAGTGTGTTGCTGTTCCCATTTTTCATTCAGCAGTACCAGTCTTTCCTACCACTAAAGAGTTTCTGTTAGGGAGAGGGGGGAAGATCCTTGCTCTTCAGAAAAACACATTAATTTACATGCTGGCAAAATGTAATCGTGAAGATATTCTCATTGGTAACCTCCTTCCTTGCAATACTCAGTAGCAGGCATGCTCTATCTTTTACAGATATTTTTTGTTGTATGCTTTTTATCAATTTAGTGTTTCTGAATTAAAATTGCCCTGTGAAACATGTAGATATAATCACATGAACAAGCCCACATGGTTCACGGAAACTAAAGCATTTGTTAACTTTCTCACATTCAAAATTTTACGGCTGCTCATCTAGAAATTTTCTTTCAAAGAGAAAGAAAGCATCTTTGGGGTCTGTGGTGTTCAACATACTCATAAATACACGGGCTGACATAATTCATAAACAAGAAGTTGGAGTTAGAAAAATACTAAAAAAACATTAGATAAGTTTATAAAGTAAATAGAAGGCTAGAAATTACTAGGAAAGGAAGGGAGGACAGAACAACTTCATAAATCACAGAGTTTATTATCATAAGGCACGCTACAGTGAACACTGCATGCAGTTCTCTTCTTCCTAAATTAAAAGGAGATATAAAAATAAACGAAAAAGGGATAAGGGAAAAACAGATAAGATGATTTGAAATGTGAAACAGCCTTGGTATAAGAGATATCTAAACTGACTACATCTGCTTGGCCTGCAAGCCAGATACAAGACTACAAAATCAGGAATAGCAAAAAGATGAATAAGGTACAAAACACTAAAGCTTCTCTTCTAATACAAGAAGGTTTCAAATAAAAATACCCCATGCAAGGTTCAGGACAGACAAGAAGAGGTTCTCTTTCACACCATGCAGAAACAAAATTGACAATGTGAATAAATCAGAAGGTGGTATAGTTAGAACGCTGTTGGCCAAATGTGATAGAGAACAGAATCCACTGGAGGTTAATAAATACAAGTAGGGTAACTTCAGCATTAAATCTCCATCACATAGATTACTGGAAGATCAGAGTTTTTTTGGTTTTGCTTTTTACTTAGTCCAGGCCTGCCTTGTTAAGTAAAACTAGGATGTGATGAGGATTTTACATAACAGAGGAAAGGTGGCAAATCTAAGCAAATTTAGCTGTTTACAAATAAACCAGATGTTAAATAAGAACAATAGTTTTATTTTTAATTCATCTGAAACCATACCACTGGCTTTTCTTCACCCTAGAAGAAAAAAGTGGTCCATTAAGCAAAGCTGCACATAACCAGTTTGGAGGAGATGCCCCACACAAATTTATTTTTTGCATTTTTATTTTGGGATTAAAAAAAAAAATCAACCAACCAACCGTAGCAATTTTACTACTGGATTTTGTACAGTCTAAATCTGAAAAAAAAAGTCAGTAAGAGTATGCATTCTTTCTGCATCACATCACCAGCTTTTATGCTCACAGACAGAAAGGTCTCTGAATCTGTATAAGTATCATATTCATCAGAGATTTATAGAACTTACTACTAACTCTTTACCTAACCCCTAGATGGACAAGCAACATACTTATTCATTTTCTTGGACCAAATAGGAGTGAGGATCTCTCTGAAAAATGCAAGTGCTCCCAAATCTCCTTCAACTTCATCAAATTTTATCTCTGTTAAAAAGAGGTAATAGTGATGCACAGTCACTAATTCCAAAAAAGGCAACTCTATCAAGCTATAATTTCATTGCCAAAAGTGCAATGATCCTGTAAGGGTTTTTAAATATATGAATATATCAATTTTGATTCAACAGTTCAGCCAATAAAGGGACCTGAATTGTCAAGTGTTATGAAAAACAATATTCTAGCAAAAATTGAAGTACTATGCATCTTGCAAGAGCTCTAAACCAACTTCCACTTGAGTTTTATAGCTGCAAGACCCAAGATTTTCAAAGGCAGTTTTATAAAGCTTCATATGTAAATTCAGTCAGACTTTTAGATGCGTAGACAGGTTTCAAAACTGCTAAGTAATTATATAATCAAATAACTAGAACCTGATCAGCAATACAATTGCATCTGGACAATAAAATTGCATATGACACTCCCATGGCAGGGGAGTTGGAACTAGATGATCTTTAAGGTCCTTTCCAACTCAAGAGTCTATGAGTCTACGATTTTGAAGGAAATGTTGACCATATGAAATACTTCACTAGTGTTTTCCCACATGTCTTTAAAATAAAACAAAAAATAAATTCCAGATTGTCAAAACAAAAATCCTCAATTAAAAATGCATTGAATGAGCGTTGAATCTCAGCCATACAACAGCCATTTTTTTCCTACCTGCTGCTAATAACAAAGCTCCACCTTCATACCCTCAGTATTATATAAAATACTCGAGAATATTCAGAGGAAGAAAAGGAGGAGACCAAATAGAATCAAATTTGCTTGGCTGTGTGTGAACTACAGAATAATGCATTTTAGATTGGAAGATGTATGTATAATCCCAAATTCTATTCTAGTTAAATATAGTCCCTGTGAGCTGCTTTATATCATATTCTTCAATTTCTTTCTTATTAGAAATTTTGTCAATCAACAGTTTGTAGCCACACTTGTGGGGAAGGAAAATCATGAAATCATGGCAGAAGGAAGAAGAAGGCTTTTTCTTTTTTTCTTTTTTCTTTTTTTTTTTTTTTTAATTCAAGAGGCCAATAATAAGATGGATCTATGATTGGTTTTGGAAATGGTGATGGGTAAATGGTTTACCAGCTAACTTCCCAGTCTGGAACAACCTTGGAACCTGAGGCTCTTTGTCCACACTTCTGCTCCTTCTCAGCAGACCCCAGATGAGAGATATTTGACACTTCTATATACATGCACAACCTTGTAGCGTTAACAACCTATAATTTTGTCAATTTGTCAAAGAGTGTTTCAAATGTGTTTGGAAACACCTTCTCTTCTAAACAGTGTTGTTACTCTTCAAGACCAACATATCTCAACAGCATCTTGTTGAAAATTGCCAGAGAGAAAGAAATTCTGTTTTAGAAAGAAAGAATCTCTAGTGTTTCATAAAACAAACCCTGCCTGATAATAAAAGACAGAATGTATATGGTAAGTAAAAGATATTATGAATAAGAAAGTACCTGTCAGAGAGGCAGAGTGTCAGTTGCCCGGCGGATGATCAGAGTGTTACGGGAGAACACACAGAACAGGCCATGGCAGAGATGCCACACAAATTCTTTACACCAGTGTTTGCAAAGGATGAAACCAGATTTTCCTACAATATAAACCTACCTTTCTGAAATTGAAGTTGGGGTTGAAGAGGCCAGAAATTCAAAAGCCTCTCTTCAAATGTCCAAGTATGGGAAGGATTTACTAAACTGCTGGGAGAAGGCCTCTGGGGCTCAGTCCAAGCTCACTTTGGTGTCACTGTTACCATTAGCAAAAGTAAGAGACTGCAAAAGTAAAACAATGTGAACAAGCCAACAGTTCCCTTATGGACACAAACCTGAGTGTCTAAGCACAACTGGGTTTAGAGTCCAAACGGCGGATGCAAGCAAGGCAGCTGTCTCCTGGTGACCTCTTATGGCAACTTCACTTTATAGAGAGGCCTCATTAGGCACACCTCTGCTGAATTCAATAGCTTTATAATGCTTCATTGGAAATAAAACAGAATCCTACAGCTTCCTTTAAAACTTAAGGTCACTGTAGCTGCTGTACCTAAGTAGAAGTCAATAATATAATTTCATTCTTGATTTATAACAGATGGAGATTGCTGAAGCTATGACTGCAATGTAGGTTCTAATATTGTAATGTATCTCAGCATGATGGTCCTTCCAAGGTGATTTTAAAGACCTTTGAGATTTTGAGAACTTTTCTGCTTGATTCTCCCTACATAAATATATTATGTGGTCACAGAAAAGTAACACCACTTTCGAAATTCGAATTTTATAGCTTAATAAATCCTTCTTTTGAATATGATTCAGACAATCAGCCCCCTATTTCATTCTCATTTCTCTTTCAGAAAATGAAACACAAATGCAAATTGTGCTGAAAACCCAGGTGGGTTGACAATTACTTTAAATGAGAAACATTGTCTGAAATCTTCTAAAAAGATTAATCAGAATTTAATGTCTAATCTCAAACAGACCTGCCCCAAGTGACAGTGCTTAATAGCCTTGTTTCTGACAAGGATATCTAGACACTCAGTACTATAAAAAAATAACAGATTTGTGTTCAGTCTGTGCACCTGGATGTTACAATCTTTTCTGCTCCTGAGTGGATGAATACTGTATGTCTATTTATGTGAGTGTTTTTTTCAAAAAATATCTCTTATCCTTTTCCAAACTGGAGCTTATTTCTCCTCTATAATCAAGACTTCCTTCTGTTGGAGACAGAGAGAGAGAAAAGACACAGTTGGGGTTTAGATTCAGATATCCAGGTTCAAGTCCTGGCTCTGCTACCAGTTTGCTCAGTGACCAAGCCACACTATATATCTCAGTCCCCCAGAACTCCTACCAGCTAAAATGCAAATCATAAAACTGGTCTTACATGTAAACTCTTAAAAGACCTGGTGACAAAAAAATAGCTGTTAACAAGCAAGCAAATGTCATTTGGGGTGTCTAATGACTATTCATAGTGCACAGTTTGAGAATCAATGGTCTATTAATTAAAGATGAAGGTGCAAGGCATGATTCATCCTAATCTGTATATTTGTATTCAATCTTTGGCAGTCATAGCACATGTTTTAAAGAGCATCTGAGGACATGCAGAAGTGAAACAAGAGAAGCTCAATTAATCCATCATTCAAATGAATCCCTTTCAGTGCTGACACTCCTGGTAAAATCATACCAAGTTTTGGTTACAGTAAGTATGGCAACCACGCCATTTCTAGACAATATTTATAATGAGCCTACAGACATTTCAGGGATCACAATAAAGCCATTACAGGAACATTCTCTACCTTTACATCAACCATGATTTCAGAAAGGCAGTCACTTTAGGACAATCAGTCCATTGGTACAAATCTCAAAGGCAATGAGAAATTTTAATTTCTACATTTTAGAAATTAGTTAAATTAATTGGGTGTTGAAGGTGTTTGGCGGATACCAGGACTGAGTGCTAGAACTGAACTGTAAATGTCTAACCAAGAGAAGAACCGGAATCATACAATCACAGAATCATGGAATGGTTTGGATTGGAGAGGATCTCAAAGACCATCTAGTTCCAATCTCCCTGCCTTGGGCAAAGACAACTTCCATTAAGACACCAAAGACACCACCAGACCAAGTTGCTCAGAGCCCCATCCAAGCTGGCCTTGAACACTTCCAGGGATGGGGCAATGTCTCTGAGCAACCTGTTCCAGTGTCACACCACCACCTTCAGAGTAAAGAATTACTTCCTAATATCTCATCCAAACCTACCCTCTTCCAGTTTGAAGCCATTACCCCTTGTCCTACCACTAAATTATCTTGTAAAAAGTTCCTCTTGAGCTCTCTTATAGCTCTAGTACTCTAGGAATTACTCAAGTAATGAAAAAAGTATGAAAAGGCCAAAAAGTGAATGTAAACAAATGCACAACTATAATCAGCTTTACCATCTCAAACAAGTGTTCAAATGTTAAACATTAAAAATTCTACAGTATTAATTTTTTTAATATATCCAGTTATAGCATATAACTAAGCATAAGACAATTTGTCCCATTTTGTCCCATTTTCACCTGACTGCAAAGGGTCTTAACCATGTATAAATTCACCGTTGAACCTGCTTTGAACAGGTGGCTCAACAAAAGATCTTCTAGAGTTCCTTCTAGCACAGACCATTTTATGAAGTGGAAGAGGAAGATAAAGCATTTTTGGCAAACATGTTGACAACAATGGTCTCTCTTTCTAACTTTGGAGGCAGAACACAAGAATATTATATTTTGGTACAATTCAGTGGCAGTGATCCACTTCATATGCTTGCAAAGAGGAGAAAGAAACATTTCACTAAAAATCTGATTTCATTTCCACCCTTTTTTTCCCAGAAAATTGCTGTAAACTCACAAAACTTTGCTTCAAATGTACATGAGTACATGATTTCAGCCCAACAATTACAACTTTAAGAAGTACATTTCCTCATACATTTATCAGGCCCCACCTACACATTTATTTTGCTGAGTACAGAACAGTATGTCTAATAAGTATCATTGAGGTTCTCCTTGAACAAACCAGAATCATTTCACTTCCACAACCCATTTTCCTTCATTCACTAATTTCTCTTTTTAATATAATATTTCATTAAAAGATAATTACATGAAAATGTAGATGGCCTTGAGCCCATCCAGTGGTTGAATCAGACATCAATTTACTTTTACTTTTGAGAAGGATTTTAATAACTGTCTAGCCTTTTTACATGAATAAATATAGAATTCAGCAAGGAAGCATAGCTGCCTCCATTTAAAGACAAAAATCAGCAAGGTCCTTCTCTGAGAGGATGGAAATTTTGTTTTTTCATTTTCCCTGTAAAAATGTATCTTAAACTTCAGCAAGACTGTCACAGTGAACCAGACTGAATTAGAGGTGTGTAACTATTTTGTAAGAACGTAAGAGAAAAACTGAAGCCTGGAGACTCCAATCTCTAGGAGTTAATGAAAGTTTCTACAGTCAAATGTCATGTGGTTTTAGCATCCTGTTACAGCCAGCACAGTTTCACCCCCTGGGTTGTACTGCAGTAATTTCTGAAGCGTTCTCAGACACTTTGTGAGGGTAACACTGAAGGATGCAGGCTTCAAATGTGCTGTAACACTGTAATTTCATTACCACAATAAACAGTACACAGAATCTTCTCTCTACAGCATGAGATTTCAGGCTGTTCAAACCCCATGTCATGTTGGGATGTTGGGAAGCCATCAGCATTTGACAATTGAGAGGATTATGTAGGTGTCGGAGTGGTTAAACATGGCAAAATATCAGGCAAATAATGGATTTTTCAGTAAGAATCTGGTATTGAACATTATGGCAATTTTTTTGCCATAGCCATGAATTCCACTAACACCCTTTTGCTCTGATCTCACACAGCACTTAATGATAAATGTCTTGTCACTACAATGAATTTAGTATGTTAATAACTAGAAACCCCCATTCACTTATCACACTGTAAAAATAATTTTAAAAAAACCCAATAAAATAAGGTGCTTTTGATTTCATAAAATTAGGGTCTTTGGAGCCAAGTCATCAGAAAGCCTTTAAATCAATGGAGAAAGGGAAAACTAGGTCTGTGTTGGAGCGGAGATCACCTGCACCTTACACATGGTTGGAGCTTCAGGGTTGCAACTGCTGTAACAACTCCACTTGGAAGCTGGAACACTCCATCATGTGAAAGTAAGTTGGAGTACGCTTCTCCAAACCAGACCAGAAACAACCTTCAAGAAGGCATCAGTGGATTGTAAACAAAAACAAGGCTACTGTCCCCTGCTATGGAACAGAAGTAAGAGGGACGTGACAAGGATCTTATTTGATGTGTCCACTTCATCCTCACATACAAACATGGGAGCACAGAATAAGTGATAACACGTAATTTTAAGGTCCTTTGGGTATATTCAGAAAGAGAGAACAAAGCATTTGGACAAAATATAACAGCTGTAAATTACGCCTCAGATGGCAACTGCATCAGCAGACATTCTCACAGTCTAATCGTCTCTTGAAGCAGCACAGTAACAGATGCAGAAGGAAACACTTGCAAACACAAGAGGAGAGAAAAAAAATAACTCTTCAGTACTGAAAGAAGTTTTTAGAAGACACAAGAACAGGGAAGAAAAAAAAAATCAATAAAATTTCCACAGGAACTCGTAAGAGGAACTCACAAGTAAATGTTCCTGCCACACAGTTCAAGGGCCACTTGAAGCCTGCATTTCTTTCTAAATGAAGCCTCAAAAACATGTTTCACTTGTGTCCACTCTACTAAAAATAATATATATGAACTTTTTCATGCTGCATTAAGTGGCCTTCTGTGAGGAAAACCTCAGCAACCATATTCTATATCCTATGTTTAGAATTAACCAGAGACATTTAATCAAGATTTTATCTACCTTCCCCAATACTTACTGAAAGTCAGTATCTAATATCAGTTATTACTTGTACCACTTATATAGCAGATAAAAGTCACAAGTTGGCAACTTTTACAATTTACTGAGAAACCTCAGCTAATTTAGTGCAGAAGAAAAACCTGAGATTACATTTAGGGAAAAGAAAGATTACAGGTGTTTTCCACTATATCTAAAAGTTATATCATAGTAAGCAAATTGTGGAGATAGAGACAAAAGTGAGATTAAGACACAAACGAATATTCAAGTGTATGGTAGAATTACCTTACAAAAAGGCAAACCCTTCAACATGAAAATGAGGAGATTATTTACACTACAAGATCCAATCACAAGAACTAGGAATTATTAGAGAACAATGTGAACCGTGAGCTAACCACACAGGTACATCATTTAAGTATGTTGAAGAAAAGTTCTATTATATCTATTAAAAGAAAATCTTCATAGCTCTCCTCAGAAAAAATGAAAAAACACAAACTTTTAAACATTCTGAATTAAAAGTTAACCTGATGGCATAACAAGAATATTCACTTAACCTTTATCTTCATCTAAGAGAAATGTGACAATTATAAAGGTCTAGATTTAGAAGAAAGGTTTTTCTTCCCTCCCATATCACTGTGGACAATAGGGGATTAGTAATGACTCTAGAAGAACTTTGAATGTTTTACTTCACCTACATTAACTTTACCTTCTCTGAAGTCATCTGCAAGCATGACAGATTTATTACTTGTAACTGAGGGATCTCAAGATTTCTTTCCACGACTTCATAAAATAAATATTTTAAAACTCTTGCCTATGAACCAGTGATGGACTTCATGAATTATTAGTAGTACTATAAGACCAGATACAATTTATGCTGATCCTGATATTTTTCTTTGTAAACTGTGAGTTTAATTTCTTAAAAAAATAAACAAAACCAAAACAAAAAGAACTAAAACAACCACAACACTATTTTTGAACTGCCAGTTCCTGTAGTGACTGTAGAAATCTTACAGCGTTGTAAAAGGAAAGGATGAAATCCAAAGGACTTTTCTCAAGTGAGAACCACTGTATGAAATAAAGATTCCAGACATCTATATTTGAAAGAAAATTTGGGCAGATTTACAGTATTTCTTTTGAACTACTTTAATCTACAAAATCCTAGTTGAGAAACTTTACAATTTTTATGAGAGTAAAACAGTTACATATAGAATAGTCAAAAACCTTTTAGAACTTGCATCTTAGAGAAGAGATATGAAAAACATAAAACTGGTATAGTGGATTATTAATTAAATACATGTATGCGTAATTGGATGTAAATGTGCCAAATGAAAATGTAATGTCATCAACATAATACATAATTATAAATCCTAGGTATGATCTGCCATGTACACAAAGGTCAAAGCTAAATCTGCATGGCATATTCATGTATGGGATTCTCTGGTTTTAGTTTGCCTTAGCTGAAGCTCTAACTTCTCTGGATCACAGCTGTGATATTAACTACATACACTTTGAAGCATTCTAGCCATATAAACCAAGATGTTCAGATCAATAAACAAAATCTCATGAAAAAAATCAACTACTGTCTTAACTTCTTGAAGTAAGAGGAGAATTTACGTCTTCCTCCTGCTTACATCCTAAAACTGAGATTAACAAAATCAGTCTCAGCTCTTTCCTAATCCTTGAGTTGAGAAAAATGCAGATCGAACCTCAAAGCGCAGCAACTGACCAGTTTTCCTTTAGTCTTTCCCTTTTTCTCCTAAGATTCCCAGACTTGGCCTACCTTTGCTGGACTTATAAATGATTCTTTGTTGTGGAAAGGACAAACATGATGAGCTACTCTTCTCTCTTGCTCCAGAATTTCTGTGGCATAAGTACAGCATTAAGTGTGCCAAAGAAAGGGACAACCAGTCTGTAATCTAAACTAGCTAGTTTACACAAAAAAGACATGGGATCTAATCCCTTCTCTGAGCACTGACTAGTTTCTTAAGTTTTTCCTATAGATATAGGTTTCCATACAGTTGCTTATTACTCTTTATTAACAAGAGCAATCTGAAATTTTTAGCAGGCTACAAGAAGACATCATTTTACATATGTTCCAGGAAAGTGGCATTTATCTCAGTTCTTATAAAATAAGTAAGCCTTTAATATTTTTGGGTGAAATTAATTCACATCTAAAATATGTGTACAGTTCCAGAACAGAGGAATTAACTTTCCCTTCCAGGATTCACCTAACAGGAATTACATACCCAGAAGTTTATTTTAATGAATATGGACTGATTTGAGACTACCAATGCTCTTCACACTGAACTGCAAAAGGCTGCAAAATCTTGGGGTAAATTTTGTTTGCCAGGATCTGAAGCCTACCATGAGAGACCAAAAAATTACTTTGTTAAAAATAGTAACAGAGGAGTTCTAATTCTATTGAAATCAATGTTTTTATTATTTTTAATGCATATTTGGACAAGATAACATGATATTCAGGAATTTTTCATTTTTTATTTAATGAAATAATTTTGATTTAATACACTTCAGCTCAATAAAATCAGTAGCTTCCTGCTTTAGTTAGAAATCACCTGCCCAATGAAGTTTAAAGGCAGGAAGGCAGACAACAACACTAAAGATTTGTTGATGGCTGTGTACATACCACCTTTCATCATTCCCACTTCATAGCATTTTCTCAGTCGGCAGGCCTGGCAACTCTTCCTTCTGTTCTTGTCAATGGTGCACTGGTTAGTAGCAGGACACATGTAGTCATTGTGCCCTGTAAAACCAGAGGGAAAGTAAGGACACAGTTATACACAGACATAACAAAAATTACTATAACATCTTTGGAAGAAAAGTAGGGTTACCATCATAACCTCTCACAAAAGTCTTGATACAGATTTTGAAACTAACATCTCCATGCCACACATTTATTTGCAAGTTCTTTGAATAAAAACTTCTGTAGACTAATTAAAATACTGAACAATTAAAGCAGCCTCAAAAGAGGATAGATTAATATGAACAAGTGCCTTGACTTCCTTGCTCTTAGGCTGAGAAATACAACGCCATCTGGTTTTGTGTGCCTGTGCTGATGTTTAACCAACAGACTGCACAAAATGAGGTTTGCAAAATTAAAAAGGTCTACGCACAAAAGATTTTATCTGCCATAGTCTGGGGCAGTTAAGAAACAAACGACAACATAAAACAGAAACCACAATGTTCAAATGATTAATTGTACTTCAGGGATAAATAAGTTGCTGATCCCTGCTGCATATCTATTGATATGTGCAAAAACCTTTCGACATGACAAATTCTAAAATTACCACCTGCTGAAACCAAGCTTGTTACTGGTATCTTCTCCTTCAGAGCTCCTCCTCCTCATTTATTACTCTCTACATCTCAATTCTCATAACAAGTATTTTTATCATACCATAATTTGTTACTGTCAAAAAAGCCTCTATTCCAATTTGCTCTTAAAAAATGAGTGCTTAAATCTGCTATAAAATTATTTTCCAACCATTGACAAAGGTTAGCAAGGATGAAAAAGTCTCTTCAAAATTATCTCATTGGTGCTCTGTATTCATCTGAATACAATTAAGGTACAGTACACACACGCAAAAAAAAAAAAGTTACTGCAGAACTGTTTGTTCTTTCTTTAAGGTCAAGGGATCAGCTTGAGGTAAAGTAGGGTGGAGGTTAGACAGGGGCCTTGGTCTCATCAAATCATCTATCCTTGACTACAAATTAGAAAATAGAGTAAAAATTACTATCAGATTACACCAGGAACATCTGCTCTCTAATGCTGCATAACTGGGATCTCATCAAAATAAGTAGCCAAACTATAAACTTGTTAATAGGGGGACAGATGACTATGCACTCTCTCAAATGCAGAGAATTATTATTTTTTAGGTCTACTCGACAGAACAATATAATACTGGAAAAGTCTGTATCCACATGCTTTGCTCCAGCACTGCATTAAAAAGGTACAACTGAACCACCACCTCAACTCAGCATGAGAGAACGCTTTAATTTTCAGTTCTTCTGGTAGGATAAAGACTGTTCTGTATCTGATTCAAAACCTTTCACATATAAGGAAACAAAAAAAATCAAGTCAGAAAGAAAACAGCCTCAACCACGTATGCAGTATCTACAGGGAAAAGGAGCAAAAAAAAAAAGCCATATTTTTAACAAAACGCGCTTATATTGAGTCACACTAAGCAGCAGTGAAATATTGTAGCACCTGACCTCAATCACCTCGCTTGTTTCATTAGCCAACTTTGGAAATCACATAAGATAAAGATGGAAAACTTTAATTACTCTCTTTAGAAACAAAGAAATACTTCTAAAGAATAGCTAATCTTCCTCGAGAAGTTAAAAGTTAAATTCACATGGTGAATGAGTGGAGGCTTTGAAATCAGCTAATAATTTAGAACATCATTTAGGTCTCTCTAAAATATGGAGGCAAATGTTCCCACTTAGGTCGAAGCAGAAAACATGCTTACTACCTTTGCTGGACTGGCTGATGTTCATAATATTCAAAGGTAAAAAAAACCAACGTGACAGAAGTGACTGTATGCAAAAACCAAAAATCAAGTGGAATCAATATGATCAGGGTAGCCATCCTATTTTTGCTGTGCTTATGTGGGTGATAACCTTCTCCTTGGCTCTGAATCTGTATTTCCCTGTGCAAACTGCAAGTGTTTGGAAATAAGCACTTAGCTTGTAGAATAGTACATAAAATAATCCTATTCGTAATAGAGTTACAGTTCCTACATTCATATCATTTTTCCTTTTGAAGAGTTTTATCATGAATTTACCATTTAAACGTTACCATAATTATTCTGTTTTCATGCACGTGATCTGCACCTTCGACAATACACTGTTCATTCAAAGTGCCTGATAGACTTCACAGAATAATGAATGTAAAATTTGCCTTCAAAAAGAAAGAAAGATCTGTGTGTGAGGGGCATTCTTCAGATTATGAGTGTCATAGTAGCATCACTGCTTAGCCTTTCACATTTCCTGTAAATCTAGGAAAAAGATAATGCATTTAATATTTCTCATAATTTTTGGTTTAGTTTGACTGACATGCCTTCAGGAGATGAGAATATATGTAAGCAACCAGAAGAATATGTTTGATAATTTGAGTATATAGTAAAAAGTATCGTCCAATTAATCAGGAAAGAAGAAAGAAATGAAAGGAAGAAGGAAGGCAGGAACCTTTCCTGCTTGTCCACAATACTGTCAGATTTCAAGCATATAGCTGCTGGAAGTGAAAAAAGAAGTCTCCTTTGCAAGGCACAGACACAGACTGAGGCAGTCTAGCTCGGGGTGGCATGGAAGAGAAAACGCAGAAAAACACAGTTAAGGAATGGGTAATATATAAAAACGAGTTTTACTTTAAAGTAAAATAGTATAGAACTCAGTAACCTTGATGTAAGCTGAATTGTCTTTTAGCTGTTCAACCTTTTATCTAATGCTTAAAGCTCATCTCTTGGCAAAGGTGATTCCAGTCAATCTGACCTACTAGAAGGGATTTCTGAAATGGTCATCAACAGGTGCCCAGCTGCTCTGCCCTTTATTTTCATGGTATCCAAAGCATAATACATGCTAGAAGAGAGGGTAATTAGGCCACTTGGGAGTTGGTATCACAGGAATACCAAGAGGAAGAAATGTCTTCAGTGGTCACTGATACTTGTAGAGGGAGGCAGACGTCACTTGGACTCTGTGATCTTATTGAGGCTTTTTAAAAATAAATTATCAGACAACCCGCACAAAATTAAAGGCAGTGAATTTAACAGGGTGGATCCCCTAGTTTTAATCCCCCATATGTATGACTTACATCATCATGAGCTACCATGGAAGAGTCTATTGGAGCTATTGGAGGTATTTGGGGAGGAGTGGTTTGTTTTTCTTACGACAACTCATGAATCGCACATTTTAAAACAGTAAAAATGAAACTAAATATTTTGATGGCATATCAGGATATGCTAAGGTCTCTCCAGAACGGGGTGCAAAAATCAGACCCTTTTCTCATAGCACTAAGCTTAGATGTGACACTCCACATGATAATGCCCAACAGTGGAGGGGAGGAGGATGAGGACGCCTAAACTGATGTAGTTGAATTGACTCATCATGCATTTTGAACAAAGCCAGTAATAATTATTATCCTTTTACTACTGTGTGATTTTCCTTTAATTATTCTTCTATTTTCAATCCTCATGTCACATATTTCTTAAACTATTCTATATCTGTCTGAATAAGGCAGCTACCAGGTTAGCCATTACCTCTGGAAGTACCAGATCCTTCTATGATCTGACAGTGAAATTAGCAAAATTTTCATAGTTGTCAGCTAGGATGAAAGGAAGGAAACAAAGGCTAAACTGTAGACTTTATCCACACCTTAAGGTGCCAAACAAGACTGGAGATGAAATGCAAAACCTTGGGAAAAATTACATAAAAAAAAAAAAGAAAAAAAAAAAGAAAAGCACTTGGATATCACATAGGCTAACCCAGCAAAAACAAATGTTGAATGTAGAAAAAAAAGTAGCACCAATTTTAAGTTTAAGTGCCCCAATAAAACTGCACTGATTGGTTTTAAAATCTCTCTTTTTCCTGACAGGTTCACAGAAGAACAGAAGGTTATGTCTAAATCTTTTATAAGCACAGATACTCAAATTCACAGCCTAATTACCCTCAGACAAGGTCTTTGGATTTGGAATTTGGGTTCTCTTAACAACTACTCAGCACTGCTGAGATTAAACTTCTTTCTGGTTTTAAACAAGCAAAACTTCAGTACATGTGGCAGTAGGGAAAGGGCCTAGAAGGCTGTAAAACATACTTCATTTGCATCCAGTGAGGAAGTCCTCTTTTTCTGCATATCTCAGAAAGAAAGATTATGAGATATCCTGAGTTAGAAGGGACCTGCAGGGATCATCAAGTCCATCTTCTGGCCCTGCACAGGACAGTCCCAACTATCACACCATGTGCCTGAGAACACTGACACACATTAATCACAGAACCACTGAAGCTTCCCAGTTTATTTGAGCTAAAATGGGAAGGAGTAAAATTCTACTAAAGAAAACTCCCACAACTATTATAAAGAGCCTAAGAAGCTAATGAGAAAGGAGGAAAAAATAAAATTTATATACTCTATATTATGTCCTTCAGCTGTGCCATGGAGCTCCCAGACTGTGTTTGCCTTCTAGTGGAATCCTCTTGTCTTCACTTACGTATAATTCTAACTGTTCACGTGAGCAGGTAATTCCAGCCAAACGATTATGACACCGACCTTTTCTTAAACCTTTCCATATACTAACAGGAAAATGAAGAAAGAAGGAGAATGGGCACTGCATGCCGATACCAAACCTTCACCCATCTCACCATTATAATAACGCATGAACTTATATATTGAGAAAGGGTGACATATTGAATAAAAGCCACTATTTAACTTTATAAATCTATAAATATAAAATCATATTTTCTACTCAAGCAAAGAATTTTGAAGCTTTTATTATTGGCCTTATCTTATAATTTAATTTGGTGTTTCATCTACTATTTCAGGATTATGATACCATGTGCAAAGTCTACTTCTACCCCAATCCAATTTTTCTAATTTTAGACAACGTAACAAAATAAGAAGTATATTTTTTCCTTGCAACAAATAAAAATAGACAAAAATACTCATCCAATCTCACAAAATCTGGCAAGGAGTACAACATCAACTTTCTGTTTCCCTAGCTGATAAATCACAATTGTTTTAAGTCCTTGGCACATGATTAAAACAACAGCTGTGTTAAAAGGAAAAACTCCCACAATGTATTACTCACAACCATCTCAATATGATCTCTCCAGAGACAAAAGGCATTTTCAGAGAGAGCTATAGGCATGTCATGGCCGTCTTATTCCCATAGACTTTGAGTGAAACTCTTGTATTTTTAGCTTCCCAGTTTATTTGAGCTAAAATGGGAAGGAGTAAAATTCTACTAAAGAAAACTCCCACAACTATTATAAAGAGCCTAAGAAGCTAAAAATATTGCGAATTGCTCTTGTGTACTCAAAATTCTATCAACTGATATTAACAAAAAAAAATTGATGCAACTACCTATTTTTATTCCAGGTATAACATCAGGTTTGGATCTTCAGTACCTGGCTAGTCCTTGCTATCATGCATGTTTTCAAGGACCAGTAATGTAGTTATCCTCGCAGTACCCTTGGAAGGGAATTGTTGGTATTTTTATTTTACTGGCAGGAGGAGGGGAGCAATAAAGTATTCTCACTGCACAGAGCATACAGTGGACATGGGCATCTCTAAGCACAGTGAGTTTTCTGCATTGAAGTCTGTGAAACTGGAACCTCAGTACAGCTGGCTTGCTAAATTATTATACTACTCTTTGACACCAGTATTCTGACTAAAGAAAAGACTGTTTTCTTCCCATGTACCACTTTCTGCTGCAAAGTAAAACCTAGTTATATTCTTATTTAATTTACTGATATATATCTGTGATCCTTGGTTTGCTCCCTCATACCCTAATGTCATCCATGCTCTGTAGTATGAAGAGTCACCCATTTTATAATCAGAAGGGTCAACCAAGGTATCTCAGTCTCTTGCCCTGCATATCTCTAGCCACATTTTAGAGTGGGAATAGCCATTTTATCTGTCACACTCTCTAAAAGCAAGCGGAACAGTTTAGCACTTTCTTGCAGGACAAAAATTGCATGCTCTTTTGTAGTTTTCAAATGTGAAGTGCTTTTTTTCCCTCATCTGAATATTTTAAATCGCTGACAAGCTCAGTCCTGAGCTAAGAATAATGTGAGTCTTCAGATGAAATATTCATTAAACACTTGCAACATGTAATACTGTTTAATTTTTCTTGTTGTTGCTTGATATGGCACAACAGTCATATTCCAGAGGAAGTAAAACAACGTTAACAGCGATAATACAGGATACATTAAGAACAGCTTCTAAAAGCTGGGAATTCTGTCTAGGAAGTGGGAAGAGCTTTGGATTTGGCAGAGGAAAAACAAATGATCATTTATAAAATCAGATAACAGTCAGTTCTCTGCTCTCTGGTAATGTATGTTGCCCAGCTTCAGAAAGGTTTTCAATACTGCCTAGACTGACACGTCATATGTCAGCTTGGAAAATATAGTTCAGATGATTTCAGAAAGTCAGTCTCAGGGAAGAACTATCAGAGTTCACTGCTACAGTGGAAGCTGACATTGAATGAGGCTCCAGAGTGTCTGTCCCAAATCCAGTTATATGTAGTGTTTTCCTCACTAATGGGTAATGACCTGGAGTATTTCTTTTATTAATTGTTATTCATTTGTAGATGACATTTATATGTGTTAGAAGAACAGAGGAAAGGCCAGACTGCTCTGCTAGCCAGCTTGAAATAAATGGCAGGAGAGTATAGAATAAGAATTCCAAATTACCTTGGCAAACTGGAGGTAGCACACGGGAAAACAACAGCACAAAAGTACAAAGTACAAAGGACTGGTAGAAATCACTGCATTAAAATAGGAGTAAACATATACACGAAACAATAAGGAAAAGAAACTGTTTCTTCTCCAGAAAAGTATACTTGAGTTTATTGTGCATCACACATTGATTATGAGTGTCATGTTTTTGTAAATAAAGCAAACATTGCAGTTTGGTGGATATAGACAGATATCCTGTGATGGATGGGCTTGTCAGGTAATCCTATTGCTCTGTTCAGTACTTGTAAAACACCATATTGAAGGAAATCATGCTTCAAGAAAAAAGAAAACAGTAAAAAGTGGAGAACCTCCAAAGCAGAGCAATGAGAAGATCAGAAGTCGAGAAAACAAGACATATGAGAAAATGTTGAATAAACTTCATTTCTTCAGGTTAGGTAAAACACAATAATTTTTCTTCAAGTGTGATAGCAGTCTTCTATGCTTTAAAGATTATTGCAGAAAGAAAGAGAACAATTTTTTCTGTGGCATGATTCTCAGGAAAATACGTGATGACCTTAACCTGCAGGCAGGAAGATTCGAATTTCCTAGCTGCCTTCAAAGATAAGGAGAATAAAACATTGGATCAAGTTACAGGTTTTAAGAAGCAGTTCAATAAACATATATAAGGAATTGGTAGAACTTAATCCTGTCACAGGACAGAAAGATGAACTAGAGCTTAAGGTCCACTGCAGCCGTATGATTTATTTCGGCCATGAAAAATAAGCAAGTATCCTGGATACAAACATCTTAAGCCACTGTCACATCCATGCTGAATGCAGCACTTAAAATTTGCTAGAAAAGTACTGCATTCAAAATTGCCTTACTAGGAAAAAAGAGGTGTCGACTCTTGCCTTTCAATAGCACTCAAATTTCTGAAACAAGGTGACCATCAATTAGACTGCTGAAATTGAAAATGTGTGTTAGAGCATGCAATCAGAGCAAAAAAATGTAATCAGAGCAAAAAAGTGCAATAAGAGCATGTGTTTAACTCGAGGGACACTGGAGGAAAACCTACTAAACGCACAAAAATAAATCAAAAGAAGTTTCAGAAGAACCTGGCTGACCACCAGTAGTTAGAGCAGTCTCAGTGGCAGCTAAACCCACGCAGACTTTTCAAATCCGCATTTTCTAGCCTTCAAACTTCCAACAGCCATCTCCAACTGGAACCATGTGTTTTTCACTCTGAGACCAGATGCCCGTCTGCAGCTCCCTGTCAATTGGCTGTGATTACCTCTGCTAGTCTCACTGAGGTTCATGTTCTGTAATTTGGCTGACAGCTCATAGTACCAGCGTACAAGCAGTCTTATTAGGGAGTTTCTGCCTTCTTGGCGGCAGGATCTGAGCTGTTATAAAACAGATTACAAAAATACCATCAAAACAGAAGACAAGAATGGAAAATTAAAGGGGAGATCTCAGAAACCTCCCAAAGTGACACTATTGCAATTGCTGCACTTCACCATTACCTAAACACTCACTTACTAGCATGTTTTACCAGTAAAATTCTCTCAAAGATGAAAATATGTATACATTACCACCCCTCTCAGCATTACATGCTTTCAACAAAGTACAGCTCTATCGCTGTGAAGTTAAAACAATTGATAAGACTCAAAGTCTACTGCCAAAAACTCTCCTACTTGACGGTCAGAAGGCATAACTGTTAATTAAAATCCAGGTTCAAGCCACACAATCAAAATACTTCCCAGCTTCAAGAATCCCTGAACTTTGGAGATCATTATATCTCTGTGATCAAGACATTAAAGGCAGGCCTCTGGAATTCCTCAGCTATTCATCCATCCTCAGAAGCCAACCTGTTCTGGTAATGCCTCCCATCATGGAGTAATTTTTAACAGACTATATGTGAAATATCCCAGATATGAACAAAAGCTGTGAACAAAAGCAGAGAAGATGCACCTGAAAAACATCAGAAGGGCATATGAAGGGGAAATAGGACTGGGGATTTCTAAAATGCTGCAGCAGTTCTGTGATCAAGATACCCTTTAATGTAAGGATTTATCCCTGGTTTGTTCTGAATCCCTGTGGTCCCCCAGGGTTTACAGACACCCGTATGTAGGCATTTGCTGGATGCTTGTCAGAGGTGGTATGAGTAATTCCTTCCTGTCTCATAAGGCTTGGTGGCTATCCAAAAAACAAGGGAATTAGAAGGGGGAAAGAATGTGTGAGTCACAAGGGGATTTTTAATTTGTAAATGGCACTTGTAAGGCTCATGCTGAAATACATCATCCGATTCTGACATCCAAATTTTAGAGAGGCTGTTATGGGTGTGGGGGAATGAGTAAAGGTACAAAGATAATGGACTAAGAAGATAGAAATATATACAGCAGGAGACTGAAACATTTTAGTTCGCTTAAGATATCAAGGTGATTTGATTGACTTGATGACTTAATTTATAAGAACTTCCCACAGGAGAAAGATAGTAGTTACTAAGACTGGTTCATGGAAGTGATGTAAAAGCCAATGTAACACACCTTAGAAAGGTAAATTTTTAGTATATGGGAAGACAAATCAGAATAAGCCATCATTGTAAGAAAACTCTCGAGCCCATAGATCATGTCTGGGCATCTTCTATAATATTTACCTCCATCAAGTTACTGAGCTTTGTAGATGGATAGCATATAAAGTTTATACTGAGAGAAGAACAGAATTATAGATCTAATGGCCCTTTTTGGTCTTAAAATTTGTAAGTGTTTTAGTAGAGAAGTACAGTGTGCTGTGCTGCGGCTCCTTGTCATTCTTCTGAAATCAAGTCCCTTGACCAAGTACACTCCTGAAGGCTACATACGCTGGGTGAAGAGTAAAGAACTCTTCTATCACCAAGCAACATGGTATTCTTGGTGTGCTGTGACTTTCCTCTCCCATGAAAGATTGTACATTAATATCACTCTCCACTGAGATTTCTCAAAACAAAGTCCCAAATCACTTTTGGAACATAAACTAACAAAACAGATTGACATGGGCAGTTTCAGAAGGCAGTTGAGGTTTTCCACAAACCATCTGTTGTTTAAACAAAGCTGAAAAGTTGCACATATTGAGACAGTTTCTAATTCAGGCTACCTTTTAAGGACAAAGAAAAACACCTTAGCATTTAAAACTCACAAAATATTACCAGGAACATTCCAGATCCCCTGGATAAAAACGAAGCTATCTATTGTCACCTCAGGTAAGTTCCAATGCAGATGTGAGTTTTCACAAAATTTCAGTATATACTCATGCAGGTAAATATAGATACCTCAGAGTATCACTGAGAATAACAGAGGTAATTGATCACCACATACAGCTTGCTCATCTCTGTCCTTACTTTTTCCTGTAGTTCTATTAAGAACAATATAGAATGTTTGACTACAGTCTAACAGGGACATCAAGGTTCATTACAGCAATTCTCCTACGAAATCTCTGAGGAGAAGAAATTATCATCTCTGCATCTATACACATATATGAGAAACACAGGTTAGCAAAGAACAAAGTAGCACAGCTATCTTTGCTGAAACAAAAAAAATCTTTGTAAGCACTTCGGTTTATTTTGGTTCATACAAAAACGTTCTGTGAACCTCAACAGTGTTTAATCATATGACTCGCAGGAATTTTTTCCCATTTATTTTAGGAAAGCAGAGCATATATACAATGCAGTATACATAATAAATCAAAAATATATACAGTAATATTTAGTCCATGTATTCTTCTATAAATACACATGCATTCATTCCTAACTGTCTGATCACAACATATTTAAAATTATTATGATCATCTGCAGGTAAATGCACATTTTTGAATCTACTCTCAATCAAAAATTACTTTCATTTTCATCAACTGGACACATGTTCAATGAGAACACATAATTGCTGAAGTAGAGATCTCTTCCAAATCCAGCAGAAAATTCAAAAATTACCTTAGTTCATCAAGACTGGGTGCCTATGACTTTTAACATTCTTCAGAAGACTTCTCATGCTGCCTGTGATCAAATGATCACAATTCTCTCATAAGTACTCATGTTCTTGAACGATTTTTTTTATATTTGTGAATGTCATTTCTTATGATAACTTAATCTCAAAAGAGGTGGATCAACCAGAGAAAGTACAGAGGAGTTTAACAGATGGGATCAGAAGTCTAGAAAGCATGTTCTACTGAAAGAACTTGGTTTGTTTAGTCTAAAAAATAGAAGACTGAGAAAAGTTATGATAACAGTCTTCAACTATGTAAAAGGTTGTTGTAATAAGCCTTCTTTGTGCCCACAGGGGATAGGGCAAGAAGCAAGGAGCTTAAATTAGAGCAAATGTGACTTATAGATCACAAAAGACATTTTTTGGGATCCTACAAATTTAAGCTTTAAGATTTAAAAGCTTACCTATTTAAAAATTACCTAAAATATATATATATGTAGCAAGAAGCAAATTTAATAACTAGCCTTTAGTGTAGCACAAATAGATAACAGATCCATTGTGGTGGACCACAACATTTGTCCATGTGGAGACCAGGGCAAAACCACCAAGTGCTGACAGCACAAGCTCAGTAGACAGATTAATTTCTTCTTCCACAACGGCCAAAAGCTGAAGATCTGTGCTGTACAGTTACTTGATAACTCTTACTTTTGCTTAAAGCTATTTCAATTTCCACTTTGTTGTGACTTAGTTCAGTTCAAGCACAAGGTCATAATTTCAAAAGTCTAAGAATAATCCTGATTTGGTCAGGGGAAGTGAAAAGGAAAAATAACAAAAAACACAATAAGGGAGCTATTCTTCTGACATTGCAAGTTAAAGCAAATCACTCTGATGTGAAGAAAAAAACATTTCACCCTTTCTGCATTCAGTGTTACTTATTACTGACCTCTGGTTTTAACCACTTACTGTTTCAAAAATCATTTTAGTGTGTCTGGACAAACAGAAATATGAGTAACTATTGACTAATCATTGACATTCAAATAATTCCATCAAAGTCTACCCTTCAGCCAGTCTTTCACTTTTTTTTTTTAAGGCAGGGAAAATTCTGAGCTGAATGCTGGCCGTATTATTTAACTCACCTCAGTGCTAGTCATGCAACAAAACAGGCAAAAATCACACCTTGTGATATGAGGTAAAACTGTTCCACACTATGTTTACTTCAGTAAAAGAAGCAACAGAAATTTTTGTGCCTATGTATCACCTGGAGATTTAAAAAACTATAGAAACCTAAATAAAGCACAGCACTTCACAAGTTTTCTGTTGAAAAGGAAGAAATCTGTTTCATTTTCTTCTCTAAAACTTAGATACTGAACAGTACCTGTATTTTCAGTAGAATTATAATTACTTCTTATTCAGTTTAAGAGATGTTGAACTAAGCAAAAAAAATCATCCATTCCACAAAATGACAGGCATTTAAATAATCATTCCTATCGCAGTGACTGACACTGTTTTTGTTAGATGCCCTTTACTCCACTAGCCTTTTTAACCATGACAAGACTGTGAACTAAACCATTCTGTGTACAGTTCAAAGCCCTGCTTTGGCAACAGACACAAATAATATTTAATCAAGGAAATATTCCTATTCAGTACTCGCTCTCAAAAGACATCTAACATCTTTAAGGAGTTGAGATTTGGACTGAACCATCTGGCTAATGGAGCACAACATTAAGATTAAAAAAATCAATCGGCAGGAATTAATCATCTGACAGGGAATTCTGAAAAAAAAAATGCTTTGGAAAAGAGGAGAGATATGCATAGACTGAAAGAGTGGTCATCTTGATCCAATATGGATTTTTAAACTACATTTCTCACTGCCACCATGGTCAGATATACCTAAAGAAATGACAACATAGTAAAGCTTTTCCTTCCCTCATTAATGTTGGACTAAATAACAAAATACTGTATACCTGCTAGAAGCATTCACCAGATACAGAGCTAAATCTGTGTGGGAGAGCACAACTGCTAACGAAAACACAATAAATGTCATTGTCCCCGACTCAGGTTGCAATCTCAAGTATCTTCAGTTTCCTCAGGCGTAAAGAGTAAAGGTGACTCACTTGAACAGTTTATTACCTTGAATACTCCTTTTGAAGAAGGCTTTGCAGCCCTCACAAGACCAGACCCCATAGTGGTATCCTGAGGCGTAGTCGTTGCAGACAGCACAGTACCGGGTTTCCTTGCTGGACTCCATGGCCAGGCTCCCCTTCTCGTTGGTACTGGTCATCCTCTCCCGGATGCTGTGGCGCCTGTTATCAGAGCTTGGTCTGTGGACAGCAAAAAAAAAAAAACCACAAGCATAGTTCTTTCAGGGAGGTTAAGCTTCATCCACAGCTTCAGGTTGTAAGAAAGAAATCTGTTTGTTTGAAAACAACCAATAGACAAAAGAAAAAAATTTTTATCTACTGCCCTCTCTCCTAGTCGGAAAGTCTCTGAATTAGTAAGATACGGGGGAATTTCTCACAAATCAACCTGAAGTTATTGAGAATTTTACCTTGAAAAATTAAAAAGCTATTTGATAAATTAATAAATTTTTCAACATTACAAAGGAATACCAAAAAACAGCACTATTTTGTATACCTGCTCCCATCCAAAGGTTTCAGCATAACTGCAATATCAGCAGCTAGATTGAGAATCTGAGTCAAAAATCCCTTAATGATTGCACCTGAATTAGTTTAATTATTAACTTAAATTATTATATTATATACACCTAAATTATTAACCAAGCTGTTTTCAAGTGTTATTGCCCAAGCAGAGATGCAAGCTTTCCTTCACTCGTCAAGATCTAATACTGCGTAAAACAGTGCCTATTCTCATTACAATAACATTTTTGTGAAAATTAAGAAGCGGTTTTAACACAAAAAACAAAATGACAGCGTATTAAAAATTGTTGCCAAAGAAGTTTTGTTCCAGTGATACACAAATGTTACTGCACATGTACTAGATATGCACGTGACCCTCATGTGCAGGATGCTGTGCAGGTGAAAACCAAACAGATCTATCTGGAAATTCACATCCAGTGAGCCTGGGAAGAGGTTGTTAGGGGTAGCTGCTGCAGGCATGGTACACAACATTGAAAAAGCTGAGAGGATGTGAAATTGCCAAGGGAACCACCAGTGAACTCTGGGATTGCCCCTGGAAGGCAAACAGTTCTTGCAAAACACGCCTTCCAGTAAGAGTCTGCACTAAAAATTGTCCAGGAGACAAATACCATCAGGTGTGACAGCACTAGACAAGCTAAAGCATGAAGAATCCTACTGTTTATAGTAAAATTACCCACTTACTCGCATGCTTTAATTGCTGATTAGTAAACAGGTGGCTTTTATCTCCCCAGAGCGTCAACATTTTCTCAAACAAACATATCCTGGTTTTGAGCCTGGGAGACTCTGTTTTAGATTTCTTCCTACATACCTAATTTTGCCTTATTCCCTTCTTGAGCATAGCAAAACTTGCTGTGTTTTGATGAACCGAGACATCTGGCACCAACCACACCTTCCTGCTCCACACCTGTACTGCCCAGCAGCTTTCTGATTTCTTTAGGTATGCTCAAATGTCATCTAGCTTAAGTTCCCTGACATCTCCAGCTGCAGTACCTCTCAACATCCAAAAGCTTTCTGCCAGCAGAAGGCACCAGGACACTCTCACATGTGCTCTCAGCCAGCCCCCCGAGACTTTATGTATACAATTTCTGTCTCCATATATGATATTAATTCAAACCTTTCAATGAAAATTTATCAGTTATTAGAGACACATGAGGCTTTACCATGTTAGATAGCAGAAACTGCTACTGGCATCATTCAGGAAAACTGCATTTTTTAAATCCAATGTTCTTTGCCAAGACTTATACATCAGCTAATTTTGAACATTTATTTAAATAACTTTTTTTCTTCGGAACTTGTGCAGAAGTGAAGAATTGTAAAGGATGAAGTGCTGACATGACACAGCTCTGGTTTTTTAGTGAGACAGGAAAATTGGAGAATGTCAAAATTGACAACATGATTCTGTGAAACTAGGCAGGGAAAAAACTCCTTGCATATTTTAGATGTTAAAATGTAAAAAATTAAAAATTTAAAATGTACCAAAATTAACGCAGTATCATTAATCAATCATTATGGATGCAACACATACATTGTCCATATAATTACCTTTTCCAGCCCAACAAACCTAGCTAACTCTACCTTTTTATTCTTCTCAAAGTTCTGAACCTTCCTTTGAATCTGCTTTATCCCAGTGCCTTATTTAATTTACTTCTTTTTTTTTTTTCTACTGAGCACTGATCAAAGCTGTTGTTTCTTATCTTCTCCACCCCATTCTCCTCTGTCTGCAGCTTTATCACCTCTGTTGGTATAACTTTAAATAAACCATGTTGTGGCTTCTTTAAAATACATACTCTTAGGTGTACATAACTACAAGAATGTTTTAAATATTTTAAATAAACCAGCAAGCAATCTAATAACTGTCAATATAATTTTAACAACAATAGACTGATCTCTTAGGTACACATGATGACTTGATAGATGTTCATAATTTTTGATCAACTTTTTAAAAAACTGATACAGATATGCATGCTATACAAGATAAGGTTCCTAGAACTATTTTCATATCAATAAGAAGTACAAAGAAATTAAAATTTTGCACTTTAAAAAACAGTACAAGAAAAAAATTCAAGTTTGAAAACAATTACATATTTCTGCTGGTGTGTGGGAGTTTTCCAACATTACATGCTTACTAAAGCAATCCTAGTTTCCCAGATGGATATGAAAGAAAACTCTTTCAGAAGTAAAACCAAAATTAAGAAAAACCAAAAAGTATCAGGCTTCACTGAGCTATCAGTCCAGATAAATTAAATTTTCATCTTTTCACAATATTCATCCTTTTTCAGATCAAGCCTAGGTTCACAAACATATTTTTATTAAAGTTATACTTAAGAATAATAAAAATTGCTCAAAAAATTACCTGAAACAAACAAAAAAAGCTTTTTTGAATGTAGAACAAATAAAAAATTTCATTAAATACATACACTCCAAAGAAAATAAGCTGCATGAAAACATTTAGAAGGAAGATGCAGTAAAGATAGATATTTTTTCAAGCTTGTGTGGAGTCTGTCCCACAGGTTCTGTCCATCCTCAGTCACACAACGAGGCCCTGTTTCCACAGGGAGGTTGCAGGCAGAAGCAGTGAGAACTTGTTCCCTGCAGGGACTCCTAGGGTCTGTGGTCCCAGGGATCACAGGGAAGCTGTGCCACTGCTCACACCTGCCTGCAATGCCCACACATGTCAAACCTCACTTGGGTCTCCATCACCTTCCTGCACACCAACTTGCTACATCGAGAGACCACTATCAGGCTGTTAACATAGACTTCCACAAAGCAAAAGGAATCTAAAGATGACCTTGCTGCTTCCTGCCCTCAGAATCAGTGCCACTCCAGCACCACTTGAGCAAGGTTTTGCAAACTGGCCCAGCAGAGTCATCACATTCAGGCTTTGATGAACCACAGCGGGAAGCACACTAAAATACCCCTAGCCCCATATTCCCCAAAAATAACATCCTTTCCATTTATATAGTGGAAATAAAAGCTGGTAATAAATTAAGTATTTATTAGGGGAAATGAGGAGAAAAACTTTTTGTGAAAAGAGGATCCCAATAACAGATTGCTAAATCAAAATAGCATATCACATTTCATCCAGAAACCAGCTTCTAGTTAGCACACATCACAGACCACTGATGTTGTGTCCTGACAAAAAAAACATAACTCTTCATCCAGTTTTCAGCTGGGTTTCAAGGGTTGGTCTTCTGGAGAACAAAGTACAACAACCTAACCTAGCGTAATAATTTTGGCAAGACCATCATTCCCAAAGTACAAGAGCAGAACCTTTCCTACAATTCCCTTTGTAACCTATGCAAACAATAAAAAAAAAAAAAAGGCAAAAGATCTTGCCAACTATGTTTACCAAAAAAAAACACAAATCAAAAAGAAAGAAAACCGGCGATAAAACCCTCTCTCCAAGGCCTGCATCAAAACAGAACAGATTAGAAAGCTAAAAAAACACAGAATTTACTCCTCATTTCCAAATGTAATAACATAAATGTAATAAAATGTAATCAAAATGCAAAGTGTTTGGAACCTACAGAGCAGAACAAACTTGTCTTCCACACTCACTTTCATGTTTCACACTTCGATGAGTGTGTAAGGAAACAAGACACCTCTACTTTATACATTCACTCATCACCTGCAGCTCTGAATCAGAAAAAGATTATTAATCCTATGTTGACTGCAAAGTAAAAAGAAAGTGTACATGAGACAATTAAAGTTTTATCATGTAAACTCAGTGTGCTGGTTTGGCCAAAATCTAGTAATATAGCCCCTGAGAGAAAAAGCAGGTTACAACCACCCTTCCCCCCACAGGGTTCGGGAAAAAAGGAAATTCCTCAAGCTCAGTTTAAAGGCACAGAAAAGACACAATATTACTTTTTGGGCATAGAGCATGATAGGGGATACACATGATAGAGTCACCCCAAGACACTCAGTGTTTTTACATCAAGATAATCTGCCTGGCAGGAAGGATGAGTTTAGGATAGCCCAAAGTACACAACTCACACAACAGTGAAGTAAGGCCCAATTTATTCACAACCCCAGCTTTACCTGAAATAAAGAGAATTCATAGTAGGAGGGCTTAAGTGAAAAATTATACCAACAGTTAAATAAGACACCTTGAGAAATTCTAGTTTTCTGAATTTATTTTCAAACAAGAAACTTTAATATGCAGCTTCTGAATCTTTCTTACCTGAATAGATGGAATTTCCCAGGGTAAGGTGCCTCAAAACTAACAGTCATTTCTAAAGCAGGCAAGGTCTAACACAAATGCATTTCCACACATTGGACTTACTATAACACCATTCTACCATTCCATATGAAATTAATCATCTGTTAGAATGTGAACTTCTGTATGGGGCAAAATATTTATGAAATTACTGTTTGAATTATTATTTATGAATTATTATTGGAACAGAACTAAGTGCTTGAAAACACTTACATTTCAAGGAAAAGTATTGCAATAGGATTGACCAAGTATATAAGTAAACAGAAAACTGCCAAATACATTAAGGACCTCGAAACTGTACTCTCAAAAAGTAGCTCCAATGAACCTGAAAAAAATCATATGCCATCCAAATGAAAGTGTTGGCTTAAAAAAAATCCCAAAATGTCTAGGGCTGTAATCAAGCTAAGTACAACTTGACGACAGAAAGCCTTACATGAAGTTCTATCTCAAATGGACAGAATCACAGGGTATTTTAGGCTAGATGGAACCTTGGGAGGTGACCACATGCCAAGCCAGGGTTGGCACAAGACAGGCTACAGCTATGAAGGTGAGCTCCAGCAATGGGAGCAGAAACTGGTATCACTCCTTGGCTGGTACCCCACTGGCGATGAAGATCAGCTAGCGCTCACCCTGGGACCTGACTGTCAGTGATTCCTGATCCATGGCTCTGAGCACATCCAACTCACACAGCTAAATTCTTTTCCTCCTCAAAACAGGACGGTTTTGTCTATGCCACCATAGGAGAGCCCTTGAATAGCTCCTGCCTGACCCATGCCCTGGGAGAGTGTCACTTTACCTGGCCAAGCCATGCCTGGGAGTGTGAGGCTATTCAGCAGTGAGAGCAATTATGTTGATCTCTGCACCCATACCCTGGCCTTGTTTAGGTAACTAAAATATATGCAGGGCTTTCTTGCCCCACTATCCTCAGTTTATTCCTTGATGATCAGTGATGTCTCTGGGCGTAGCATCAAAACCAAGAGTAATAAGCATTTCCCTTAGACAACGATGATGTTCCTTCCAGCTTAGTGCCAGCCTCACTAAACTTAACATTTAAGTTCACCAACAATTTCTGTATGGGATAAACATAGCTGTGAAAGTTTGACACTCCTGGGTGAAAAGAAGCTGTAGGGTGAGAAAGAGCTGCCTGTAATTCATACTTCTAAATGGAATACATGGCTAGCTCCTTCCCTTCCCTTTCCCACAGCCCTGACAGCTACCCATGCCTTCACAAGTCTTCCTGTCAAGGAAAATACAGACTGTAACCAGGAAGACCACCAGAGCAGGTGTCTCCTCTGACACCTAGACAAGACAGGAGGAGACCATCCCAATGAAGAAGTTCTCCTCTGGTCATTTACTCTCATTTATTTCATGGCTTTGGCTCATATCTTGTCTTCTTTAGGGTAAGTGCAGAGATGCCTCAACAGGACTACTTGCATAGAAAACCCCAAGTTGATGTAGTAAATGGATGAGGTGAAGAAATAATGACATATAAGAATGAGGAGAGAAAATATGAAGAATTACTTTAAAAACAACAGAAGATATCTACGAAGGCCAAATAAGAAAAATGGCAAGGAAACCAACTGAAAACTGACCAGCCTCACTGAAGAAAAAAGAAAAAAAAATAACTGACAAAAGAGAAATGTAAGAAAAAGAAACAAAAATAAAGTTATATGAAAGTTGAACGCTAAAATAATCTTTAAATGCTGACAGTATTTCACAATTTATCAGAAAATGTATTTTGTAGTCACAAGACACTGAAATGCTTTCTTTAGAACTAAAATAAAATACAATTTAATTTGGTAACTTAAATAAAAAACTTATGTAAAATGTCTTGGTATTGACCAAGAAACAGTAGTGTTGAGGACAAGCTCTGGCAACATGAAAATAAAAGCTTATCTTCTTAGGTCATCAAAACTTCTTATTTGACATTAAATTAAACATTTCCTTTGGCATTAGTTTTATCATTTTCCATCATTCCTAACTCTGGTTAATTTTAAAATGAGTGATTGAAATGCTACATTTGGATATACCAAAAGTAAACCACTCCGTGTGTGCAGGAAAATGTCCTCTAGAATAGTCTTTCAGTCCCTTAAAGCTTCATTTTTGACAAATTTAATTTCATTCTCAGATCTGTCACTAATATTTGCAGACTGCATAAAAGTCTGGAGAGACGTGTTTATGCACTGTCACTGAGTGGTCTATGACATCTCCAGCCACATTTCCTGGAGGTTCTATGGATGGGAGGGTAAAGGAGCCCGGACTACTTGTTCATGTGTCTAATACCTGAACTCAGATGTTTGAAATACCTCCCTCTCCTCAGTCCCTTCCCTCCAGTCCTTGGATTGGTTTTTCAAGGTTTATACATGTGAGCTAATAATTTTGCAGCAGATTCCCTCGACAACATAGAAGTTTGTCCAGCTTTCTGAAAAATGTGGAAGTTTTTCTTTGAAATGGCAGGGGAGTGAGGGATGGGTTCTAAAGAGGAAAGAGCTCAGTCTGTTTGTCAGTTCTATGGGTCTGAAATTTAAATTCATACCAAAAAAATATTTTGAATAATAAATATTGAGAAATTGAAATTGAGAAATTCTCTTTCATTCTGTTTCTCAGTGCTGCTGAAATCTAAACTACAGCTCACTTAGAGGGTCATTTTCATTATTCATAAGTAAAGAATGGTGGTGTAGCTGTACTTCATGGAATAGCCCAAAATTGAAAAAGTTTCAAAGCAATAGCAAATTTATAGTGTTTTTCCCCTACGTAGAGAAGTTTAATAATTTCTTTTTGTACATAAGGTGAATGCAGAAACACCCACACATATTCTTCGTATGAGTATACCTTAGAAAAAGATTAAGATTTTAAATAGAGTGGTTGAATTGCTTCTTGCAAATGCTGCTCAAACCTTAATTTATGTGTCCTGTGCATATGTATGTTATCTTTAATTATGTGACCATACTTGTCAGAGGGCAACAGCTCATCAGTATACCAAATAAAAAAGAATTTATTAAATGAGCAGCTACTCTGTCTGTGAGGGTTTTTTTCCATGACTGTTCAGTGTCTGGTGCCTTACTATCAGCACATTGTCCGAATTCAGAATTAATTTCCTCCCAGTATTTCCATGCCACTATAGCAATTTAGCAGCTGACAGGTCCTAAAGAATGTATTTTTCCAATACTCTTCTGAGTTGAAAGGATAAAAAATGAGACTGAGAGAGATTAAGGTCAAAAGTATATACTGAGTTATGGGCAACCTGAGTTTTTAAGTACTCACCATTAAATAGGTTTTGAATGTTCAGAGTGCTACTTTTCTTGTCTGTAATTGCAAGAGCAAATGTTCAACACTTACATGAATCAGACTGTAGGACTTCCATTCTGCACAAAGAAAATTACAATACAACACGAGAATGCTTGTGAAGAGTTTGATTTTAATGATTTCTGAACTTTACAGAAGCATTTGTGGCAGAATTGGACAAAGAATTTAGTTCTTCAAGCCAGAAATCAGCTGCTTCCACATAATAATTTTTGCCTCTTTCCTTTTTTTAGTTACCAGGCTCTAGGAAAAATGAGTAGAGAATTTACAGTGACATATTTCACTACATAAGTATGACACATTCCACAGATGATTTTGGAACAGTAGCCCACTTATGATTGCCTTATAAATATGCAAATAATTATTATAATAATCACAAAAGGACCAAATAGGATTTGCACAGGTCACCTTATCTTGGGCTTAATAAAATTACAAGTTTGCAAATAAGAGCTTTTTGTAGCTTCCCACCTTCTAAAGGGATGTCTAGAAGAATAAAAATGTTACCTTTCTGCCTCACAGAGTCACGGACAGCAGAGCTGGGCCATGTTGGTGGACCCCTCACTTGTGTTAGTGCAGCACAGGATGACAGATCACTCTCATTCAGCGGCACAGGAAGGATGTCAGTGACACCCGCTAACTGTTGTATGTAGTGACGCTATGAGTCCTTTTTTCTACTCTGTTTTAGGAGAAGTAAAAGCTCTTAAACACACAGAAGCTGCTGCCACTGCTGTCAGTGGGAACCTCTTCTCTGTCCTCCCACCGATGTTCTTTGTCTACTACTCTGATTTGGCCCATCCAGCCCACCTGTCCCATTCTTACCTTCACCTCTGGGCTTTTCCTTCCAGCCTCATCTCCCTGTTTATAAAGGATAAACTTCCCTCCTCTGGTGCCTGGCCTGACTCCACCTGGCTATTTCTCTCATGCCCAGACTCCCTGCAGGCGTTTCATCCAAAGCTGTCTTTCTCTCTCTCTCACTACTCGCTTTCCTCATGTCCTAAGTAGGATGGCTCCACTCTTCTGCCTCTCTCTGTACCCCAGCAACCCAGTCTGCCGTGATTATTTATCTTCTGTAATCTTTATATATAGTCCTTTCTTTCCCGTGACCTGACCCACCAGTCACACAAGCACATCCTGAGATTTTTAACTAACGAAGATTTGAGGAACCTTAGTATTGCCATCTCTTGACCACACATAACTCATTAATCATAAAAGGACGTAACTATATATTTTTTACCAAGGCTAAATTAAAAATTTTTGCAACCCTGTGGTGAGCAGCTCTTTGTAAGTGCTATCAACTATCAACAAGAGAAACTATGAAGTTTTTCGAGTCAGTCCTATTAGAATTTAAAAATATAAATAAAACAAACAAACGAAAAGAAAAGACAAGTATTTCTTTGTAATACCTTTAAAGCTATGAAATGTCATTTATGTAGAGGGCCTCGCCTTATATGATTTGTAATTCAGTCTTTTCTTCTCTGGAGTGGGACTGCTTCTCTTAGAAGACAAGCCTTCACAGCAACCACTCCCCACAGCCTGGGGTTTTGTGTGCTAGGACACTTTGCCCATGGGATGAAATGAAGGCCGGAAGCACATCTTTGAAGACCCAACTGAGAGATGCCATGCAAGCCGTAACGTGTGATAAACGCCATACAATTTACGCCAGAATTTAACTTCTGAAATAAGGGAAAACATTATTCCTCTATTAATATTTTGAAAACTCGTTAAATCACCACAGACATCTAGTTTCTGCAACGAAAAAGTTCAGATGAAAAAATTCCTCTCCTTCAATTTTCAAGGAAAAAATATTTACAGTGGGATTTCCATTTTGCAGAAATATTGATTTTTAAAAGATTTGACAGAAATGTATTCAAGCACCAAAGCTTTTTTTTCATGCAATGCACATTTACAAAGAAAAAAAACATGTGTATAATCAGCAAAAAGAATAAAAGGCACATTCATAGGTACTGTTTTGCCACGTTAGGAAGGAGGAGAAATTGCTGAAATCCCCAGCAGCCAAACTGCCCTGCAGTCTCAATGTGACCTAAGTAACATCAAAAGACCCACAGAAATTTTATAGTCTGCACCCACTATATTGTAGCATCCAGTAAAGCACAGGCAGAGCATCACTTAAAAGACTACATATCTAGACCTGCCCCACAGGAACTTGTTTTAACTTGCCCTTACAATACTTCCAATGGTTAAGCCTCTCCATATGAACTGTTTCCTGCTTCACTACCTCGTGGCCAGCCCAAGTCCTCTGCTGGAAATTAAGGTAGTTTGCCCTCGGCTATTTCCAGTTAGCCTGGAGAACAATTCAGATGCTGCTCTCTTAGTACACATTTTCCCTTCCCTTTCCTGCTACGCCACCCCTCTGCCTCCATTCTTTCTTTCAGAGTCTTTCTAATTCTCCTGCCCTCATAAGGACTTTGCCCCTTAGTGAGCCAAAAAATCTGAAAGAGGCCTTGCCAGTCTCTCTTAAAACAGAGAGCTTCTGTGTTTTTCTGTTCATAGAATAAAATTTGCCTTTTCTGCAACAGATTATTCCACTGACTTGTATTTCACTTACGATCTTCTCTTCCACTTTGATTATTTTTTATTGTGATGTCCTTTTCTCAACTTACTAATTCTCCAGTTATTGTACTTGCTCATTAGTTTTCTCCTTCCCAAAGGCTGGATGCTGCACTGATCCTTAGAATTTGAGAAATATTTAGTGTTTCAGATTCTATCGTGGTAAGCAGCGCTAGAAAAATGTTCTCTTACATACTTACATTTCAAGTGATCCATTTACAGATCTCTGCTACCTATAACAACTAGCAGATAACTTTTGGTTATTTAAAAATTAATGGTAGTGTCTGGTCTGTGGAGTAAAATCTCTGCAAATTATTGTTTTCATGTATCTTTTGAATCCCTGCTCATTGGATGATCACTCTACTCTTTAAAGAACAACACCAGTGGAAAAAATATTTTTATCCAATTCACTAGGATATAAAATAATGACCAGAAAAATTGTTTAGGGTTTTTCTGCCCATTTTTACCTCCTGCCGAGTGCAGTTTTGCCTGGGCACGATCCATCCCCGACACCATCTCACAGTCCCAGAGACTCTGCTGCATGAAGAGCCATATAATCTGAGGAACCTCATTCTGCTGTCTTAAAGAGTGCCAGATTTGACGAAAAACCTGCTGACAAAATGTCCCTGGGAGCTGCACAAAAGATGATTTTCTGGCAGCAATACCAAGTTGCTGTGTGGCTGTGTGGCTCTGGAGACAGGAGCAACAGGGCCCTGAGTGAGGCAATCAGCTGTGCCCACAAGTGTGCCAAAGTGGAGTGCTCAGCAGGCAAACGCTCTAGAACATGGACTTAGGATATCTCACTTAAGTGTAAACAATCTGAAGAATAAAATGTTTGAAAAGCTGAAAGCATGAACAAACCAAAAAGGCCAGCTTCAGCCAACAATCTCATGTACATCCTGTACAGCTTTCACGCTTTTAGAAATTCCTAGTCAGCCTTGTCTCCATTAAAGTTATTCTAACCCTCAAAGACTCAGCTGAAAATTGTACCCCTGCATTATTTATAACAGTCTTAAAATTGTAATACGGCTTTTGTGAAAAGGCTGAAGTTTATCCTTTCATAACACGTCCAGAAGAAGTCTTTTCTCCAGGTTTCACTGTCCCTAGTAAACTTTTTTCAAAATTACCCAGACACTAGACTACTTTTTTTTTTGCTTTTTTAATGCTCAGATAAACTAGCACAATCCAGCCATCTGAAAGGAAAAGGTTAAATGCACTCAATAGATTGGAAAAAGGTATTTCAGGAAGTGCTGTCAGATTCTTACACTTACCTCCAAACTATTTCAAAGGTAAGTGCCAGCAAAAACACAGGAATCAGTCATAAATCTTTCTTTACTGTGCCTTTATAGGACTTTTAAGTGCTCATGTGATCCTTTTATTCTTGGGCAAGCCCTCTTTCCAAATATTTCAGACGCACACATTAAGTTTAAACAGTTATCCAAAGGTTCATTGAATTCCTTGGAAAATCTTTCAATGACCAACATTAAACAAGACATTTTTAAGAAAAATGCTTGAAATATTTAAATGTTCTCATTTACATCACCCTAAAAAAATTGTTAACTAGGAATGCTGATTGCATAATGTAACATTATACTTTATATACTATTGTTTCAAAAATTTCAACCAAAACCAGTCTAACATTTCAAATTACATTTCTTTAGAATGAAATCTTTAAATGTTACTTTAAGTGGCACACTGCATTTCAAAATGAACTTTTGAAACAAAACACTGGTACAGTCATGTGTGGTCACAACAAAGAAATCTGAGGGCTCTAGGCCACAGGAAAATAAACCTTGGTGAAATAAAAGACTACTTAAAGTAGTGCTTTGAAGTTCATTAAAGTGCATGCAGACCTCTTGAACCAGTTAGAGAAGAGACAAAAGCATTTTCCCAAACAGATTACCACCAGGCCATCTCCAAGTAACTCTGTGCCAGCTGCTTGCAAGAATACAGGAAAAAAAAAATACTAGGCAGGGGTGCCAAATGCAAAAACTCGATGGTCAGCAGAGAAGGAATGAGGCATATGGGAAAATCTGACACCTGCTTGTAAAAATGCTTGAATACTTGCCCCGGCAAATAAGGTTTATCTGAAGCTCCTTGGTTTTGTCCCAAAACAGTAATCCCTAAGACCAGAGCCTCTGCAGTCCCTTGGACTAACAGCTCACAGTTTAGGGCCCAGTGAAAGAAAAAAAAATCGGTTCCTGAACATACAGACCCATTTGTGCTTAAGCCAATTTCATCAAACCAAACTAATAAAGACATATATTTACGGTAAAATTTTCAGGGAGATTATTGTGGGAGTTATTGAGAAACCCCTGAAGGACAACACAGTCATTGGTCACAGACAGCATAACTTCATGAGAGGAAAGTCCTGCTATTCAAACTTAATCTCCTTTTATGACAAGGTAACACACCTACCTCGTCAAGGGAAGCCAGCTGATGTATTCTTTTTGGATTTTAGTAAAGCTTTAGATACTGTCTCAGTGTCCTTCTGGACACAATGTCCAGCTCATGGCTGGATGAACACATCGTGAGATGGCTGAGCAACTGGCTCACAGGATGGGCACAAAGGGTTATAGTGAGGGGGGTGACATCAGACTGGTGACCTGTCACTAGTGGGGTTCCACAGGGCTCCTGCAGAGAGACCTAAACAAATTAGAGGGCTGGGCAATCACCGACCTTAAGTTCAGCAAGGGAAAGTGCTGGATTCTGCACCTAGGATGGGGCAACCCTGGATGTATGGACAGAATGGGGAATGAGAGGCTGGAGAGCAGTGCCATGGAAAGGGACCTGGGGGTCCTGGTCAGTGGCAAGTTGGTCATGAGCCAGCAGAGCCCTGGCAGCCAGGAGGGCCAAGCGTGTCCTGAGGGGCATCAGGCACAGCATCGCCAGCCGGGCAAGGGAGGGGATTATCCCACTCTACTCTGCACTGGGGCGGCCTCACCTCGAGTGCTGGGGGCAGTTCTGAGTGCCACAGTATAAGAAGGATATAAAGCTATTAGAGAGCATCCAAATGAGGGTGACCAAGATGATGGAGGGCCTTGAGGGGAAGTCATATGAGGAGTGGCTGAGGTCACTTGGTCTGTTCAGCCTGGAGAAGAGGAGACTGAGGGGAGACCTCATTGCAGTTCAACTTCCTCCTAAGGGGAAGAGGAGGGGCAGGCATTGATCTCTTCTCTGTAGTGACTGGTGACAGAACCTGAGGAAATGGCCTGAAGTTCTTTCAGGGGAGGTTTAGTTTAGATTTTAGGAAAAGACTCTTGACCCAGAGGATGGCCGAGCACTGGAACAGGCTCCCAAGGGAAGTGGTCACAGCACCAAGCCTGACAGAGTTAAAGAAGTGTTTGGACAATGCTCTCAGGCACATGGTGGGATTCTTAGAGTTGTTCCGTGCAGGGCTGGGAGTTCGATAATCCTTGTGGGCCCCTTACAACTCAGGATACTCAATTATTCTATGATTGTACTAGTACATGTACGAGGAATATGCCTCCCAGACATTCAAATATGACTTGAAAGTCATATGCTTGGAAGTGTAAGAAGGGTAACTGATGGGAAAAAAGTCCATGGCCAAGTGTAACCCATCAAAGGACAAGTGAAAAAAGCACAAAGGCAAACAAACAGCCAGTCTGAAAATGCATCATACTGCCCAGCCACTGCATACAAGGACTGCATTTCACCTGCAGGGATGGGCTGCAAAAATGGTCACAAAACTCAAGAGTTGTAAGGATAACAGAATGCCTGTGCTCTGTAGCTTATTTAGACATATGTATATATACACATACTTCTCTTCCTCTGTTAATAAAAATTACAAGTTATGCCTAGTTTGAGCCTTGGACAGCCTGGACCCTAGTAGGGGAAATGCAGACCTTAAAGTAGCATGCTTTAGTTTGTCCTTAGAGTCGAAATGGAGGCAAGATGGATGCACAAAAATAAGATGCCTCACAAAATCATGGTAGTTTGTGAGGAAACACTGATCCAGCTGAGATATTTGATCTATACTTGTCCTCTGGAAAATGCTGAATTCAACTTTGCAAGCCAAGTCATTCTGTGAATAATAATGAACAGAAAACCATGAGATAAACATCCTAGAGTTTGACACACGGCGGTGGAGTCTGTCAATACCGTGTAGTCTAGCTCTTAGGTGTGTCCTAGCTTTTTAAGGCCAGACCTTGTTAACACACAGTGACGTAAAATATAATTCTTGATTACATATGTCATGGAGGTTCTCCAGAAACTGAAAATTACATATGCTAGAAATATCATAGAATCACAGAATGTGAGTTGGAAGGGACCTTAAAGATCATCTATTTCCAACCCTCCATCCATGGACAGGGACACCTTCCAGCAGCCAGGCTACTCAGAGCCCTTTCCAGCCTGGTCTTGAACACTTCCAGGGATGGGGAGTTCAGAACCATGTAAGAAATAGTAAGAAACAGAACCTGAACAGATTGTTACATAAAGGCTACAATTTGAGACACCCCCACCAAACTGATTTTCAAAATTATTAGATTTCTTAGATTCTACGGCTCTTCTTTCAAACAAGGACAGCCATAAACTCTCAGCATGTCTCTAAGTAACTCTTGGACATCACCTCTGAAAATCTAGTGTTAAAGGCTACAAAGGCTGTAATTTTTCTTTATATCCAAAGCATAGAAACTGTAAACTGCTGCCAGACAGGCAGTCTAGCTCTCCTTTCATTTCTGGACATAGATGTTGAGACCCAGAGTAGAAAATTAATGCTGTTCAACACACAGTCACAAGACTTGAGACAGGAGGAGGCCAGAAATGCAGAGTGAAGAAGGAAGGATCCCAGCTGCGCGGTCACACGGGTTTACTAATCCAGCCACCGGAATTGTGACCAGAAATGTGACAGGGGAAAAAGTACTCCTCCAGTGGCAGATTTCAGTTGATCAGACTAATGGTTACATTACAACAGAATAAAGTACTAAAAGAGAAAAAAAAAACCGAACCAAAACAACAACAACAGCAAAACTACAAAAAGAAACCAGTGGACCGTATTCTGTTCCTCATTCTTCTGTATCTTCTCTTTCCTGCAGATCTTTCCTCATATGCAGGTTTCCAAGTCATCAGTACTAACTGAGTAGTAAACAGTAAGTTTTACATCTCCAAATTCTCTAAATTATCCCAAAGTAGTTACATTATTTATTCAGATAAAGTCCACAGATTAATTTGCATATGCTGACTATGCAATCAAGAGAAAGTAAAGAGAACATGGCTCGTGAAAGGCAGGAAATACATTCATGTAGCCAACTGCACATAATATATGTTTGCAATACTGCTTGTTGACGTATTTTTGGGGTAACTTATGCAACAGCGTGTGAGAAATTGGGTCTGTGAGAAATACATACACTTGCCTCTTGTGTTGGTGATAATTTTGTTTCAATACATTAAAGACTTGTACTTCACTTTGGCAAATCCATATCATCTATTCGTAGCATTTCTTATTCCTCACAGCAACACGGAATAAGTTCAAGTGCTTCACAGGTGCCACAATATAACACCTCATTAATCTTCTCACTTTTTATTGTTGGTGGACAGTAATTGCTCCCTGCCCTTTAAATCACAAAGGAAGGAAAAATTCTATTAGGCAAATTAGTGCAGAATTAAATGTACAGTATTATGGACACAACCGCCACACTCCCGCCACGACGTTTAAAAATATATTACCTGTTCATATGGGAAACACCTAACACCAGTCTACTAGACATCAGGGAGTCCTGCTGAATATTCATTTCCCAAGTGTGCATGCCTCTTATAAATGAAGGGGAAAATAATACACCCAGGTTTGAACTTCCGTTTGTTGCATAATACTCTTTAATGGCTAACTATTGCAGAAAACCCATCTGTTTACTCATTTCTAGCCAAAATATGCTTTGTTGCATACAGTTGAATGTTGGAAGTGGATGTTGCACTAAGCTTAGCACAACAAACCTATTAACCCACCATGGTCCTCTCCAAGCCTCCACAGGAAAGCAGCAGCTCAGTGGAGCTGAAGCTGGCAGCTGATAGCAGCGCGTCCCTCCTCACCTCTGTTCTGGGAAGACCAACAGGATAAGATCACAGCCCCATGGCCTCTCTTGGCACTAGACCTGCAGGAACCAGCAGCTATGACAACTTTCACCAAAAGCACCTGAAAAATTTTTCATTTCATCGCACCTAAATGGTCCCAAGAGCTTCCAACACTCTGTTTCAGACATTAGTTTTCCGGAAAATGACCTGAATGAGCTGCAAGTTAGGAGAAAACACCAGGCTCTTATCTAAGCTTAAAGTGGTATAAATATGACCAAAATGAATGTTGATGTGCCAATAGTCCATGTATTCAAACACATATCTGCATAAGATGAAGTGCCAGGTCCTGCACTTGGGTCACAATAATGCTGTGCATCGCTATAGGCTTGGGGCAGAGTGGCTTGAGAGCTGCTCAGCAGACAGGGACTTGGGGGTGCTGGTTGCCAGCTGCTGAACATGAGCCGGCATGTGCCCAGGTAGCCAACAAGGCCAGTGGCATCCTGGCCTGTATCAGGAACGGTGTGGCCAGCAGGAACAAGGCAATGATCTTTCCCCTGTCCTCAGCTCTAGTGAGGCCACACCCCTAATCCTGTGTCCAGTTCTGGGCCACTCACTTCAAAAAGGACAGTGAGGTGCTGGAGCAGCTCCAAGGAAAGCCATACGTCTCACAAGAAGCAGCTGAGGGAAATGAGGTTGTTTAGTCTGAGAAGACTCTCAACAACTACCTGAAAGGAGGTTGAATTGAAGTGGGGGTCAGTCTCTTCTGCCCTGTCTCAAGTAAAAAAAAAAGAGGAAGTGACCTGAAGTTGTGTCAGGGGAGGTTCCAAAAAGATGTTAAAAAAAAAAATTCACTGAAAAAGTGGTTGGGCATTGGTGGTGCTCAAGGAGGTGGTGGAGTCACTGTCTCAAGTGCTCAAGAGGCATCTGGATGTGTCACTTGGGGATATGGTTTTGGGGTGATTATGGTGGTGCTGGGTTGATAGTTGGACTAGATGATCTTGAAGGTCTCTTCCAACCTTGATCATTCTGTGATTCTGTGATATCAAAAGTGCTCTATAAGACAAACAGGAAGATATTTCAATTATTGTCCATAAGCCTCTTCTTTCATTTACTTCTGGTTTGGTTTTAATTTTGTTCTAATCTATTTAAAAATAATTTGAAACATCGCTAAGTTTAAATTGTACTTCATTAATTCCATCTAGCACCATAGTCACTTAATTTCACATATATATTTATGTGGATTTGCAGATCACAAAGTTAAATAATTCTAACCAACACCTTTCTATTGCCAAATACAGAACCTAAAACCAGCTTCAATCAGGTCACGTTGAAAAGTATAATACATGACATGGAAAGATAAGCCAACAGTGCAGAGATTCTGAATGAAGATGTCTTAACTGTTCATTCTCCAGCTTCAGCATTGCTACACAAACCCCAGTGAGAACTGCCGTACGAGACATATTCTTGGTTCTTGTTTTCACTTGCTGATAACCCTGGTAACCTTGCTGGAGAACCCTTTGTATTCCTATCCAAGAGCTCAGCTGCCTTCCAGCTGCACACTTTGGAGCACACGTCCCACAAGAATGGAACAGTGGTGCAAGTGTACGCTCAACAGCAGGCTTGGAAAGGTAAATACACATAACTCTGCATCAGGGGCAAAGAGAAGGCTTGCTGCTGCACCTGCTAGTGAGTCAAAAGATTAAAAAAAGGTGTAGGGAAGGAGAGAGAAAGTGTATTCCTGCCTGATAAGGTGCAGCTCTGCAAATGCACAAAAATCCACCAAACACAACAGATACCAACTCTTAGTTGAGCTTTTAATGTATGAATAGGTACCTGCAAGTAAGTTTTGGTTTATTAAATTTGATTCATATATAAAGCACCTTCTAATAAATTGTTTGGATTCTTTTTTGTTTAGAGAGACAGGAGATATTTTTCTGAACCTGTCAGAGTTGACTTAAACCCTTTGATATACGTGTGCAAATGTAAAAGGCAAAAAATCATATTCTCAGACAAGAAACTGAACTGGCTCAAGCTTTTTCCTAAGACCTTAAGCAATTGTTATTAGTATTTTGCAATAAAAAGTAAGAAAATTAAAAATGCTAATTTCAAGTTCAGCAGCAAGATTCCTAATGCAGTATTTACTTCTTGATTTAGAATTCACCAATCCTCCTAAAAAATACTTTGTAACTACAAGGTAGCCTTGCTAAATTAATGAATCACAGTAGTTCAACCTTTTGTTATGGATGCTCTCATCATCACAAATTCATTTGGTCAAAAATACAGTTTAAATGGTCTTATAATTGTATCTATGCAAAATCATATTTAATAGTAATTACTCCAGTGGAGTGATAATTCCATTCAGTATTAGACTTCAGATAACAGAATGAGGATTAATACCATCTGAGTATCTGAATCGGTACTGAATTTCAAACCTATCTCAGGACCCCTGATTGCAAGGAAAAATTATTTTTTTACTGTATCTTGTACATCTTGTTCCTTCTACAGAGCAGCAGTGCACAAATCTAATGGTAGAAACAGCACCTCACATCAGAACATCCAAGGATTAAACAAAGAAAATAGCTTGCAAGTGCTGAGAGGGACAAAATGAAAATCTAAAGAATAAAAGCAGTGTTTCAATTAATTTTTTCCCATGACAATTTTAGTGCAGAACCTAACACAGACCAAAAAAAAAAAAAACAAACCAAAACCAACCACACAACTGGACAGCACACACCAATCACTTCCCAGTTGCATAAATACCAGTTCTAAACATTTCTGTAGTGATTCTGGATTAGTACACTGTAAATGAAACCTCTATTCCATTCCTTGACTGTGCCGGGATGACTGAGGTTTACAAAAAAGTTAGTGATTTCGGATTTATTAAGCACTGAAATACTTTAGTACATTTCCATTAGATACATATTTCTTTTTGTATTTTTACTTAGCCTATTTTCATTGGACTAACTTATGTCTGGCATTACACTTTTCAAGGAGTCTCAGTTCTCACAAAAATAGTCTTTAGTATCTCTCACACTTAGAGAGAGAATATTGCAATGAAAACTCTGGTTTTGAATCTGGGATTCAGGATTGGCCACAGGACAGAAATATTGTTCTTATTTTTTAACATTTGTCCCTTGATGTCATCAGAAAAGGATCAAGTAGTTGGCAGGCACATACCTGAGGAATTTCTCTGGGACAAGGAGAACTTCCCCAAGTAATCTGATAGCAAATTGACCCTAACAAAGAACACCTCCAGACTTCATCCATTTTAGGCTGCTACATGACATAAACATGGCTCTCATCAGAATTAATGAAATGGTGGTCTTGGGGACCTGTTGTCATTTATTTCTTACCACATCTCCCCTGTAATAAACAAGAAAAATCATTTTGCTCTTCTCCTCTGGTTTTTAGTTCTAGAACAACCTGGCAGGGCTGTGCAGAAGTGGGGCCAGTCTCTTAGGCAATGCAGCTTTCAGGTTGCTTGTCATTTCCAGACAAATCCACATTTGTTGACAGTAAAGTGAATTAGAGAGAGAGGAAACAAGGCATTTATGAGTCAGAAAATGGGTAATACGTGAAAACAGCTTGAAGCCATTAATACCTAAAGCTGCCATTTAAAAAATTATTTAAAAGCTGGTGCTATCCATACAACAACATTTTAGATCTTCTTGAAAAGGCAGTCTTTGGCCTAAGTAATATTCCTAAATGCTTTGGANTATTTGCTTATGTACTGATTTTTGTACCAAAATGCATCCTTCTCTCTAAAGAGTAAGATCTTCAGTGCTTTGCTGAAATAAAACCAACAAAACTCTTCATCTTAAATAAAGAATACAATGAACTGAAGGTTGCATCTGAGAGCTCACGTCAAAAGCAAATTAACTCCTTGATTCTGTGCAGTCATCCCTTATCTACCTACAGAATAAATAAATACAAGGTAGCTGAACATATATTTCCATATAAGGACTGAAGTGGAAATATATTGATGCTCCGTTCTTTGTGAGAAATATGCTGGGTATGTGTGTTTAGCAAGCCTGTAAACAATTTTTGTTCCATTTCAGGTACTGTATTTAGTAATACCATTGCTAGTTTCCAAACCCATACTGACTGACTGCGCACCTACTCAATATTTTAGTTCTTTTAACCCTTACTCGTATGTAGCCTCATGTCTTCCTTCTTATTCAAGCCTGCTCTGGAAACAGTCCTGTCGATTTTTCACATGTGATTTTCAGTTCATTATTACAGATGGGCACTTTACAGACACCAGTAAATGTTTGTTCACAGGGGTCCTGTATGGTAGAACAGTGGTGTCTTCATTTCACATGTTAGGACATTAGGCAGAGAGAGGGAGAGATCTATGCACACAAATTTAGTTCTGGCATGTTTCAGCTTTAGGAAGGCTGCTTATTATTTCACTGCAGTAACTTTATTTTCTCTATGCACATGAGATATATCAAGGCTTTAAGGAATTAAAATAATCAAAATCCAACCAGTCTCTGTGAGTGGCAGTTGTTTCAGGAGTGATGGAAGCTCATGTGTACAGTACACATCGGCCACATTGGGCCTTTGATCAAACCAACAGCTGGGCTAATCCATTACCTGCTGGGTAAATCCGTAACAGACAGCAACAGAAAGCAAGAGTTGCACTTATCTGTTGGGAGGAAGATTGTTTGTTCTACATGGGGCCAGCTCCATACTCCCTATTTCTCCCTGTAAGCCTTTTTACTTCTCCATGCTTTGCAAACATGCAGTTGCTCTGTTTCACTCATGTTTTTAGCCCGTCCGCAGTCCAACTCACATTGCCTGAGAACATTTAAATTACACTATTTCTCTCCAGTTCAGACTTCTTCAGCAGTTTCTTCATCAGTTTTTTCAGTTCTGGAGGTTCTCCTTCATCTTACTTTTGCAATCAATCCCAAATTCTTCCAGGAATTTATACATCATCTATTTTCTACTACTAGAGCATTTCCTCTTCCTCCATGTTCTGTCTCACAGCTCTCTACAGCCTGCTACAGCTCACCAGAGATTCAAAGTTTCTACCTCACCAGACCCATCAGATTTCTTCACTGGCCCCATTCTGTTCTTCATTGAGACCACCTTTATTTTCTGCTCAGCCCATCTTCCTATACTACAAGCTCAGTTTTTTACTGCATTTTACTTATGTGACTTTTGCCAAACACAGAAGAGGAAAGGCACTAAAAGCACAAGAGAGACCAATTTTCTCAATCCTAGTGAAGTGTGATATGAGCTGCACAAATGAACTATAAGGGGGATGGAAAATGACTGGACTGCTAGTCTCAACAGATTTTCATCAGCAGTTGAAATTTGGCAAGCTTGCAGTAGTATTCATGGCCGATCAATACCGAGGTGAATATTTCACTGACAATGGAGATGAAGGGAGAAACCACACCCCTAGCAAGTTAATGACAGATACCAAGCTGGGGGACAGAGAGCATGCAGCATGGTGGATTTGCTGCAGAGCAAAGCTCCCTATAAGGTGGACCTCAACAGGCTGGACAAATGACCCAGCAGGAAGCTCATGAAGTTCAGCACTGGAAAACAACAGCAACACACCTGGACTAGAACAACCCCCTGCAGAAATACAGCAGGGGCTGGGCTGTACTAATTTGAATATCTAGAGAAGGCTGAGAGCAGAGCTGGTTCCCCTCTCCTCGGCAGTTGCAAAACTGCTTCCAATTTGGGGCTTCCAAGCTGAAGCCAGCCTTTGACAAACTGGAGCAAGTCCAGGGACAGCCACTAAGATGAGGAGGGCACTGGAACAAATGGTGTATGAGGAGATGCTGAGGGAACTGAACCTGTTCAGTTTTCCAAAGAGAAGGCTAAGGCAGGATTTATTGCTGTCTTCAACAGTATAATAGGACGCTTTAAAGGAAACAGAGCCAGACTCTTCTTGGAGAACACCATGAAAGGATGAGAGACATCTGACACATCTTTGGGCAAAGAATATTCTGATTATATATCAGGAAAAAGTTTTTCAAAGTGAGAGTGGTTCACCACTGTAACAGATTGCCCTGGGTGGATATGGAGCCTCCATTCCTGGGTATCTACAAAGCACAACTGGATAAGGGCCTGAGAAACCTCATCTAACTTGGAAGTGAGCCTTGCTTTGAGATGTTGACCAGAGATTCTTCAAACTTACCCGCCCCTTCAAACTTACATTACTTTGTGATTCTCATCTCTCAGTAAATTGCTCCTGCCCACAGTAATATTTGAGAGAAAATCCTGTTGAAATGTCATGCAGCTGTGCGATGAAGCAACTTCACACATTTTGTCACAGAAGGATGCTCTTGCAATCAGGTCAATATAGAATCACTGAGAAGGGATGGAGCATGTATGGTAGATAAAATTTCATATAATTTAGCTATCAAATGCAAACAGATTCCCACTGTGAATAGTGAGGTGTTTCAAGAGTTTGTAGCTTAAATTTGAGCAAAATTTCTGGGGAAAAATAAAAGAAAAATAACCCTGAGTTGACACTATTCCCCCACTACCTGGTGTCAGATGTATGTATACCCATAATACGATGGTGTCTAGGATGTTCAGTGAAAAAGTTGGGGTTTTTTTTCCATAAGTATAGCAAAATTTTCTTTTCTCTTCATGATATTTAGAAAGTTGAGCCATTTTTGTCAAAATGTACTTTAAAAAATTTATCTGAGACAATCATCTAACATGGAAAATACAAGCCAAAGCTAAACAATATAAATAAGCAAAAAAGAGAGGAATCTAGTCAGACTTATTAATAAGCAGTGTTACTAGAACTGCCTGTAAATGAAGTTGAGGTTTATTCCGGGATGTTTAAAAATTTCTCTGTAGAATCAGATTAACTTCCACTTTGTTTGGCTTTTTTTATGTATTGAATCAAGGAAAAAATGGTAACAATTTACTGAAGTGCAACCTGCTTTAAAAATATTTGATTCCTTAAAATACCATACATCTGGCAGATATTCTTACATCTTAACTGCTTCTGATATTGTTACCATTGAATATTCAGCTACATTATTTTATATGGGTTTCTATCTCACCCCCTTTCTCCATGAACATAATCTCACCACTTCCAGGATTTGCGTGCTTTATCTCTAATTGATATTCGTGTAGATTAAAATTAGGATTAAATTTCTCATAGCATGTTAAGAATAAGCTAACATACTTTTCAACCCATAAATTCTAAATAATCCAAACCACAAAAAGGTATTGCAAGGTAATAAATCTGCTACAGTGGCTCATGTGCTGGCAACATACATATTTTTCCTTGCTTGTGGTTATCAATATGGCTGAAGGAGAAGTATTATTTTACTGCAGGATGGAAACAAAGAGACAAAGCTGTCCTTTGACATATTAGTTCCCCAAAGGTGACTAGATTTGCTGTGCACTCTCAGACAGAGTATTCTTTACCATGTCTACAGTTTCCTGAAAACAAGGGTTCTGTGATAAGTCATTTGAAACAGGGATCTCACTGTCAAGTCCACGTTGTAACTAATAACGAAAGCAGGGTACACTTATTCAAATTAATTTCTTCTAGACACCAACTGATACAAGTTATTCAGTAATAACTAGATACTGCTTGATCAAGATGGCTCAGCAAACGAAATGTTTTAAGAAGGTTTACTGGCTTTATAAACTGAAAACAGAAATGACAAGGTATTATGCGACATTTTATTTTTGCCAAAGATCAGATTTTATAGTACTTGTCTTCAACAGTAAAATTAAATTACAATTTTTAGAGTTAGCACCTTCCAAACTTCCATCTGTTTAAACATCAACTGGAAGAAGGAAAAAGAGTAAGTTTCTAAACACCAGAATACGTCAGTGAAGAGCTGGGATGCATGGAGCTCCTTCTGGGGATGGATGTGAAGCCAACTGAGACCTTATAGTTCAGGGTTAAAGGGAGGGCAGGGACAGGTGACATTATAATGGAGGTCTGCTAAAGGCCACCTTATCAAGAAAGTCGAGAGGAGGACCACAAGGATGATCAGAGGAATGGAGCACCCCTCCTACAAAGACAGGCTGAGAGAGCTCGGGCTGTTCAGCCTGGAGAAGAGACCTTATAGCAACATTCCAGTACCCAAAGTGGACCTACAAGAAAACCACAGAGGGACTTTTTACAAGGCCATGTAGTGACAGGACAAGGGAGAATGACCTTAAACTGAACGAGGGTCAGTTGAGACTGGATATTAGGAAGAAATTCTTTGCTATGAGAGTGGTGAGGCACTGGAAGAGGTTGTCCAGAGAAGTTGTGAATGCCTCATTCCTGGAAGTGTTCAAGGCAAGGCTGGATGGAGGTCTGAGCAACCTGGTCTAGTGAAAGGTGTCCCTGCCCATGCCAGGTGACTTGGAACTAGTCTTCCCTTTCAACCCAAACTGTTCTATGATTCTATGATCTTTCACTGATTTTTGAATTAAGAGATCTTGTCTCTCAAGTCTGAATTAAATCTAAAAGAAAAAAGAAAAGAAAAGTAGAAGGGAAATAGAAAGAAAGCAGTAGGTATTACATATTCCAATTTTAGCAAAACTATATGCAAAAACCACAGTGAAGGCTATTTGGAAAGTATATTATGAGATTCCCAGCCTTGTGATTTAAGATTTGGGGCCTAAATTTTATGTCACATTTTCTTCTACAGCTGCTGCTTTCTGCACAGCATCTTCCTAATGATTTTTATTAATCATGAGCTGAGACTTTTCCTGTGTTGCAGTAAATTCCTCTTCCCTCTTCTTCCAGATTTGATGTCCCTCTTTGTATAGCTATCTTGTAGCAGCACAAATCACTACTGAAGTAGGCTGCAGTGATCAAAGCAGTGGTTCTGCATGATACCAAGTAATAAAAGAGGGAGAAAAGACTGGAAGTAGCAATTAAATTTGCACTGGACATTTGCACTGCAGATTGCTGAGAAACTGGAAAAAATCTTCAATGGAAGAATACAGATCTTCCCTATGTAATCAGTTAAAAGTAGTGTCCTTAATTAGATAAGGCGATCAAGATGAAAAAAACCCACACTGCTTACTTACATAAGTACTAGATGCTCACTGGTCTGTCATCCTCAGAGGGAGAGAGGGTTCTCCCCTGTATCATTCAACAGCTACCTTGCACAGATTTTGCTGCCTGGCTCCTGAGGAGGTCAGTTCTGGCAGCTGGCAGCATTGTGAGACAGCAGCACGTGGAACTAGGGTGTGACATATTCCACCTATGTTGTCTAACGTGAGGGGAACTGCACCCTTGAAGAGTTGTAGACAACCCACTGGATGTGAGGTGGTTACATGCACGGCTGTTCACTGTTCACCAGCTGCTTTTTTAAGAAATCCTCTTAGTTACTTCCAACTTTCAGCCTTTACTGCTTTTTTTCACTTTTACCAATGGTTTCCATGCAGTGAGCCATCTTTTCTTATTTCTTATTTATATAGCTGCTGGCTGTTGTGTCATTAGTTAAAACTGCAATGGTTGGAAGACCACTGCAATTGTTATGTACATGGATCAAATAGGACTTACATTTAGGACAGTCATATTTAAGCTTTCTGTCTTCTGAGGACCATATTCCCTTTTTCAAGTAAAGGGTTAAAATAAAACACCTCGATCACTTCTGAATCCAGTGTTGTTATCAATATCTTATCAAGGAAGAAGGTTATCCTGCAGATTTATGATCTTCTTGTCTCTAACAGGTATCACTCACGCATTCATAGTCTTGCACAAGAATATCTTGAGTGAGATGAAGTAAGAAGCCTCCCAGCAACTGGAATCTGAGCTTGGCAGAAAAGCAGAAATGCCTTGCCTTGCCCAGTGTTCCATTGATCAGGGTTCCTAATGAGCTGTGGTAAATTACAACCTTTTGCAAGCCACTGGAAAGGCCACTCAGCCTCAGATGTGACTTCTCCCAGTACAGCAAATTTAACAAACAGTCCCTGCAATGAATTCAATGAAAATAGCACTTCAAATGAGAATGTTGAAGGACAGCATCTCTGCTCTAATCTCTGTTCTGATACCTGAATAGATAATAGAAAACTCCCTGCAGACAGACCAGGGAGCTCATGATTAGTTTCAGAGTTTCATTGTCAACAATATCAAATTACAAAAATTACCAAAATCTCAATTTGTTAGAAAATTTACAGTTGCAGGAATCTTCTCTTGTGTTTTTTCAGAGCTATGCCTTAGATCTGGTCAGCCTATCTTGTTGGTTTCATAAAAAATCCTGGCATCTGATGTTCACTTTGCAATTGCTGAAGGAACCGATGCCAGCAACTAATGCTTTCCATATCAGAGCAGATACGGCCAGCAGTGTTTGTTGTTTCAATAGCCTCAGAGCAAGAGCGATCAAGGCCAGTGACACAGAGTCAATTCCCCATCTCCCTCTCAAGGGACATACTGCAGTGTCTATGTGAAGGGATATTACAGAGCATGTCTGTTTTGGTTCTTTACGGGAGATGTACGGGTGGGATTAATTTCAAGTTAACTTTGGATATCATGGGGTATCCATCTTCATCCAGTAGCTATCTGGAATAGAATGTAGCCATCTTTTATAAAACAGGAAGATAAACTTGCTTTTTTTGAGCCTAATGCACTTGGTCTATTTTAATCAGGTACCCTAGAAAGACGCAATGTGTGTTCACAGTGCCTCTTTCTCTCTGTCTCAGAGTAAGAAGAGGGTCCCTGTGCAGGTTTGATGCTGTTGTCAATGCCATTTGAGGTGTTCCTCAAATGGTGACCTCCTCAGGTGGTGACCCTCACTGACACACACCTCCTGCTCCAAAAAGGTATAGCTACCCAGCAGGTCCTGTGTCATATCTGCTAGACCCATCTGACTTTCTGGCCTCTCAAAAGGCACCAGATGCCTAAGGAATGAAAAAATGAATACAGACCTATGTCTGTCTGAACAACCATGGGTCTAGACACAAATTTCAAGTCCAGCTGGGAAGGAGGTGGTATATGGAGCACTTCCTATGTCAGTGGTTTATGCAAAAAACATAACTGCTGCAGAAGTGAAGAAAGTTTTCTTCAATGAGAAGAGAGAGCAAGTGAGATCATCTCCCTGCCTTGGCAGAAAGGAGGGTAATGAGGAAGCACAGGAGCTCTTTCACGCCTTTCAACCACTGTCTGCCCTTATGCAGGGGCACAAGGAGACACAGATCACATGTGCTCCTCAACAACCTGGATTGGTGGCTTTATGGTGCAAGCACACTTGCAGCAGGATCCACATCAGCACATGCTCCAAGCAGGGCTGCAGAAACACCAAAGTTGGTTTGTACAAGTCCCTCATAATTGTCATGTGTGAACATCTCAGAACATTCAATGGGCTTATCTTTACAACATTTCCATGAGATAAGAAACTATCCATGAGATGATTCCATGTTTTCCTGTCTCTTTTATTACAGTCATCTATTGCTGTAAAATTGTCAGAGATATCAGCACAAGCCCTGAAAACAGGAACACTCCAAGTGTTCGAGAAATTGCCTGAACACTTGAACTGTTCAGGAGAGGACCTCTGAGCAGATTGATGTTTTAGAGAAAAATAAACAAAAAAGCAAAGCAAAACACTACATTACATCATACTCCATGTTATGAAATACTTCATGCTACATTAAAAAAAATAAGAAAAGAAAAATTATCTTTGAACTTTGCATTCATTTTAACATTTATTTTTAAAATTTGGGAAAAATCTTTGTTTAGAACTCAACATGATCAGCTAGAAAAATTCATAATGAATCAGACAAGGTTAACGAAGTTTATGTATTTGGTTACATAACTATTTTTTGGACTGATGGATTTATGACTTACAACAGAAGAGGGATCAATCTACATTTTTAATCTTTCTCAATTTTAGCAAGCATTAAAATTAAAGCTGTGATCATACTGATTAGAACAGCAGACTCAATTGCAGTATGATAATTGTGGCTAATGCTGAACAAATACTTTATTATATTAATCGAAACATAGGAGACTGACGTATTAGAAGATACGAACTAAAAGTGAGGGAGCAATTCATCTGTTATTCTTTTGGTACACTGATTTGCCCAGCCTCTGTCCCTCACTACAGACTGACAGACAACTTTCTCATCAGGGAGCTGGAAGGTGCAGTCCATTTTTTTTTTTCTTTTTTTGGCCGAATTTGGAACCAGCACCAAAGACAGGCTACAAAGAGCTTTAAATATATGCATGATTTTACTTCAGATCTGAGGAGTGCAAACTCAGTGGGATGACATGAGAATGTCACAAACTGACAGAGCAAAAAGGATGTTCTGCTGTTGCTTGTAGGAATCTACTGAGGTAAACTAGCTGCTGCAAGTCTTGATTTTTCCCTGAGTGGATCAAAACTCGCTTAAAAGCAAGAGGAAATAACCAGAAATTACCAGAACTCAAATTCAGTAGTCAAGAACGAAAGAAATATTTCCGTTAATTTACTGTAACAGTCATCAGTACAAGATTTCCTGTAGTAATTATCAACCACTAGTCGGCATTTAATAATAAAAAATCCCAGTACTAACAATTATCAATAAAATAAAAAAAAAAATAGTGAGATTTGACACTGTCAGATAAGAAAAAGGTATTTTAGTTTGGCTACCTATAAAAACAGCCAGAAGATCAGACATTATAAGGCTCTAGGTATAGACAGCACAATTTGAGTTAATTAAGCCCTTTTTTTCCACTTCTCAAAATCTGATGCCTCATGATTTAGAGATTCCAGAAGGGAGATTAATATATTTATTTCATTCTTTAAAAATCATTCTTTTAATGTATCGTTAATGTTCTTCAGCCAGATATAGAAGCCTGCCATTGTCTCACAACAAGAGACTAACTCTTCTGGAAGAAGAGTCACTATTTGAAAGACAAAATATAACTTCAGAATTAGTAGACATGTAGCTATACACATATTAATATATATATGTCTACAGGCAGAATGATTTTGAACACTTATTAACAAAATCAAAAGACATTAAAATTTTTTCTTATCACACAGAGTAATTTTTTAGTTTTGTGACTGAAGATTTTTAACACTTTATCCAAGTATCAAACGGAACATCATCTCGGCTCCAACCTATAATGTTTATTTATTGTCCTAGATACTTGTACCACTGAATGCAGCACCTGCATGTCAAATTCAGAGTAGAACAGGGTGATACAATGCAAATATTTCTGCCCTAAAAGCCAAACAGCACAATTCAGTTATACAGAAAGGTAAAAGAGAATTCCAGAGGAGTCTTACTGGGTCTTAGGTTACATAACTTTTTATGGAAGCAGGCAGCCATATCACAAACTAATCATGATTCATTATAACTTTTTTAGGGCTTCTCGTTTAAGATTTTTTGCCTTTACCACTCCTGCTGGTAGGTTGTTCCAGAAACTCACTATTTTGGTAGTTAGACATCTTACACTCTCCAGTGTATTCACTGCCAGGTTACACTGCCCTATGCTCTCTTTTCTCCCATAACCCATTTGAAACCAATGAGACTAGCCAAATAAATTAAGCAAACTGGAAGTTTTTAAAGGACTTGTTCTTAAACCCAATGGCTAGACAATTAAATATTTCCCAGGCAGTGAACACCTATTCAAATTATTTTTGACAGACTACTGGTGATTGGGCTCATGCCAAAACACAAGGAGAAAGACCTAATGTTTAATGTTGTGAGGGTGATAACTTTGTAAATACAACCTCACAAAAATTAAAAGCAAAAAAAGCAAGTTTTTGTAAATTTAATTCCAACAGTACCACGCCTGTTAACAAAAGATAATCATAGCAAGCACTTTGAAACACATTTCCTATTACCACATAAGATGCGTTCCACAGAGTTATGGCTGGAAGGGGCCATTAAATCATTTGTATAACACTGTATGCAGATAAAACTTCTGGCATATCCAAGATCGTAAATTCACCTAATTACTGCTGCATTAAGCCTCAGCAATTTCATATGGCTAATACACATCTCCAAGGGTGACACACAACCTTGATCAGAAATGTCAGGAAAAGGGGAATACAGCACTGGTCTTACACATTTGCTCCAGTAGTCAAACTAAAAAAGTACCTTAGTTTTATTTTGAAGGGTCTCACGTCAATTCACTGCTTAAAAATTAAAAGAACACTATTTTCATACCAGCTTCTATGTCCAGGTGATTCTTAGGTTTGAATCCTCCTGCAGTAAAATACCTGACTATACAACATTTTCTGCCTGTGTATTTCAACTTCACAAACTCACTACTTGACTGTTTACATGCATAAAGTCGCTTACACACTTTTCACCATAGGTTTGCACGGGACATTCATGTAAAAAAAGCCTTTTAATCTAGCACAAAGTGCAGTTTTACTCTCAAGTCACTTCTAATTATTCAAGATAACTATGCTCTGACACGTACTCATTCTTCCAGGAGGTACTGTATTTGGTTGCACTAAAATGAATTTTGTTTGAATCAATCCAGTTTACAGATCACTGCATTGGACAGTTTAGCATAACCATGATCTATCGTTTCACCAGTCTTTAGTCTATCTGCTCTCCAAATCTGACTAATCCATTGCAAAAAAGTGCAATCATTTTGTTTTCTGGAACCAGATTTTACCACCAGATTCTTGGTCAGTCCGAGTTAGACTTAAGAACACAGGTTGCTGTTCACAGTAACACGTTATATTGTGCAAATAAGTCTAGCAGAGTCTGGCCCTCCACACGAGAAGAATTACTTGCTTTTATTCCTTCCGAGTTGTTACATTTCTAACAAACTCACCTGTATCTCAAATCAACAGAGAACAACAGAGTTGTTCAGGAAAAAAATTACATCTAACTGTTCACTTTGACTCACTGAAGCCCAGTATAATAAGCTGATGCAAAACTATGCTATAAACACTGCACAAAACATTAACAGTGTGGGTATAGGTATGTATGACGATATTTTTTTTTACAAGCCATAATTCTATCAATTTCTGCCACTTACTTCAAGAAAAGTTGTAATTTTTTTCACAATTTGCAATAAATATTTAAACCAAGGAAAATTATTTCCCCCTTTCAATGATACTTTTATCTTTCTATTCCAGAGTAAAAAAAGAAAGCAAAAACCAGCCTCCTATTGAGGGACAAAAATATAAAAAAACCCACTGAACAATCCTATCTTTTGAAAAGCAGCACGCCAGGTTTACAGTTAATATATATCACCCTCCAATGAAAAATGCATGTTAATAGGCACACAGCTCTTTGGATAACTCAGGAAGGTGGTTACTGACTGAAATACTGTCACTAAGTCAACTCTAACACTTTGAGTAGGAAGAATATAGTGCTTCTGAACAACTTCCTATATAAGCCACTTCTCACACTGCGAAGGAAGACAGAGGAGAAAAATACACTTACTATCAGCTAAGAGCTGAACAAACAACCACTCACACCAAAAATGTGTAATGGTGGAAGTCTTTTTAGTATACTTTAGACAGTACATTACAACACAGACGTCATTTGCCATTCTTTAATCAGTTATGATTTCGTGTTTTCCCGGGAAATATTTATACTCATTATCTGATTCATTTTTTATGTAGGTATACCTTTCAAAATTTACAGCTTACAGTCACAGTGGGCTGTGAATTACAGTTTTGTTTTATTCTATGCTGTTTCTTATGGTCTAGATATCATCGATGATTCAATTAAATCACATGTTCCTTTACACAAAAAAGCAAATATTAGGGCATAACAGATTTCCACATTCTGATTTTCTCAGATCATCTGCTTAAATAAGAAAGAAAAATTTCTGTAGCATTTACCTGTAGAAGGCTGGTGCAGCAGCTTCCCTCATCCCAAAGCTGCCCTGATCATTTTCGAGGTAATAGGGTACCTGTTGGCTGTGATGATGGATGAAGGGTGAGAGCTGGGGCGCCGTTTGCAAGAACACCACCGGGCTTGGTGGAACACTGTTCAGTGAGTGAAATCCTGCCAGACTGCTGGACCCAAAAGATTCAGAAGTAGGAGCATAACTGAGCGTAGTAGAGCTGTAGACGGGAGCCGTAGTACCAAAATCATAGGTGGCTCCTTCTGGGTAGTTAAAAACTCCTGTCTTGTTGGTCTCCACGTACATGTCGCTGAGCGATCTTTCCAGGGGAATCTTCAGCTGAGGTCTGCTCAGTGTCTCCAGTTCAGTGCCTTGAATCTGGTGCAGCAGGGTAACTCCAGAGGTTTTGGTGTGAAGGGTCATGGTCAGTACTAATGGCAGTGAGCAAGGAACATATCTGCTTTTATTGTCAACAGCGAGATCGGCAGCTGGCAGTCCACCTAAAAAAAATACCAGAACCTATTCTGAGGCTCAGCAGAAATCATAATAAAGCAGCACTAGACAGGTATTCCTCTAATCTCGGCAAGGAGGAGGATACAAACAAACGCAGAGTGAGCACTGAAAATGCACATTCTCTCTCTCTTCTTCCCTCCCTCTCCCTCTCTCTAACTTTTAGGAACTCCTCATCTGTGCTAATATGCATTACAAGGTGCTGGCTTTGAGCCAGGAACCCTTGCCTTGTGCCGACGTTGGTTTAAACATCACTTCAGAAACAATTAGTTTTGGAGTTATACCAAGGAATTGTCCATCTAAATGTTACTTCATTCTTACTAATCGTTTAATTTTTCACTTCAGGGTACAGTGCTTTGCAGCAACTAACGGGAAAGAACACTTAAATCCAACCAGGAAGACTAGTCCAGTGGTCAGTCAGATTACTGCCTTTTATTTCCTCAGCAGGCTCCAATCTATCTGTGCTTATCTCTCCTCCCGTTTGATTCATTTTCATGTTTGCTAGAAATATGTAATGTGTACATTGTACTGACCCTGGGCAGGACTACGCTGTAACCGAGATAGGGCAAAGCAGAATGTGTGTGTGTGCAAGCGCGCGTCTGTGTGTCTGTGTGTCTGTGTGTGTGTCTGTGAGGATCGAGGGGGGGGGAAGCAAGCCTCAGTCAATAAAGCCAGCTAATAAAATTAGAGTGTGCATGATACCTGTGCACAAGAGAAGATTTACAATATACTTCCATCAGCAACAGCAACTTGCAGTTACTAGAGTATTGTAATAACATTAAAAAGCAAGGAAAACTTTAGACTAGCCTAGAAAATTATGCCTGCTTCTTTGTACGCTGTAAAATGATGAAATAAACATCATTCAGATTTTGCCACAGTTAGGAGATGGTTATTTGATTGCATGATACATAAATTGAATACAGGAAATTCTTTTCCCTAGTCTTGTGAACAAAAGCTTAGCAAACTTGAATTCAGACTAGAAAATCAAGTAATCTAAAATAATCAAATGGGATTGGCTTTAAAAAAAACTGAAATGCCTCTCAAAGTTATTTTTAGAAAGAAAAAAAAAGGAAAAGAGAACATAATGAAAAGGTGTGGCATGCATGCTTCTTCTTGCAATCTCATTCCGTATAATTTTAACTTCGCACAAACCAGTTCTCCTGAACGGGCTAAATGAAAACCTCCAGAAACTGTTTCAAGCTGTCCAGCTTCATTGCTGTGGTCTGTGGTTCAGTCAATGAAATAGGCTAATGTCAACCCTAAATGCATTAGTATATGGGCTCCGGTTAGTGTGTTTTGAATACTAGCAAAGCCTATGCTATACTTAAACAACTCCATAGTTATTTGGCTCAGCCTTCAAAAAACCCAAGAAACTGAAAAACTGAATATGCAGGTCACTAGAAGTGTCAAGAAAAGTTTACTGAAAGCAGTTTTATTTTAGAAATAATACTGTGCTTTCAGAATTTTTACTAAAATAGCCAGTTTTTCACATTTGCAAGAATATTCCGAAGCAATATATGTTTGTACCTTTGCAGGCGCAGAGCTGAGACATCAGCACACACATAACTATGTACTTGATATATTTCCTCACCCACCCAGCCACCCTCCCTACCCTGTTCAAATTTCAGATTGTAGACTTTGATCAAAGAGATAAGCTTGTTTAAATAACACTGGACTAAACATGTTCCCAGTTAAAAAAATAATAATCAGACGACCATACCCAGCAGTTCAGAAAGTCTTCGAAGAGTTATTCTGAAAGTATGCCAGACAGTGTGAGAGGAAAAAAAAGAGAGCGTGTGCACGTTCTCTTAGAGTGGGCGACCGTGCATCTGCAGACTCACAAAAGAGCAAGTAAGCACAGCCCTCAGCAGCCAGGCTGCAGGGCTGCACGGGCTGAAATGAATGGCAGTTACAAGTTTAAGCCAGTCACTCTTACACATTTCATTAGTAAGAATGAATGTATTTCACTTTGTGCCTTGAAACACATAGAAAAGGCATTATCTCTTATTAAGCTGCATAATCTGAGAACTAATGTGAATCTGCCCGCTATATAAAATACCCACTTGTATAGTGTGCTACAAAATGGACTTTGAATTTTTATCTAAAGCATTATCCAACATGCGTGCTATGTTAAAACTACTATATTGAGATGAAATAAAATGCTCCAGTGTAATAGCTATGCAGAAGATGGAAAACAGAAGTGAGCAAACAGAGAGTTGACTTCTGAGTGTGCCCTGTGCTTCTCACATGCAATTTTTAAAAGCCTCATTAATTATTTTTAGGAGTTAGTGTGTTTCTAGGGAGTCAAATATTTTAAATTTCCATCAGATGCTAACAGTATTAAACATACTGCAGGGTTAACTTGAACCACCATCATTTCTGCTCTGTATTATTTAAACTAGGGACCCCATGAGCAGCTCTCCACAAGCCACAGTCCTCTCACTGAAAGGGTTCAGCAATAGACAGCTGCAGTATCCATGGTGCACATAGCCTGGTACATATCTTGAGAGAAAAAAAATGTAAAGTGCTACAAACAAGATCTTGAGGACTGGCTGAGAACCTCTGTGACAGCATCCTGTAATGTCTGACTTACTTTTCCTGTGGAAGAAAAGCAAGAGAGCAAGAAAGGGCAAGGGTGAGGCAGGGGGTGTGTCAAGCCAAATCCCATGAAGAAGCTGAATTTTTGATTTTTGTATACGGAAAAAAAAAAAAAATCAGGTTTTGATTCTACTTACTATATTTGGGATTTTTAGATATAAAGAAACTATGAAATGCAACAAGTTGTCAGAGGGTTGTTTTCTTTCTTGTCCTATATGGTAAAGACTGTGCTGCTTGCCCCAAATTAACAAGCACTGCTACTTCACTGTGCTTTAGAGATGGCATTAGGTGCATCCACCTGTGGGCTCACCCCTCAGAAAAACGAGATCTAGGTTTCTAAAACCTGGTATTTTTGCTTAAAGGCCAGGACTTACTTCACCATTCAGTTTAATCTGATCTATTACATGTCAGATTTCACATGCTCTAGAATATGGAAGGGTACAGGATATAGCAAAGATATTTAGTGATGTTTAGCACAATGTTTATGCGAAGATTTGTTTTTCTAAATCCCGCATCATGTATGCCTTTAAAACTATACAGAAGGGCTTGCCTCATTCACTCTGGGGTTTTTGTTTTAAATTACATGTAGTAACAAGAGAGAGTAAATAAAAACATGAATTGGCTGCAGCACCTTCATTTCCAGTACTAGACAGATGTGTTCAAAAATGGAAAATCTACCTTCTCAGATCTAGTAATTCCTCAGCTATTGTGCGTTCAGCTGCAGCCAAGCTGCTCTATGTATTTCTCTCACCTTAATGAAGGTCTAATATTGTTTTGGAGTTGCTGAGCACATACTACAGGAGAAAGCTGTCTATCATAGGTAAATAAAAATAGAGAGGAACTGGTTCTACAAAATCTGAAGATATGCTAACTTGCTATCAGTTATAGATTGGGGGTTTTGCTATATTTCTGAAGTTTGGGAATATACAAATAAAATTTGGCTTTGATCCATCCGAATTTATGCATACACAGGAAGCAAAGAAAACAGCATTTAATGAATACTGAAGAAGAAGGAAGGACTAGTCCACTGTTACTGAGGACCACTACAGACATGTTAGCAAGGAAGGTCAAAGCAGAAACTGCATCTTCATACACACGGATTTTTAACGAGAATTAGCTGGGATGAAACACACTACATTTCTCATGGAAATAAGAAATTAATAGATTAGATAAATGAAAGTGACTGATTAACTCCTGTGTTCCCCTCTTAAAAATTTCAACCTATCTGTTTTCCTTTTCTAGATAGGCCAGAGTTCCAGTGCTCAACTCAGATTTTCCAGAGTGGGGAATTTACTCAAAATTACACTAATAAAATACCAAACGTAGCAACATTGAAACTAAATCACATTTCTGTTGCTCTGTGGTTAAACTAGCATCATTTACAGCTGAAAAACATTTAGGTATGTTTCTAAAGGCAAATTCTGCTTATTTTGATTAATTGATGAACAGTTTGCTTCTAATTTTTTTCTTATTGTTGACAAATGACTACCGTGATCAGATTAAATCAGCAGACTATGCATGCTGCAGTTTGGCTCAACTGGACCATGGGTCCAACATTTCAAAACTACAACATATCTTAAAAACCCCAGAAGTAGCCTTCTTCCACTGATGGCAAATGTTGTGGAACCAGCGAAGTGATCTCAGAAACAGAAAAAGAAAATAGATAATTAAAAAATATAGAAGATATTCTTTTAACTTATCTAAACAACTGGAAGGCAGTTTGGGGGTTTTCAATGCCATTAACATCAATAATTTTCTATTGATTACAAGTCCTGAAAGCCAGTCAAAGAATGGCAAAAAAATAAACTCAGTTTACAGGATTAAAAAAAAAAAAAAATTAAAGGAGGAAGGAACAGCCTGAACATATTTTGCATTTTGGACAAGATAAAACAGAAGTTTAAGGGAAAAGGACATAAACCAAAAAATACTTTACAAAGTATAGTGTACAAAAGTATATACTCAAAGTATATACATGCATATATAAGTATATGTATAAATTAAATATATAAATATACACAAAGGCTATTAAAATTATAATAAAATTTAAAGACAGCAAAACTCCACTCTGTAACAGGCATTTTTCAGCGCTAGTTTTAGTAAGTATTGCAACAATAAATGGTAAACTCAGAACGCATACTATAAATTTTCCATAAACTTGCTGACAGTGAAAGACCATAAACTTTGTCGCTTTGGTTCCACAGCTATAAAGATAGAAGCTTTTTTTAGCTGCTTCAATTAAAAAAGAATCTATTGCACATAACAGGAGGAACATTATGTTTTTCCAAGATTCCGCAGTAACATTAGAGAGAAATTATGTTGTGTTTAGTCCAGTGAGGAAACTCCTCAAGATAGACAGCTAGAGAACAGCACCATCTACCCCACTGCTTTATAAATCTTCTCTGGGGAAAAAAAAAATACAAAAAATTAAAGCTCTTGATACCAAATGGCAAATGAGGCATGCTTAAAAATTCCTTAGGCTGTAAGGAGAGATAAGTGCTTCATGCTGTTACTGGAAGTTTTGAACATTTAAAGTTTTATAAGTTGATATGAAAATGTATACCTCTTTTTTTTCCTCTACTCTCAAATAACTCAGTAGAACTAGCCATGGCACCAAAAGGCTAGACTTGAGATTTCTAACCCTAATTTTTTTGTTTAGGTTGGTTTTCCTGTTAAAAGGGGAGCTTCTGCTTTCACATGTCAAATGTAAGCAGAGGCTTTGAAAAAATTTGATCAAAATAGTTCTTATTGCAAATAGGGAACTGTGGAATACAGTGATTCCACACATATATTTATTAATTTACAGCAATTAAAAATGCCTTAAATTTTACCTGTAATTTGTATGAAAGACCTGTTACATACTTTGACATTATCTGTGTAAACACAAGAAAAATTAGTCTAGGATGTCAGCATATCTTTTTGTTAAAGTATTCTAATGCTTTAAAAGTTAAGACTTTGTTTATATCTATTTAATGACACTGTAAGATTTCAGCCATTCAGCTGGAAATTTTGCATGTCAGTGATGAGCTCAGTAATAATAATTTGGAAGTATCTGAGTCAATTGGAAGGAAATTACTTGCTTTTCCCTCCTTAGAGATTTCTAGAAACACTTTTTTGACACAAGAAAACCTTTTACTGCAGCAAATAAGGAGTTTGGAGCAGGAACTCTGGCAGGAGCTGAAGCTGTGTGTCACAGAACTGCCTTTTGCTATTCCTCTGAAACTCCATCCACATTTGGCCAAATTTTCTACCCTTGAAAAATTGCAAATTTTTAAGAGTTAAGATTCTAAAAGCTCTTTCCTGGCTGAGCCTGCTCTCCTCTCTTTTGGATCTTAGTCCTGACTCGACAGGGCACAAAACTTCCCAAAAGAATGAATGACATGCTAGACTCCAACCTAGTATAAATACGGAACATTTTCCACCTTCATTACTCTTCTGCTGCAGAGTAATAGTCTGGGATTAAGAGAAGATTATTGTGTCAGTTACAAGACTGAATTTTAGTCCCCAGATGTACAGACTGAATTTCCTGAAACCTAAATGGGACAGCATCTCCCTTTTCAATTCAGCATTAGAAAACAACATGTTAAAACATACCCTTTTCTAAAGAAGTAGAAGACATCCTGTAATATAACTGGCTTGTGCATTTTTTCAGTTTTTTGTGCCTCAAAGATGGGAGAGGATAAAACTAAATAATTCTGCCTGACTCATACAGAATAAATTACTTACTACCTATGTAAAATGGGCCAAAATACCTGAGTACTCTGGACAAACTCAAAAAATATTAGCAAATACTGATGTTTCAAAGAGTTAGTAGACGTTTTCATGGATGCAGAAAGACAGAATAAAAAAAGAACATTTCTCTGCTTTCCTACACAAAACGTTAACTACTTGCAAACAAGGATGTTCACTGATAGAAAAGCAATGATACCTTGATTTAAGATTAAGCAACATTCCATGTTTAATAACAAACACATATACAATAATATACAACATCCTGAAAGAATATTTCTCATAGATCTAGCTTTATGTATAAACAAAAATGAGCTCTGAAATATAAAATGGTAGCTTAGTATCCCACGTTTCAAGAAAAATTGAATGGAGTGACCGATCACCATGATCACTAGCGTTAGTCTAGCAAGAAAACTACTTTTTGTATGTATTGCAATCAGCTTAAGGGTGAGGCATCTTCAAAAGGATCAAATATTCCCATGCCTGAGCTCCCAAACATAGTCAGAAATGAGACACCAGCTTAATCCATTTATGTGGTGAATCTCATTCTCTTATGAAGTTTTGTTTATGAAATTCAAGGAGTGAAAGCCAGCCCAGATTCCCCTGCTGAGCCTTCCTATCCTTAACGAGATCAACATTCCCACCCAGTCTGATGTCATCTGCAAACTAAATGAGGGGGCACTCAGTTTGTCCAGATCACCAACAAAGATGTTGGACAGGACTGGCACCAACACTGAGCCCTGAGAAACAGCACATCACCAGTCACCAGCTGGACGCGGCTGATGTACTTATAAAAACATCTTTTACTGTCATTTATGGCAGCAGACAAATTAAACTCTTCTTGGGCTTTTGCCCTCCCAGTTTTCTCCCTGCATAACCTCATAGCATCCTTGTAGTCATCCTGAGCTCCAGAGATCCCAATCTGGTCAGGATATATAAGCACAGGCTCAGGTAACAGGGCCTTCTCAACTTCTCACTAATACCTTACTGCTATCTTCAACCATCTGAGCAGAGAATACAGAAAATACAAACACCTCTTGGAGGTGCACGGCAACAGTCCAAGGGGCAACGGGACACAAGATAGACTATGGGAAATTCTGATTTGATATTAAGTATGATTTTTTACATTAGGAATAATTAAATACTGGAACAGGCTGTCCAGAGATGCTGGAACTCCTTCGAGGATGAGACTCAACTTTGAGTTCAGGACTCAATTGGACAAGTCCTTGAGTAGCCTGATTTAAGCCTTCCTTGAGCAGGAGTTTGGACTAGATGGTATCTTGATATCCCTTCCAATTTATTCTATGATTCTATGCGTCTAATACACAGATCTGCAACAAAATACTTGGAAGAGATTAATTACCTTGATGACAATGGTCTATTTCCCCATTTTCCACAGATGCTTGACTTCAAGATCTTATATATTTGATGAGTTAGGAAGGAAAAAAAATCCACTGGCCTCACTTTACCTTCTCAGCATTTCTGTAAACTACTCCAGTCCTTATCCAAAATATCGTTGCTGCCCATTGCCTCAGCAATGGGCCCACCTGTTCTCAGTAGTCAATGGGACGCTTCTGTTTGAAAACTAGCTAGGACTGTGGGGATAAATAATCAGCCATCTTTTGTGGCTTCCACAAAACAAAACCAGCTGCCTTTTTTGATGGAGATAGCTATCTCTATCAAAAGACTCATTCTGAAGAGTCATTAGTTCCTTGTACCAGTAATTTTCCATACATACATATGGATGCAGGTACCTGCACAGTAAGGTGAACAAAGTGTCCAAGTACTTAAAAAGTAGAGCCTAACCCCAAAACAAAAAGAAAGTGTAAAATCAATCTATGACATGACCTAGCTTCTTCACTCATTTCTCTTCAGTAATGGTATTCAAATATACTAAATTTGGTTTTCACATTTACACGTTTGCATTTCCTCCGTAGAAGATAATCCTGGAATTGAAAGGTCCTTGTGATGAGGCTAACTCTGTCACCTCAAGCAGTTATACTTACTGTGACCTTGAGGCCAAGAAAACTCTTCAACCAAATTACTTGGAAAAAATTTGATGCTTTCAGCATCCAGTTTTTACCTACCAGATACTGGTAGCAAAAGTCCCTCACTTTCTGGGCATCTTCAGATAAAGAGATTTGCTTTAGTTACTCTCCCAATCACTGTCAATCAATCTTCTCTGCTATTGCAAGCATGCCTACACGTACCTGTGAATAATCTGCAGTCAGCACATCAAGTCTTCTTGCATGCCTTAGGTTCTCCCTATCTACTTAGAGATTATCACAGAGCCACTGGACTGTTGCCAGTGCCACACAAGGAAGGCATCTCAGTTTACCTGTGGACCTGTTCTCACAAATCTAAAGTCCAGGAGGAAAAGTCCATAAGGGGTATCAGCTGTTGAACTTATTGGTGTTGCTATACATGTTTCTGTATTCTCTTCTTGATGTCAAGAATGGGCTTGTTATTGCCACCACCAGACCAGACACAGCTGGTTCACTGCTGCCACTGGTCATCCATCTGGACCATACTTTAGAAAAACACAGACAGCGAGTGTTCATTAAAAATTACCATGTCTACCAGGGAAGGTACTGGCTGCAATTGTCCTGTGCAGACCCCAAGCAAAACAGCAAATTCAATATTCTAGAGATAAAAGTATGGCAGATGTTGTAGGGAAAAGTGCTGTGAGTTAATTCAACAAGCCTCTGTAGCCTGGAGATATGTTGTCTGCTCTGGTGTACTTCTCAAACTTTCTATCATCAATTAAGAAAACATTTCTTAATTCTAACAAAAATTCAGACCTTCTACAGAAGTCTCAGTAAGAGGTTCCCTCAGAAGACACGATTCCATTTAAATAGCAGAAATGTACCATCTATATTAAAGATGCATTTTGGAGCTAATTAGTGGCTTCTTCCATAACAGACATAGTGAAGACATGCAGGACCAGAAAGATCTTGAAATGAATCCTTGGAAGGCATTTTCTGATATGTTTACTTTTTTTTTTTTGAATATTGATAGGGATTGTATTAAATATATAGTCCTAAATAAGGCTGTGCATTCAAATGATAATTTGAATCAGTTGTTGACTCCAGAGAAACTGATCATGATGAGCTAATTTATGAGTTTAAGTGCTTTCCTGGATCAGGGCCTAACTCACACACACATCATCTCCAACTATCAAAGAAGTTCAAAATTAGCAGAGGTTATAGCCCATTCTTTGGGAATAACTTGCAAGCTGTATGTAATTCTGGTTCTGTCATATAACGTGTCCTCCTTACTCCAGAGAAGAATTTTTTTTAACTGACTTAACAAGCCTACAAGCATGGTCAATGGAATCTGCACCAAAAACCAAAGCGAAACACTCAGTTCTATCGTGATTGTTATTTGTACTCAGGAGCACCTAAGATCACCATCAGAAGTTAGGTTCTCGTTGTGCTAAGTACAAGGTATACTTAGAACAAAGAATGTTTACTCAATAGCCCAGATTTAAATATATCAGTGACTGAATGCAGCACCCTTAAAGAACAAGTGTCTCCCTTTCTCCATAAAAATCAAATAGACCTGATAATGCATCTCCTGCTTCAGTTTTGAAGTTGCATTGTTTAATAAAACAGAGATCTGTTTTCTAAACTCTAAATATAAAATCTTTTGATCAAGCTATCAAACAAGTCAACATTTGCAAATACAAGAAACCTACACAGAACTAATGAATTAGCACTAGCAGCAATTGTTCGAAAAAATCAGGGAGCTACAAAGAGAGCAATCACAAATGACACTCACGAACTAACCATAATGTAACTGAAGCATCAATATATGCTACAGCTGTTGAAGCATTCTGTTCTTTCCAGAACAATGAGCAACAGAAAAATCACACGACTTCGGTGCTGTCTAACCAGCACCTCACAGAAAAGGGTGACACAATCATCAGCAGTACACCATCACAAGACGGGAAATACAACACACACACACATGCACCAAAAAAAAAAGAAAAGAAAGAAAAGAAAAAAAAGAAAAGAAAGAAAGAAAAAAGAAATCTAGTATAGGAGAAAATCTAGGCTTCTTGTTGGAGAAGGCTTTCAAAGTCTGTGCTTCTGCAGAAAGACAAAAATGTATTGTCATCTGTCAAGCGGAACAAATAGGACCTTAGTAATTCAGTAACAGTTGCACTCTCTTGGCAGATATTAGCTTGTTTAAGGCAGGGAAGATCAAAGGAAGTAACTGGATGCCAACAGACGGAAAAAAAAAGGTCAAAGTTATTTATTATTTCAGCATTCCCCTATCTTTATTTGTTCTTCCACCATTTTCATTGTTTTGTGCAACAAGATGGAGGTCTTTCTGAAACACAGCCACCGGTAATTTAATGAAATGGCTCTTTTGCAATACAGGCTCTTCTATAAGTTCAGAAGTCCATCAGATCAACAGGTTTCCTATCCATAAGGGGTGAGTGAAATAGAGAGTTCCACATACTCATTTAGCACAACGGTCTACAAGCCACAGAAATTATTATTAATGAATTACAAAACCAGAAAGAATGAACAGCAATCATTGGCATTAGAAATGTCAAATCTAGGAACACTGATATTTGATTTGATGTCAAACTATAGGAACACCAGAGTAATATTAATTAGTTGCCATTTTTCCAGGGAATTGAGGTTAAAGTTACAAAACATTTAAAAGCAGCAAACACTGCTGTCCAGAGACTTCATACACCTGTTGTAAATTAATTTAAATTTTTAAGAGATTTTTTTTCCCCTGGAGAAATACCAATAAATTTAATTTCTTATTGTGCAAGTAAGAGATAGGATTATCCCTAGTAATTCCTCAATGAGCTCTTGTCAGAGTCAGAACCTCAGCAACATATCACTTGTGCAACACAACAAAGAGAAAGGGCAGATCTGTACTATGCTGAGAGAACTGATACAGAGACTCCCAAGCCATCTTTACCTGACTCAGCACTGAGATGTGAAGAAACACTGCTGCTAGCAGTGTGCCATGCTCTGGAGGATTAACCCCTGCCTCACAGACAGCATATTGCTAGTACAATTACCCTGCATTCTACACCAAGTTACTAATTACCAACAACTAATTCAGGCAGTGGTGCTGCACGATTCTTTCTACCCCACTCCTTCAAGTAGCATAAGTATGCTTAGAAAGGCCTCTTGATAAGAAATAAAAATGCTCCATAGTGTAGACTCTATTGATTCTTCTACTTTGAGTACAAATAGTCCTGGCATCATTAGAACTATAGGGACTGGTGACACACTACAGAATCAATGCAGTGACATTGTGGATGGCACCAGGAAGGCTGGAGCCCCCACACGGAGGTTAACATGCAGCAGCCAGGGTCACCCACCTTTATCAGAGGTGGCTGAGAAATGAGGAGGTGACAATGAAGATGCTGAAAGTATCTCCCTCAGGAAAGTACTGCCCTTAGTGAGCTACAGGTCAGTAAAGCTCAAGGCTGTTTTTAACCCAGTGAAAACAGGACATACCTGCAGACTCTCTGCAACTGTACTACAAACTGTTGTAATATTTCATGAGATAAATTTGGCATGTGCCAAATAGCACTACCCCAAACTATTCCTGAGCTTGAGACATTAAAAAATTACAGAACCATTACTACTGTTTAGTTTGCATTCATTCACAGCTTTGTGGAAACTATTAGCAGAGATGCAAGTTATTCCAGAACAATTGGTCCAGCTGTCCAGGAATCATCTTGGGTGTATTTGATTTACGTTTATAGCTAAAGCTCCTGGCTTTTAGGTTTCATCCAAAAGACTGGTTTGCAATCTGCTTGTTAGATGACAAAGTTCAAGAGCAAAGCAGACTGCTGAAGCATGGGCATGCCTCTCTCCCAGCAGCTTCAGCATGACTTGAGTATACACAGTGAGTTGTTGGGCACTTCTGACCTGAAATCATGAAGGGAGCATTTGGAAGGCACAGAGGAAACACATGCCTGCTTCAGTGTTCAGTGAATTCACCTACCTGAAAGCCAGTCTATAAAGTCAATCTTTCATGCTTCTCAGGGTTTTAAAAAGAATAGTTTTGCAATACAGCTCAAGGGATTTAGCAGTGAATTGTTGACAAAAGTGGTCATATCCCTTCTCCTACCTTTGCATTCCTGCATCTTTCGAGCTTCCAGTCTGGAGACTGACATTAGCAAAAAGTTCTTGTTGTTTTTGAAAGGTAAGTATCATGCTCGTGCAGCTCTTGAGCCAGATTAGGAGAAACTGCAGGACCACATGGCCAGAATGAAGAGGGAGACCACTTTGTTCAGCAGCAGCAAGCCCTTAGATTAATTTAACAGTGCACTCAAAGAGCCAGTGCAGAAGGGATGTAAACTCTCAAAGGAACATGTGTCCACCACACATTCAGATTGGTCATGATGAAACTGAATCAAATACACCATGGGTTACATATACCTTTTACACGGTTTATTTATCTTCTATTACCTGTATTATACTATGCTGCCCTTAATAATTTTATCTAAAGAGTCATTACTTGCAAAAGAAAAAAATAGTCCCTGCTTAATATCAAGTAGTATTCTGCTTTTCACAAGTTTTTTATGAGTCAGTTCAATTCACTTTTTTCTACATTTCTGTGCAAAAAAACAAGTGCAAGATGAACTACTCATGAGGAACTTCTGCATATTTGTAATTAGCCAGTGTTGACAAAGAATATATAAATAACTACTACTAAAATTATGACTCAATTTCACAACAACTGAGTCCTGACTTCTTTTGCTAGAAGAGAAATATTTATCTAGAATATATAATATTCCTTTCTTAAGTGAAATAAATATACAGTTAATTTCAATCCCTGTGACAGATCAAAAACTTTTCATCCGTAATATTAAGAATTTTTCTTCAGTTAAAGGTAGTTTCACATAGGATTTAAAAGGTTGCTGGAGACAAAATACTAGGGTTAGCAATTCAGCACTTTGCTCCAATATAGCAGCAATCCCTGTATGCCTATGTTTCGTTTTGTCAGAGAAAGATTGAATATGAGTAGATCAAATTACAAGAATACTTATTATTATTCATACTATCATTGAAAGCCTGCATCTGCTACCGAAGAAGAAGAATGCTCGTCCTTGGTTTCCACCGTTATCTGGTCACTGCTCGTTAATTAGAAGACTTCCATAGCTGCAATATGAACTTCAGCCTGCAAAATCTGCACTGCACAGAAAGCACATACTTAGTACCCATGACTACTCACAAAAACGCCCACACTTCAGTCTTCAGATATTATAAAGCGCTAGGATGTATTCTCTTATGTAATCTGGATCCTGACACATAGTATACCTCAGTAAAACATTTGGAAGCAGAAGTAAAAGTTACTATTTCCACTCAAAATTTTATTCTTCAATATTCACAGTTCTAGTTGGGATAAAATTTATTTTGTGTCTTACAAATATTTCAGTCAACCATTTTTGGTAGACTGATCCACTGGATGTCTTCGTAGGGTTGCGAAATATATTTACTGAAAAAAGCAACTGAGGGCAAATATTGGACAGGTGTTTCTCTTATACCATAAATCAGTTTTATCAGTTTCAGAATTGAAACAGGGCTTAAATTCATTCCCATGGTGTAATTTGACTATGCTTAACAATTCTGCAGCAGTTTCAACTCAAGTGTAGATGCTGCGTGTGTATGTTTAAAGACTGCACTGGCTGTCAGGTAGTATTTTGGGCAATATATAAAAGTGGTTGTTTATCAGTCCACATGTATGTTGAACACTGATAACTTGTAAAGGTATCTCCAACTTCACTGTGTGGAACCCATGCTCCAAAAATTTCCAGCACAGAATTTTACCAGTGGGAATTCTTGTTTAATGACTTCAGACACAGCTTATTTTCCCAGGCATTTCAACCCACTCTTCCCTATAAAGTATTCTTAACTTGCTGTTCATTTTTCATTATCAAATAAGATAAAACATACTTTTATGCAAAAAATAAAAGCACTATTAAATCTAGACCTGCTCTGTGACAAAACAAATGTATGCTGAATGCAGATGGCTACTTATTTCAGCTGAGATGTCCAGACTGCGTAAAACCACCCTTGATAAAACTGAGTGGAATTTGTCAATACTGAAAAAGAAACTGGCAGACTTGCATGATAAGCATGACTGTATCCTCACTTAAATCAATGAATAAATAATCCCTATAAATTTAATACAACTATCCTCAAATAAATTTTTAACAGTGCCATGTAAAAATAATATGGCTCTTATTAAAACACGGTGGGGGGGCGGAATCCACTGCAAGGTTGTATTACTTTGCCCTATTTCTGCTTTGAAATGCTGATTCTGAGGAAATACAGGAGCAAATGCTCTTACACAGCCTCACTGACAGGATTAGCAGTTGATTTTTGACAAGAATCTCTCACTGATTACTTACATCCCATGAATTCAAGAAAAAAAAACAAACCATCATAAAAGATACTGTAACAGCAATGTCTGAACTCCAGAAACTTGAATGGTTTTTATTTTGTTAGGTGCAAAGTTTCTGCTTTGAAGGGTTAAACTGTCATTTATTTTAATCTCCCAGACAGTCAGTAACCACTGATGCCGTAACACCTCTATCAATGACACCTTTCACTCTCATGGATGGAAGTCTGTGATGGAAAACAGAATAATCTTACCATTTTAAACACATTCTAGACATGTTCATTTTACAGAGCATGTAATGTACTCATTCACACTTCATGCTCTCTTCCTTTAACAGATACAGAAACTTCACAATCGTATTTGGCAATAATCAGGCTTTCTATCAAAAGTTATCCAATTTCAAGAAAATATTTAGAGAACTACCTCATCCTATAGTATTTTATTTATTTTCTACCTAAATATGTTAAAAAACATTAACACATAGTTTATTGCTTAAAAAAATTTACAGCTGCAAATATTGTAATAAATAAACCATGGTCTGAAGCTCAGTTAGCACTCTATAAAAATACTGATTTTGAGCAAAGCCTTCAAATATAATAATATTTTCTAAAAACCCTCAGATATGCTGATCTTGCAAGAGCATTTGCAAGAGAAAATACCTGGCCTACACAGGACATGGGACATAAGCAGTAGAGCCATTTTCTTCACATTTTAGGTAAGTTACTTAATAGCTTCACGTCACCAGCTTCCTTTCTCCTAAGCCAAAGCAGCTCCACTAACACATCCTTCCTGACTGAAACCACATCACAAATTTGAAGAACAGTCACAAGTAAAGTTTCATGGGCTCACATCGCTTAAAAATGTAACTTGTAAAGAAGCAATCAAAAGAGATCACTGTGAACAATCCCAGTATGAAAATGTAGATCCTACAACCTCAAAGAAATGGAAGTGCCTGTAACGTCACAGAAACCACCCTCCTGAGGAAGAGGCTACTTCCTTCCAGACAGAAATGGAACCCCAGTGTTCATAAAAATGGAGGCCTGATCATCTCCCAGAAGCTGAAGGATTGATAACCCTGCCAAGGTCATCATCTCTTCAAATAAACAGAAAGATGCATATCTGCAGCTAAGTGGCTGGTAATGCCTGTCACTGCATCATCTCATTTGCTTTCCAGAATCTTTGAATTCCACATTAATTCCTTTCCTAATTCTAGCTACATACTCAGATCTTGCTCTATTTACAGCCTGTCCCTAGGTAATTGCATATTATGCCAACAGAAAAATTAATCAATTGAATAACCTGCATTTTAAGGAACATTAGAGGTCAGAATTATCAGATGTGAACAGAGAGTCACAAAACAATGTAACATTGTGTATATATGTGTAACACATCTAGAGCACTTTGAACATAAGAAAATACTGTTCAATAGACTTAAATTTTCCATATCTAAATATATACAAACAAAATTTATATTTTCTTCAGTTCTGGATCAGCTTAAATTGTCAAAGAGAAACTTCTGAATCTTTTGGCTTTGCTACATCAGCGTCTTGTACTGACAAGAAGTCTGAAGAAGTAAATGAGGAGAGCCAGACTGCACAAACGCCTTCATCAACATGTCTTAGAGTAACAGGTAAGCCAGTCTGTAAAAACTTCGTTTTATTTACTTCCCCATATTCTTGCAAAAACTTCCTAATTGTATGCAGGTCAGGTTAGCAGTCCTTGCTTTTGGGACTACAGAAATTCCTTCGGACACACACAAAAAAATACTGTAGAATTCATATCGTTACCAATCTGTTATGCATAATACCTAAAAACAGTACTTTTGAACTCAATTCAGTAGCCTAAATACAGCCTTTTCACATCTTTGAGGTCACTCTAGGACACCCAAGACACTACACAAGGCTGGCACGTATGACCACAGAGGAGCTGTGACCTTTGGGCAGCTGTGCATAGGCAAGTGGCAGCTACATCTCACGGACCATCGTGCTTGCATTGATCAGCAGAAATGTAACGTACACCTATAACACGTGTGTTTATATATGTATGCATAGGTGTGCTGCATGTGTGTCTGCATGTGTGTATCAGCGGCTTATCTATACATACATGTGTGCGCACATCTGAAAGGTCTGTTTTGGGGGACAAAAGCTATACCTTTTTGTACTTGTGTCCTTTTTATACTCATAAAACAAACAGCAAAAGATGAGCCAAAATAATTTGCCTGTATAGCTTACCCATAAACAGAGGTAAAAAATTACTTATTATAGAAATTATATAGATATATATAATAATACCAGCTTTGTTTCATCTTTTACTACATATCTTTCATGTTTGTACTTCCAGGTGAGGCATGGCCCACTGTGTTCAGAAACTACACAGGCAACATTGATTGTGTTTTCATTTGCCATTAGGGTCTTCCTTCTACTTTATGTTTTATTAGCACTTCCTATACAGAATTCCAAATAAATTTCAAATCCATCATTCGTATGTAACTTCTACCTCATATAAATTAAAAAAAGATTTTGTAAAGATGAAGTGATCGTAACACCTATCCACATTTTTTAAAATATAAGCATAGTAACACAAGTAATTTTAAAAATGCTTTGGTCTCTGAAATTGATGTATCTGTTATTAGCTTTCCAAACAAATTGTTTTCTTCTTGCATTATCAAGACATTTTATTTTTAAAAATAGCAAATTCTGATAATGTTAAAACTGAAATTTGACATGGAGTCGTTTTCTGGGGTATTTTAATTTAATAAATCAAAGACAGAATAAAAGCATTAATTTTCCTTTTCAAGGCTACTGTCCATGTTTTGCATTCAATTATTTACCAAGTCATAATTTATTTGGAGACTTACTGATCATCTACAACTGACTGAAAGATTTGATAACCAAAACAAACTACAAGAAAATTTAATCACTCTATCAGTTTTCCAAAATGAACAAAAGCACAGTTTTGAAGACACCAGGGAGCCTCAAATCTACTGACCTTACAAGACTCAAAAGCACTATATGAAGGCATGAGAAGAGGTGATACACAAAGCTAGCGCTTTGTGGAAAAGTAAATCACTCACTGGTCGAAAACTGATTCCTATATTGGAAACCTTTACTCAATAAAGCTGTATAAATGGGTCTTAGAGCACAACTAGATAGAAACAGAACAGACTGGAAGAGAACTAGAGGAGAAGATAAATATACGATAACCACATTAGTGCAGACCCAGAACCCCCACAGACCTGTAATACTTTGCTCGACAATGGCTGCTACAAATGGATGTTCAGGGAATGGAAAGAACAGGACAAGTATATGTGATATTTCTCCTATATATTCTCCTAGCTTCTATTTTCTGCTCACAGGATATGCTGAGCCTAATCCAGTTATGTGTTCAACATCTCTCAATGGAACTATCTTTCAAGCTGTTTTCATTCTCGCTTCAACCTGCTCAAACTGTTTTTATCCATAACAACCTACCTTACTCAGGGAATCTCACAAATGCCTGCTATGGAGAAAATTATTTGCTTTTGCTTGTTCTGAACACAGTTTCTTGAAGTTTCACTGCATTGTCTAGGTGTCGTTCTCCTTTAGGAATAACAACCTAACACTCAGTTCCTATCCATTTTCTCATTAAATTCAAAACTGGGATCCAAAAAGACACATCAAACCAACTCTGAAGACCCCAAGAGGAAGCTTAAGTCACTAACCATCTCCCTGCTTTGTCTGAAAAATGATTGCTTTCTCTCCTTTGCTACGGCACTGAAGCCATTCTCCCTTAGCAGTTGAGTTCCCAGTTTCCTGACTCAGGCAAGCTGGGATACATAGAAAAGGAAAAACAGCGTTAAAATTCTCTGTGAACAGTTTGGAAGGAGTGGTCTGAACACATCTAACACTGCAATACACTAAAGCAAAGCTTAAAAAAAGTTGCTTATTTTATTTTATTTTTAGGTGAGGAAGGTATGAATAAAAGCAAGACTGCAGCCTGGTGGTTGGAAATTTCACTGGGGAAAATGAAAACTTGCATTTTAGTCCTGCTCCCAGAACTATTTGCAATTTATTCAAAGCTTTCATAAACCTTTCAAAGGTTTAGATGAGGACTAAAATGCACAACTCTGCTGGTTTCACGAAGCTAAACAACACAGGAAGACTAATGATTTCTCTGGGAGTCTGTTTAAGCCCAAACAGCTTCATGCAAAGTGTATGTGCTAGGAGGGTCCATAGCAGCAAGAGAGAACAGCAGGCTCAGAAACCAACTGGGGCAAGGTACACAGCCATCCCTTGCCAGCATTAAGGCAAAGTTTCTGCCTGTGAAAGAGACAGAGTCTGGAACAATTGCTCAGTAGATCACTAGATTAAATTCCTTAAATACAAAAAAGGTTTTATTTATACTTCTGATAACCATCTCTGAACTCATCCTTACTTGAACACATAGCTAAGTACGAGGTCAAAGAAACAGAGTTCCTATATTCTCATTATGGTCCTAGAGGACAATGATAACAACACATGCATAACATAGAAAGGCAATTACAAAGTGTTGTCTTATTTTCTGGGTAGTGGAGTTGAGGTATTACTTTTACACGAGTGATAGTTTTCCAACCAAAAAACAGAAGTTATTTCTCACCAGAATATTTATGCTCATTAACGATTAGCTTCCTGCCAAATTTTCAACTAACAGTTATTTTTGTGCCTAAACTACCGAGATAACTTTAGTATTTTGGTGAGTGATGAAAACAAATGAATTCTCAAGTGAATCTGCACATCACTCAGCCTAGCTTAGTTTTATATATGTACCTGCAATTGCAAAAGTACTCTGGTGCTGTAATGCCATGAAAAACAATGGCTAGATTGCTTCTAGTTTGTTTACTTATTCTTACTAAAGAAGGCTGCAGCAACTAGTAAAAAAACATTTATCCATGACCCTTCTCTGTCTCACACATCCAAAATTTTTCAGTTCCCTGTATCCCAATCTCATATACATCCTGTACGTTCATAGCACCTCACCCACTCAGTCTCCCAGTACGATTTATATGCTAGCACCAGGCAGTGTTCTCAGAACAGTTACAAACACTGAATGTCATTAATATTTTTCCTTATACAGCACAGGGACATGGCAGGGTTTGTCCAAAACATACCATTTTAGAAATAGGGCAGGATGAAACTTAGAAAACAGATGTTTTCCACTTTCCTGATCTAAGTGTGTTTTCTCATTGAATATCATGCATCAACAAAGTATGTGACTGAAAGGCTACTATGACATAGAACATAATTTTGCAAGGTCCAAAATTCTAAGAAATCTGAAACCGAACTAAGGACACCTTCGAAAACTAGAAGTTATTCAACTAATAATCCTGCCAGCCAACTGTGCAATCATATGTTTGCTGCTCAGAGGTGATCAGTAACAATAGAAAAGCTTCCCATTAAGCAGAGATGAAAGCATGGGAGAAGGTACTAGTGCACTATAATCCAGGCATCTGTCCCAGCATTTCACTGGAGCATCTGTAGCTGAACCATATGAAACTGCACAGAGAGGATATAGGGTTAGGCAAAATAGTCTGAGAGCCACTCTAAGTGGTTTAATAAATAAATAAAAAATATTTTACCCTTAGACATATTTTCCAATTGTGTTATATTCTTCTAGGAACTTAGCAAGAGCAGTCATTTTCCATACAGGAATCCTCCTAGTATACTAGAAGAGTCCCAGGAAAACTATCATATTCAATATTCATGATTCTGAATGCATAAGGGAAAAAAAAAGAAAAAAAATGCTTAGTTCAAAGTAACACTTTATTGTTTGAAAATTGTTACAAAATATCTTTTGCCTATATTCCAGGTACATTTTTAAATTTTTAATCATATTTGGCTTTTCTCAATATATTTAAAAATATCTAAAGATATGCAAATCACTGACATCTGTCTGCTGCCTCAGTTTTCAGCTACATTGGGAGCCATGATGCAGTTCAATGGCTCTGAAACTATTTCAGATAACATTTTTTACAATGCTAGTTCCATTAGGTGATTCAACATCCAATATGTTGAACGCTTGCCTTCCCTAGTGTGTCTAGGGATTCCAGCAGGAATGCTATTTTGAGAACTAAGTAGAATGTTTTAAAAACCTATGCATAGGTTAACCTGATCATACTATTTCATCGTCAGAATATACCTATTGCAAGATCAAATCCACTTCTAATTTATTATAATTTAGTGGCATTGTGGTTATTCAGGTGCTAATTAAAATCTGGCTGTACTATTTAAATACCATCTGTTCTCTCTTCCTCCCTTACCCTGTTGGGAGATTGGTTGGAATATTCATAGCCATGAGAGTAAATCATGTCCTGTAAAGATGCGTATCTGATTAATACAAGAGAAGATTAAGGAAAACAAAGTTGTACTGCTATTGTGCAACAACTATGAACACAGTTCATGAATTCCTTAAAGTTGTTATCATAGTTTGAAACTTTGATTAAACAGAAATCCTGCACTCTCTTAGACTTCCCAAAATGCAGGTAATTTTTGTTTTTGTTTTTCAACTTTTCAACATTCTTCTAAAGTTATAGACAAATGAAACTGTATTTTCTGTTCTGGTATGCTTCAAGCACTCCTCTCAATCCTTCATGCTGTTTCAACATCTGAGGATCACATTAGTTCTTCTTGTAACAATATTGCACAGGCAGATCATGGTTGCTTGGTTCTCTCAATACTCTTTCCAGAACCATTGTTTTCTGAGACATAGAATAGGATCATTATAAATGTGCAAATATAACATTTGCTTGGCTCATTCTATGATTCACGTTCAAGTCCTCCTTTTCTGACTCACTGTATTGCTAAACTTCTAGTGTCAGTCCTGGGATCACTGCTGGAGTGATCCAACCAGCTTAGAGCAAGGACTGCAAATTCAGCTGAGTTTCCCAGGAAACACAAGCACAGCTCTGAGCCCCATTTACTGTAGGGTCTCTTTAGATAGACAGTATGCATACATACTCAGTTTAGTTTTCCCCTTCCAGGGTATTTATGTTCCCCTGAACCCAAAGGACTTGCATCTTCTTCACCTGCAGCCAGGCACAAATATACACACCTTATCACTCAAGTACACAGGTACAACTCTCTCACTATCCAGGACATGAAACATGCTAAGAATTGTGCCTCGGTGCCGCATGGGTGACGAGTCCCAGCACTGTGGTATGGATGCAAACATCCACTCTAGTGAGGACTCATTTTGGATTAGTTCGTGGGTGTGTTCCACAAGGATAACATAAGAACGACCTAAGGTTTATTTACTTTGAAGCACTGTAAAGTCCAGAACATATTTACGTGGAGTAATACTGATGCTGCTCCAAAACATCTAGAAGAACAAAAATTTTCTTGCAGGCAAACTAAATTGTATGGGAAAAAGGGAGAACAACAGTATTTGTCATAGGGCTGAAAAAAGTTCTCTACCCAGTAAGTTTGCTTCTGCTTGCTTACGTGTCACTGTAGATAGGCACATTCATTCTCGTACTTTCCTGGTTTAACTCACTAAATCTCTGAAGAGTTTGCTGGTTTTTACTTTAAAGAAAATAATAAAGTATTCTTGTATGAGGAGCCAATTTCATTTTAGTTATGCCTCAACAACGGCTGCCAGAGGCACATGGTGGAGAGGTTGCACATGTGCCATTTGCAGAAGGCAGCTAGAAGATGGAGGAAAGCCTCATCTCTGGGGGGATTTCACCTGGCAACACCTCCCATGAGGCAGTCAGCAGGAAACACTGTGGAGGGGCTTCTCCCATCAGGTCGCAAAAAGGTCTCCACCAATGGATGGCACAGAAACGTTGGACTGGACCAATGTATCCCTGCTAGCATGCAGACTTTGGGAGGGGCCAGGGAGTATAAAAACTGAGTCAGGGCTTGCTGCTGCTTGCTGGCGCTTGCTAATGTTTGCTGCTGCTACTTGCTCCCTCTTTTGCCCTGGCCCCAGCCTGCCTTCTGGCTCTCCTGCTCTCGCTGGTTTGCCCTCACACCTGTCCTGCCTTCCTGCCCTGACTGCCGCCTTGCCACTTCATCCCACGTCCTTGCTTGGGCTGCCTGCTTCCAACCCTGCTGTGCCGATCCAGCCGTCACTGCACACCCTGCCGCCTGATCCAGCCAGTCGCCACGACCCTGCCCAGGGTCCTGGTCGTCCCATCCAAGCGCCCACTCACCATGTGTCCGGTGCCGTCGCCGCGGGAGCCACGCCTGTGAAGCCGCACCTGTGGAGCCGCGACCCTCCGAGAGCCTCACAGGCTCGCTAAGCCCCAGCCCGGCCACAGGCAGGCCGCGNCGCTAAGCCCCAGCCCGGCCACAGGCAGGCAGCGTGCACACCCCAGCCCCTGCCGCCTGGACACCAGCTGCACTGCCCTGGCTCGCTGGTGGTAACGCCGTCTTTTCCTCCCTGTCCTCTCTCTCTCTCCCATCTCCCCCATTCCTTTCCATTTTCCTTTCTTCTTTTCTGTCTCTTCTAGCCCTCCTTCGTTTGGGCAACTCCTTTTCCTTCTCGTTTTCGTTACCAATAAACAGTTCTCAGATACAACGTTTGCCTCGTTTGGCTTAGTTTAGTTCCTGACCATCCATTTTCAAAAGAACTCTCTGCAGTTCCCCACACGACATCTTGTCACAATGATACCTCAATGACTAGGAGAGAATTAAATGAAATATGCACAAATTTGCCAGAATTAGTATTTCCAGCAAAGTAGTGCATCACTGCTACAATGCCCATTTAACTGGCAACAAAATTCAGTGTTGACAATGGAAAGCACATGTGAAACAGCACATGGCTTTAAGATGATTCATTCTAGTCCCATTGAAGACATTAGTAATTTGGCTTCAAACTTAAATGAGGACATTTTAAGACCTTAAAAATGAAAACTAGGAAACAAGTCCAGAGCTAGCAATGTTGGTTATAAAAGAAATCCATTTGAATTACAAAAGGAACACTCTTCAGAAAAATTGCGAAAGGGAGGCATTTGTATAACAGCAGATAAAAACTGGCACTCACTGAATATAAATCATAATCAGTACCATTTGAAACACAAATTCTGTGGGGGGAAAAAAAAACAAACCCCACGTAAAACCACCTGGAANACTATTAAAAAACCCCTCAGACACATTTAATTATCTACTCACAAAAACCATGTAACAGTTGTTCCGTGATAAAATCTCATGTTATTTAAGCTATATCAGAATAAGGTAAGTTTTCTGGGGTGAGGAGGAATTAAGTAGGGAATATCACTAATTTAAAAATTTTAACTAAATGACTGAAGATAACAGCTCTTTCAGTTAGAATTCCTAGTGTATCCAAATTTGTAGAAAATACAACATGGTAGAATGTTCTCTGGGTGATCCACTGTAGGAAAGCAATGAAGCAGAAAGTGGTATGCCCTGAAGGAGTAGGGTTATAAATTTTTAGAAAGGCAATACGCTGAGCTATTTCATATAGGAAAATGGGCAACTGTCCAAATTAGGAATAGGTAAATGTAAATTACCGTTGATTTCACCACTGGAAAAGCTGTCTTAGAGTATTTACTTTTAGAATATTTTTATCGCAGTGTATTGCAGAAAATTTGAATGTCATAAAGTTGTATTTTAAAGTTAATATATAGGCAAAAAGTGTTATAAAATTTGAAAAATCATTTCAGGACTTAGCTATCGAACTCTAAGTGCTGTGGCTCTACTAGCTGTATATTCAAACAACAATGGATGTTAGCATTCTTTTGGACAGGGCAGGGAGGGGCTAAGTGATAGATAATCACTTATTAACAACAAGTCTGGCTTGCAAAAGGAACCTCCTACACAGAGAATAAATAAATTTTGACCTCTCAAGAATATTGGTCTGAAGTGACAACAAATTTGAAGTTAAAGAAAAACTTTAGTGAATACATTATACTACATATCCTTTTCCTGTGCTTACAGAAAAGACAGCAAATACAGAGAAAGCATAGAAACATAGACTTCCTAGAAGTGTGTAGCCAGCCAATGTATTTGGATATGTGCCAAGAATCTGGAATGAAAAAGGGATAAAGAGCATGAAATTTTACAGATTTAGAACTGTTGAGTGAGCAAAGAAATTAGAAAGCTTCACGTTTTCTGTTCTAGATGACCATTGTTCTGAAAATGGCTGATGCCTATGTTTTTTTCTCATTCAGCATTCTCAGTGGGTTTTGGAAGATGCCTCTGCCCAATGACAATGTTGAATCATCCTCATGTATAATATTACCTATAGAGTGTCTTTTACCAATGAATACAGTTTTGAAATTGCCTCTTTAATGGAAATAAACCTCAGAATTCTGGAGCACAGTAGTGCTGACAGCTGTTAGTGGAAATATCAACTTTATGGGTTGGAAGAACATAGGGTGGACATCTATAGCTCCTAAGATAACTGGCACAAGTGTACTAGCACAAGTGTACTAGGGCCTCCTACAAACAAAGTCTCTCAGGTAGAAATTGCCATGGGAGACCCTGGAACTTCCCTCCTCTGAAATGAGATGTCGCCTTCATTCTCACAGTTCATGAGTGGAGTCATTAACACAGAAGAAAAAATAAAAAATATGAACTCCACGCGCAGATGTCTGCATATAGCACCCTTTCCACAACACCATCATTCTTATTCACAAAGCTCTAGCATTTCAGATTATTTAAAGAACAGTCTTATAAAGCCTACACAGAGAGAGGCCTGGTCTGACAGCGCACCTTGTTTCCCTCACACTATATTTTAGCCAGCATCATGTGCTTTTCCTCCTTTTCAAAACTGGACAGTTCTGCCATCTTCCTTGACTACCAGCCACTAAAACTTGGCATTCGGCTTTTCATTCCTTATTTGTCTTTCAGGCCACACCTTATTCACACTGCTGATAATACACTGGAAAAGAAAGATACCGATGCTAACTCAGGAAACCTCTAAGTTGCAAACTGCTGGATAGAGAAGGTGCATCCTTTGGAAATATTAGAGTAAATTGTTTATATTCTTATATTTTTAAATATGCATCCCCTTTTACCACTGCTGGCGAGAGGACTTTCTGCGACATAAACATGTGATCTGACCCAGTATGTCCTTTCTTTTGTTCCTGGAGTTCATTCTAATCAAACTGCTAAACCTAACTTCTCTTTCGGAGATGAAATAAAATCACTTTAATCTCACCGATTAGAGGGCATCAAATTATAAGCAGATTGCATCTCACCTATGTGAGAAAAGGTTTTTAGAAATGTTTCACATCCATCAATGAAAATACACAGGTAAAAAGATTTTTTTTAAAAAGCCAAGTACACGAGCAAGAATTAGCAAGCCTATATGATGTATTTTTAACCAGTTTATCAAAAACAGAGAAATCTCAGACTGGAGGGAATCATGCCATAATGTCTCTGGATCATGCACAGAATTCAGCCTTGCAGATACACCCTTGTGAATACTGTTCTCCTCAGAGCATGGGAAGAGTCTTTCCTCTAGCTTCTGGTATTATAGAAACCTGATATGTTCACATGAGGTCCTGAGCCATTTCTTAACAGGAATCCTCTCTAAAGCAAGTGTCAATTAATTCTTCTGGAAACCTCTAAAAGCTAAAAACTAGCTTCAAGAGATTATTAACAGGACCTAAAAAGTTTCACAAAACTTGTAGGCAAACATAAAGGGCAGAAACAACGCCACAAAAGCAAGAGTATCACTCAATACAGACACAACTTCTGAGGGCCCAGGTAAACCTGGCCTTGATCACAGTAACTCATTTCCACAGCCACAGGTGACAGGCAGCCCGAAGTGACCCACGGTCATAATGACACTCTCACATTCAAGAGGACAGAAGACATAACGGCTTCACGTTTGCAAACAGTGCTGAACACTATGATTAAAATTAAACAAGGGCAAGTGTTAAGAGAAATGAAACCGGAGGCATAACAATACACAGCTATATGAGCCCTCGAGCACAGAAAAGCAAAATGACAACCTGTCGTAAGAGTTCCCTTTATACAGCTTAACAGGACAGACACGGATCCAAACCGGGGTCTGCTCAGCCAGGACCATGCCATGGGACAGGAGCACAAACACTTCACAACTGAAAGAGCTGATCTAGCCCAAAAAAAGCCTCCTACAAAATCCATACCTACCTCTCCTTTTGCAGTTATCTAAACAAGTTTTTATGTTATACTCACGACCGTGATTTCTGGACATTTGTGCTGATCCAGGCATATTTTACTTCTCTCTCACTTACTTTCTGTCCTAAATTTGTCTGTGTCTGATAACTCTGTCTACTTAGTTTTTCCCAAGCAGTATGTTTCTCACCCACAATAAAAAGCTGGGAAGGGAATGAGAGATAAGAGTTAGTACAAGAGTTATACCTTCTCCCTGGAAAATAGGAAGTTACTGCATCACATAAATGAAAACAAGAGAAAATGGATTGAGAAAAACGTCAGACCACAGATACCCTTCCCACTGATAACTCTTCAGGGCACTTAGCAGCACACAGCAAACTTTCCATTATCCCACAGGTTCTTACAAGATGGACCCACATGAATTCCTTCCCATTAATCAAGGAGTCCTACACGCTACCATTACATCAGAAATGCACATGTTATTTGCATGAGTAAGAGTGGTGGAAATAAAGTTAAAAATATATCCACTTTTTCATCTGTCAGTGCAGAATATCTAGTTGTATAATTACCTAGAATTCAGAAAGAAGCTTGGGCAAATTATTTTCACCTAAGAGTCACGAAAAAAGAAGACAGTTCGTATGTATCAGGAGGTATTGAAGCATTAAATATTGGTAATACTGGTAAGAAACCTGATTACTGTCACTATTTGGTTACTAAAGGTTATGAAAAGAAAGAGACAGTTGTATTTTTACTTCTAGCTTTTAAATGGATCGAGATTAATTAAATCACTAAGAATAGTTAAATAGGAATCAAGTTAGCTTTTGGTGCTATAATTCCATTTTCTACCTGTAGGTGTTCTTCTGACCTTGTCTGCCTAAGTAGCAACCTTTCATTTTATTCTTCAGGCCCTTTGCCAGCTTCTTCTCTTCCCTAAATTACCATGATCGTCTGTGAAATGTGGTAAAATCTCAGATACTCATGCAGCAATAAGATGGTTTTACTACCGAAAAGTTTCTAGCAGTATACATGTACGAAAAGAAGAGATCACTTCAGAATGAGAAGACTTAAGCTGAAAAGCATGTTATCACTCTCCTGCAAGATACTAAAAGGTGACTGTACATTTCCTGTCCACGCATATTAGAGAATCATAGGAAAAAAATAAAAGGTTGCTTTTCTTGTGGTGTTGATTTCTTTTTTAAATGCCTCTCCTAAGTCAAGGATCCATGGAAATTCAGAGCAGTATTTCTGAGATATAAGGTGGTTAGGAAACACTCATATATATTTTTATGCAGATAATGCATGATCCTAAGGAATAGCTGGATTGAGACAGACAAAAATACAGGTTCCTACGAAATCAGTAGAGGACCAGGATTTCAATTCAGGATTTCAGCATTCTCTGAATGCTCACGGTATTCTGCTCAGAATCAGAATGAGAAGTGGAGTACCAAGATTTACACCTACTTCAGAATATGGCAGAAAGAAAGAATCAAGGTTCAGAATAATTAGAAATTGAGGCTGCTTTAGCAAAATAAAGGAACCTTCAGCTGAAGAAAGCAGGAACCAATCAACTGGTGCTTAAAACTAAGAAAGAAGATTATGAGTAAGCTTTTAAACAAAAAAAAAGTAAGAAAATACCAATGTGGGAAAAGATACCACACCATATGAGGTAACATCTCTGTTACAGATGAAGAAGTGGAAATTCAGCACAATCGGTATCAGAGGACAAGAGTTTTCAAAGGGCTGATCACCGCACCTTAAACAGGGTTTTAAAACAAGCTGGCACTTTAAAGAGGGTGCCAAGAGAACAAAAAGGTTGGTACACATGCTTCGACGTGAACACTGGAAGGCATAAGAAATATGATGACAGCACTGCCATATCTAGCCCTAAATTAAGACATGGACACCTCGGGAATATTGGAAACTAGTGAATAACCCCTGATGCTAACATACAAAATACATAGGAAAAAGTAAAGCAACCAACTTTATCAGAAGCAGATAGGGTATTTTTGTAGGTTAAAGAGAGCCTAATGAGAACAAAGAGATGAGCTAAGTACCTCAAAAAGCAGCATCGATTCTGTAGGGCTTGAAATATCAATCCTATGCAAAAAGGATGAATGGGAGTCTACTATTGGAATGGTGACATAGTTTCTGATGTGCTCAGGTACGTAAGGCCACATATGCAGAAAATATGACAATAATGTCAGCTTTTGGCAATCTCTATGTAGGTACAGAAAATGTATCAGGCCATAATACAATGAACATGTAAATGACACCATTAATTATTGTTTCATGGAGCAAATAGTTAGATAGCCCTCAACAGAAGATGCAGTGCATGACTTGGTTCAAAAATCTTGCACAGTGAAACAGCCCATGTAGAACAGCAACCATCTCATGCCTACAGACAACATCTCTGCAGAAGTGTGAAACTCTTAACACCCAGCACAATGCTCTCAGATCCAAGAGGACATAAAAATAAGAGTCACATTAAAAAACCCAGAGGGAGAGCTGAGATAACCAAATCCTTAGAAGTGGCTTCTTGAGGACACCATCACAGGAACAGAGCCACTTAAAGAAAGGCTTGAGAAAGGGCAGAGGGAAGCCAGGAAGGAAAGGGAGTAGATTAAATGCACGAAGACAAACTTCCAAAGACTGAAATCGTGTCTAAAAGAAGAAAACAGAAAGTCTGATGAGTTGTGAGAGATTAGGTGCAAGCACACTGTAAGACAAGCCAAAAAAGTGATTGAGAACCAACTAAAGCAAAACTAGCACTTCATTGTTCTTGAGACACAACGGGAACAGAAGCCTGCCAAGGACTCTCTGACGATCAGTGCAAGAAGACAACAATAAGAGCAAGAAGAGCAGTTCTTTGCAGAAGTTCGTGGAATAACTAGACAGCTTTTAAAGGAAGCACGAACTTGCTTTGTGAGCAAATCAGGAAAAGATCTGTCTGAAATGCAGTTGAGTGTAGAACAGGCTATAGAAAGATTTGATGAAGTGAATACAAAAAAATTTTCCAGAATCAGATTATCTCCGCCCAGGACAGCTAAAAACTCCAGAAGGAAGTAAATAAGTAAGTTATAGTAATGAGTGGTACACTCTCAAATCTAAATTCATACATTATGATTGGCAAATGGCCAACAAAGAATTCTGCCATAAATTTATGTTTTTTCTATACCTGGGATACGAGTTGCAGGTTTTGTCCCTTCCTCCTAAGCTGTATATGGAAGGACACAAAAGGTTTAGGATTACCAAAGATGACAAAAGTTCTGGACAACATGCAGAATGTCTCCTTTGTATGAGGGATGAAGAATAAAGTAAACTGGAATTGCAGTCTTAAAAAGAGGCACATTAGAGGGAGTATGACAGAGATCAACTACATCGTGAATAAAATGGAGAAAATGGGTGGATTTTGACTCTTTACCAATACAAGAACCAGAGCGCATGAAATGAAGTCACTGAGAGCCAAGTTCAAAATAACCAGAGATAATTTTTCATATAACAGAGAACTCATTGCTAAATTATTTTCCAGGTGCTCTAAATTCACTTGGATTCTAAGGGACACAGAGAAAACTTAGATCAATCCACTAAAGCTCACTTAATACTCAAAAGCCCCACCTGGCTCCCTAAATCCCTAAATTAACTGAAGGCAGGGAGAGTATTAGAGGGAGCATATGCATTTGTTTTTCCTTCTCTCGTGTTTCCTCCCTTTCTTCCTGCTAGCAACTTGGTTGAGCTAAAAGGAAGGGAAAGTGCATTCCTATCTTTGAGCTTTTTCAGTAGCAGAGGTTCCAGCACGTGTAGAAAGAAGAAGCCACAACACATCTTTCGCTCATTCAGTATGTCTTATACCGTAGGCTCCCAATTACTGCTGTGTGCCGTAATTAGGCTGTTCATAATGTGCAAATAGCCAAGGTCTGTCCAGAGGCTGCAAAGTCTCAGTACAAAACAAGAGAGGGGAAAAAGCATGAAAGTGCCTTTTTCTTTTCAACAGCACTTGGTTAGAGTGGACCACAACTGACCCTAGATTCAGCACATTGTCTTGGAATGTTAACAGGCAAATATTACCATGTGCAGAGAATCATTCTAAATTCATATCTGTTTATGCAAATCCCGTCAAGCAGAAATGTTTACCCAACCAAAAGTCATTTTAATAAATCTAATTATTTTCCTCAAGTGTCCTGAACAGCAGTGATATACATGAAATAGTTCTATCCTGCTGCATACTGCCATTCTTACCACTTCATACAGTTATACATCTGGCTCTAACAAAATATTACTATTTGATTTAAGCAACATTATAAAACTGCATTATAGGAAGTCTAGTGACACTGCCAGTAATTAAGGTTGTGCAACAGCTCTTTTCATATTTTCAGCTTCTTACAGCAGTTTGGGCTAAAATTTATTGCAGTGATTTGCTGTGCTGTACACAGGATAAATTTTTCCGTGGATAATCTGTGATGTTCCCAAGGACAACACTGAGGAAAGTACATCCATTGTCCTTTTACTGACCATTTCAAATACTTCTATATTCTCAAGCAGAGTTCAAAATACTGAGTTTGAGCTGCACGTCAGAAGGATCTTCAGCTTCTCTGTGAAATTTTACTTCATTTTGATCAAATTAGATAGTTGTTACCAGATAAAATCTCCCAGTCTAAGAAGAAAATTATTCTTGAATCTCATTGCATATATTTTAAGAATCTCTACATTCATATCAGCTTTCAGCTTGGTTACTGCCTTTTAGCTTAAATAGCACTATCCATTACCTGAAGATTACAGTCCTTGATTCAGAGCATTCTGTCATATCTCTCATACCTCTTCCAGATTTCTTCCTTTCAAATTACAGTTTCTACATTTTTTGCTCATCTTCTAGTTCAAACCAATTTTCTAGCACATGTGTGACCTGAACAAAAATTATATAAAATACAATGCATAACCTTCTACAATTGAATAGATATTTCTCTGCATCCCAGGATATGAGAGTCACTGAGGTGGAAAGACCTTGAGAGATTCATTAGTCCAACCCCCCTGCTCAAGCAGGGGCAGCCAGAGCATGTTGCTTAGGACTGCGCAGAGCCAAATTTTTAGTATCTCCACAGGTGGAGACTCCACACCCTCTCTGGGCAGCTCATTCCAGTGCTTGACACCCCCCCCCACCCCACTGTAAGAAAAGTTTTTTCCTGTATTTATGTAGATATTCTAGAGTTTCAGTTTGTGCTCATCACCTCCTGTCCTTGGGCACCACTGAGAAGAATCTGGCTCCATCTTCTTTATGTCTAAGATTGACACTTAAGACTCAGGGTTAAATATGAATATTTAAAGTGCTTTGTAATGTTAAGTGCTGACAAAAATAAGACTCAAAAGACTAAATTCTAGTAATCTAATTTTTATCCCATCCATGATCTCTGAAACAGAAATACTACTGCTCTCTTGTCCTCAGTGATTTTGAAATCATGTCTTATATTAAACCACAAAAAGACTTCAAGGAAATTAATAAAGTTATTAATCTCCATAATGTTTTAGCAGCAATATTTAAAATAAGGACTTTACCATACATTACACAATGATGATGAAACACGGAATAGATGTTCATCAGCTATGCGTCTTGTAGTTTGTGCCAGAAAAAGATATTTTATATGAAATATCGTGCAATCATGTCATTAGAATTTTAACCTATACTCTGCATAAACAATAAAGCTGAACTAAGAATGAAATAGCAGTTCTTATAATTTTGCAGTCTTCAAATTTCTGCTTGTTCAGTATTTAGCTGATGAACACATTACTAAAAAAGTAATTAAAAGTACCTTTCTCATTAGCAGTAAGGAATCAAGTATCTATATATACTTTGTTTTACTAAAATACAGTCTCACTGCTGAAATAATACCTTAATGTCAATGGAGAAAACACGTTGTTTCTCAGGCAACATGCTGAATATGTACCAGTAGACACTGTCTGACACACTATGGAGTGTTGTGATATCTGCCATCAAGTATCAAATTGGATGACAAAAAAAAAAAAATCTTTCCTTATTCTCATACAAAACAGCATTCCAAAAATGAATGTAAAGGGGAAAAGAAAAGCAAGCAAAACTTATAGAAAAACCACAACAAACACAGCAGTCTTTTTAAAATGTTTTCATAATTTCCTCTTGACTTGCAGTTGAAAAAGCCTATGGTCACCAAGAATTTATTTGAAACTACTCTGTTTAGTTTCCCACTTCTCTTCCTGAGTCAAACCAAGAAGAAAAAAAATAAGCCTTCAAACCGCTGACATAGATGATGACGTTCACTTCTCCAGGAAGGCACTGCTTTTATAATGTACTGTGTTCAGATACATATGGTGACAAATAACAGTAGGTAATAGATTTTAGATAAGCTGATGGTGACTTGAACTTGACTCTTCAAAAAAAATCATTTTGGATATGTGTCAGACTAAAGACACATTAAAGGCATTAATACCGATTGCTTTCAGAGAAAAAGGACATGCACAAACATTGCAGATCAGAGTCTGGCCACTAGAAACCCATTTTACACCAATATGACCAACCAAGTCAGACACATGTAATTTCTATACAGATCAACAGAGAAAATCTCCCTAATCTTAGGTAATGGGTCCAAGTCAAAATACTTCCATAGCCATTCTTCCCATTACTACTAAAGTTATTTGTCTAGGACTCTATCTATAGAAGTATTACGCCTTTATGGTGTGCCAAAATTTGAGGAAATGAGCACTAATCTGCTTCGGGTGGTGTTGGCTACAGTGTACCACACCTGAAATGTTTCTACACTGATACAGGCAGGATGAGGAACAAACAAGAGGAGCTGAGGCTTTGGCCCAGTCCCAAAGATCTGACATCAGTGGTATACGTGAAACCTGGTGGGATGAGCCCCTGGAAAAACATTTTTGGCAGGTGCTGTGGTCCATCAGTGCTGGTCACTTTTTAAACATCACCTCCTTAAGGGCACAGAAGCAGACAATTCCCAAATGTAAGAAGTCAAGCAGGTGAGGGCAGAAGGCCAGCTTGCCTGAACAGGAATCTTCTCTTGGAAATAAGGACAAAAAAGAAGGTGTGTGCCCAGTGGAAGGCAGGTCAGGTGACATGGGAAGAATGCAGAGATGGTGCTTGCCACCATAGCGAGGAAATTCATGCAGCCAAAGCTCAACTGGCCAGAACTGTGGGGGACAATAAAAAGAGTGTTTTCAAACATATTCATGGCAACAGGCAGTATAAAAATTAACATTGGCCCATTACAAGATAAGCATGGTCACCTCACAAACAGGGACATGGACAAGGCAGAGATGTTTAATGCAGTCTTTACCTCTGTCTTCAACAGCAATGACAGACCAAGGAGGGTCTCAGTGCCCTGAGCTGGAGGACCATTACTGTGAGATTGATCAACTCCCAGTCAACTCTGAAAGCTGCTCCAGCTGGTGAAGGGACTTGAGGAGAAGCTGGCTGAGGTCACTTGGTCGGTTTGGCCTGGAGGAGACCAAGGGCTCCATTGCAGTCTACAACTTCCTCATGAGGGGAAGAGAAGGGGCAGGCACTGATCTCTTCTCTGTGGTGACCAGTGACAGGACCCAAAGGAATGGCCTGAAATTGTGTCAGGGAGGTGTAGATTGGATATTATGAAAAGGTTTTTCAACCCAGAGGGTGGTTGGGCACTGGAACAGGTTTCCCAGGGAAGTGGTCACAGCACCAATCCTGACAGTTCAAGAAGCATTTGGACAATGCTCTTGCGCACATGGTCTTCAATGGAAGCAAAAAAGGAAAAATTTTGATAATATATTTCCTTTCTACAATGCTTATTTTCTGATTTAGAGGGTTCTTGGCCTTCCATTTTTCAGTAGTTCCTTCCTAAACCTAAGCCACTGCTTCAGTGGGACCAGAAGTACCGTTGGCAGGTTGCAGGGTATTCTGATCCACGATTAAAATGCACACATACGCACAGCTCTCATGGTTACTAAGTTTTTTTTAGATCTGTTCCCTGATCTAGATTACAGTACAGTTCAACAGAGCGAGTCTGCTCTACAAAGGGGGGTGACAGTAACTCTGTGAGAATCAGCAGCAGGACAGCCAGAATGTCTCAAGTCAGCATTGCTAGTAGACTATTCATAAAGTGAAATCACTGCCTTACTTATTTTCATGCCATGTCAACATTCATAAACAGTGCCCATAGCCTTTTTGGCTGTAGCCCACTCATTCTTAAAAGTGAAATTCTTTCTAGTATATGAATGGATATTCTTATTAGCAACTAATTTTTATTTTTATTATTTTTTAAATACAAAGTCAGCTCCAAACACCTTCACGCATGAAATGTTTTTCAAATGCACACAAAAGACATAGAAGTCTGACAAGGTCTCCTGGGGAAGAAAAAAAAATTGCAGAAGTCTCTGTGTAAATACATACGGACATGTGCAACTGTACACACACAAAGCTAGCAGACAGTATATGTGTCTGCAGAACATGTTCATAAGCTGCCTTGAAGACAGCAATGATATATAGATTTAGTCCTTCACTGTCAGCAGTGGGAAATAAATTATTATTTTAATGACCACCTTTTCAAATCAGTTGTATTGCATTTCAGCAGTTAGCAAAATAATGTGGCATATTAGAAAAGGAAATCATGATAAAAAGGTGCTTAAAATCTGGAAGACCAGGATTTAATTTTTGTAATCTCAAATAACCACTTCTGGGAAAATGGAGTTTTAAAAAAAAAACAACTTGGCCCAGGTCTTACCACCTACAAATCATCTGCTAATTAATTACTACTTTGTCAAAGATTCTAACACACAAACACAAACAGATCTTACATGTTCTGTGTGAAATTACTGATGTCTCCTTTCCACTCAGGCTATGTGAACATTTGTGTACACTATGTTATTACTTTATGAAAAACTGATTAGGCTCACGCACTTCCTAGCTGCTTACACATCTGAATGGTTAGAGCAGGAGGAAAGCAGCAACAGGTGTTTTATTAAACTGCTGCTGAGAATACATAGTTCAAATAATTTCACCTTGCCTAGTATTTAAATGTATTAACATTTCTTTTCAAACAGTAAAGATCTGATTAAGAAAATTATTCTTCCAAAATCTTCCAGCTGTGAAAAAACATCAAAACACGCATAAGGGTATACATATATTTTATTTACACATGTTTTTAAATGTGGGTTTTATCTGGGAAATAAACTATTTCTCCCCCATTTCATTCCATGCTGAAGGTTCTTTCTCGTTAGAAAAGAAATCATATTATCAATATAAGGTCCATCATCTCCCATGGCCAATCTTCCAGGCCTGAGCCTCATTTTTCCATTGCCTCACTCAGGTAAGACGAATATAATACAAATTATACTAGAAATCAGTGCAGGCACACGTACACACACTACTGAAATAATTCTTTAAGAAATGGAACACTCAGAATTCAGAACCGTAAGAAAATAAAAAAATACAACAGGCTTCATATTGACTACTAAACCTACATAGATTATAATGCATATACCTATAGCACCCCCTGGCCTCCAGAATTAAGTAAGTTGATGCAAAAGTCGAGACTGTAATTCTTACAGAGAATTCCCCAGCAATACAATGAACACAATGAGTTATCACAGGAACTCGGCACAGTGATTTCTCTGAAGATTGCCATCCATAATACGCAATTATACAAAATATAAGTGGGAATACTTTCTTCATCAATCCAGAGCCAGAGATCCTACTAGACACCGCTGACTATTCCACTTCCTAATTCCATGTAAGGTTGCAATATGAGCATTGGAAAAAACAAATTAGAAATCTGTAGATTCCCCTGATACACACTACTAAATGTTCAGGATAGTAAAAGGAACAGTGAAATTAAAAACCTAAAAGCCTTGGCAAGTAAATTCTGTTTCTGATTCAATCATAGTGACACTACAGAAAGCATTGTGCTTTTTTCCATTAGTAAAAGATGTTGCTAAGGGTACCCAGACAAACAAACAGGCAAGAGAAGAGAAGAGAAGGAGGAAAAAAACCAAGCAAAAATGTCTGGAAATAAAAAAATTTACAAGGTGTCTAGAGGATGCTTTCATCTGAGAAGATTGATACAAAAGCTGTTTTGCAAAGAACTAGAAATCTTTTAAAAAGTAGACAGGCTTTTAAAGCCAACAGTAAACTGAAGATATGATGTTAAAATATTCAAGGATGTGTATATTAATAGAACAGATGTGCCCAGTAATACTCTTACAACAAGGCTTCATATTACTATAGCAATACCAGCATGAAAATGTCAATAAATATGTCAAAATTAATTAATTAATTAATGTCATATCACAAGCATCTGCCACTACCCCGTCTAAGTAAGAAATCACAATGAGAAAGGCTCCTGAGAATCCCACAATTATCAGCAGTCAGAATTAGAGTGAGCGGACAGTGGGTCAAGAGTAGTAGTGAACAAGGGCTGTGCACAGCCTGTGCATGCGAAAAGGATCCAGGAAAATTCATTCGTTCACTCCTGTATTTCAGTCAGACAATTTATCTTCTTCCTAAACACTGCTCACTTTCATAAACTATAACCTAGCACAATGACAAGTGTGTCTGAGAGGATTTTCTAATAGGAAATCTCTTCCTTGAAATTTATCTAGAGAATTACATCTTTTCTAATTGCTAATTATTCCCTTCTTAGACACTTGCTTCTTTTTTTTGCAAGCTTCTGACCTTAATATGTTTTCACCTGCTATCTCAAGGATATTTCTATTATGAAGCTATTATTCAGACACAGAAATTAATAAACCACCACCGTTTCTAAGGCTGACTGTCTCTGGTTGAGAATAAGCCAGATGTTCTCCTGGAGCTCTGCTACAACTTAAGGGTTGGTTTAATTCTTGTTATTTCCAATTTTTCAGTTGTGGCAGGCTCAGAAGTAAGAAATATATAAAGAAAGCATGTGTCTCTTTTGACAGCCTTTATAAATACTTCAGGTCTTTATATCCAACAACATTCAGCCTCCAGCTATCTTTACAAGAAACAAGCTGTTATGGAATTTCTAAAAAGCCATTCAGGCAAAAGATGACACCCTCTTCTCTACCCATACGAGAATAATCTGAAAAAGCTTGTGTGTGCATGAGTGTCTTTATTGTTTTCCTAACTCATATGCAGGAAAAATTCTATTGAAAGGTGCCAGGGAAGCACTTTAATGACCTAAAAAAAAAAACCAAACCCAGAAATCTACACTAAATGCCAATTTGAGAAACAATGTAATTTGCGTATAGCAATACTTTCCAGAGAAAAAGCAAAATACAGTTTCAGGTCTGAAATGAAAGACATTGAAGGGAGAGCAAGGGAGTAAGAGCCTGTCCTGGTCCCAGGAGAAGGTTAATTTTTGCAGTAGCCGGTAGGTGACATGGCTAAGACCTGGAGTTATTCTATACAACCTCACATCATTTTCCAGGGATGGGAGAAGGGCTCCCTTCTGGGATCAACTCAGCACATAGAGGGAGCAGTGAGGTACTGTCTGTTGCCAAGGGGTTCCATGTGAATTGTTCGTTTCTTGTACTCTTTGTCATTGGTATTGCTGGTGTTACTGTTTGTTTTCTTATCTCATTGCTGTTTCCAGTAAGTTGTTCTTATCTCAGCCCGTGATCTTTACCTTTTGTGTCCCCAGTTCTCATCTCCAGCCTGCCACAAGGAAGGGGGAGAAGGAAATGAGCAAGCATGGTTTGCAGAGTCTCAGTGGGAGCACTAAACTGAGGAGTACCATCCCCAAACCATGAAAAGAGCCAAGTAGCACCTCTCCAAAATTAACTTCTTGATATATGACATTAGTTTGTGCAAATGGCATTGTCATTACAGACAAGAATATTTAAATACGTGTGTGCATGTGTGTGCATGCACGCACATGTATACATGCATGTATTTATATATGTATATATATACACACACACACATTGCTATATTCATTAAAGACTGAAGTCTAAGTTTTTCACGGTATTTGTTCAGACTCAAAGGAAACAATTGTTCTCCAAAGGAGAAAACCAAGATACTTCAAAGGTAATTACAAAAACTGCAGCTTTGTGATTCACCTCTTCTTCACAGATTTTGTGGCAGTTTGAAGTGAGAATAAGCTGCAGAAATTGAAAGCTGACAAATTTATCTGAATTATGCTTTTGACTTTCGTAATCTCTGAAAACACTTTTGCAACCAAAACCATTTTCAAACCATGAAATTAATCAAAGTTTCCTAAACCATTCAACACTGAGAAAATAGTCAGAGACTTCTTCAACATCTGAAGGTGTCACTGTTCTGGCTATGCTTCTCCTCCCTTCTCAAGACAACATGGGCAAACCTTCCTGCCACCCACAAGAGTTGTGGATGTGATAGAGCTGGTAGCTGCAGGATCTAGGGAGAACTCCCAACAGTTTTTGCCTTCAGCAGACCCTGTCAGCAAGAGGGACAAGGGCTATCCATGAAGGAATCAGGGAGCAGCACGCACGCAGGGAACTACCACACAGGACAGACAGTGCAGTCTTAGTCAGAAATATCACCACCTGAGAAGGTACAGGGAACATGGAGGGACAGTGAAGAAGGTAAGGCCTGAACAAAAGAAGATAGGGAGCAAAAAATAAAGATAACAATGAGAAGGAAACAAGCAAAAGGAAAAAGGTGATGATTGTCAGCCAGTAGAAAGTCCACCAGCAAAGGGACTAAAGATTTTCCTTCTGAACCAGGCATTGAGGGGTAACTGCAACTTCATGTTGAAGGGAAATAGTGTGGAAACACACAACTAACAATGCTTCAGCCTGTGGATTACATCTTGCAGCAACACAGCTGAATGTGCCTTCCACCCTGAGCCAAACCACAGCACATACCACCAGAGCATTTTTACAGCAGCGCTGGGAGCAGTTCAGCTCAGCCAGTGCTGAATTCTTCCTTTATTTCCTCCTGCTTCCAGGACAAAGAAGGCTCCAAAGACAAGTAAGATTACTTCAAGTATTCTTCATAAGCATTTGCTGTGTTAACATTCTGCAGAAAGGACGGGCTTGCCAGCGGACCAAGAAATCCTTCACCAAGATGGAGGGTGTCTTCTTTAGGCTTCACATTGCCTTATAAACTGACCCCCAGATCAAACACAAAACATAACACAGACAGAGGAGGTTTCTTTACCTCATTGGCTGACACATCTGGGTCAACTAAGACAAGAAAGTTGTTTGTTCAAAGACATACCATCAGCAGAATGGAAAATCAACTGGCCTGTTCTGATTGCCAAGCAATAATGAAGAAAATTGCTGAAACCATCAATCGTGTACACCCAGAACAGGCTAATATGCTTCAAAGTTATAAGGCAACTTAGAGGTGAGTTATTTTGCTATTTCAATTTAACAGTCATTTTAGTATGAACAGACCAGCTCTGTTATGAGGATGGGAGAAAGGAAGCAATAGAAAAGAACGAAGGTATAGAAGCAAAGTAAGTTTTCATCAGGTAGGAAGTAATGTCAATGTTCTCATTTACCAGACACGGTAAAGTTCATTGTTTAAAGTTCATAAGTGCCAATGATTTTGCAACCACGTATGAACTCAGACAATGCAGAACAGTGAAAGTATTTTGTATTAGCTCTTCATTTCATTCGTAATATTTCTTCCCGTCCTCACTGACTGCTTTTTCTAAGATAGCAGTATCAGCAGTTCCATGAAGGTAAAAGGAACAGGCTGCAAAAATTTGACCAGTCACTGTATCTACAGTTTCCTTAATTTCAATACTATAATTCAGAAGTTATATGAGAAATAAAAACAAAGGGGAAAAAAGGGTGTTAATGACTGCATTCCTGATGATTTCAGTGGTACATATATGTTCAATGGAACAGATACTTTCTCAAGATAGGTTGTTTTAATACTAATATGGCACTAAATGAACACAGAGTCAAGAATAGTAAACTTGATAATGTAAATCATTCTTCAGGGCTATTAACTGTGAGTAGAGATGTAAAAGACTGAAAAAGGAGGACAGGGAAAAAGAGAAGCCAAGAAAGAAAATTGCATGAGAATTGTGGGATATGTAGACAAGGTAAGGAAACAATATAAAAAGAAGAATGAGTGATAAGAAAATGTAACACAAGATAAAAGTGGTCATAAAAAAGGAAGGCAGCAGAAACTAGGGCGTAGATCCAGAAAAGCTCTTATGTTCTTAATGTTAAGTATGTTATTAAATATATGAAGCACACTACAAATAAAGCTAGTGATATATGTTAAAAGATGGGAATTTACAATCAAGGAAAGAAAAGTAACAGATCAAAGAACAATAATATCCAAAGAAAGAATCAAAGAGTTTGACAGAAAACTAGAGCAAAACTAAATATAGAGTGTGAGCCATCCTTGTCACAGGGCTCTTTCTTCTGAATTTTCAGTGTTAAAAACACTTTGGATACCCTAAAAATCTTACACAGTAGTTTCTTGAATCAAAAATTGCTGGAGCCAGCTTGGGGAAATTACATATCACTTGACAAAAGAAGAAGAGATAGTAATTTAACAAAAAAATTTACAATCACAGGGATGCCACTGATAACAACTATACTGCAAGAAGTCGTAACTGCATCAACACTAAATCATATATGTATATATGTATATATATATATACACACAAGCCCTTTCTCATTTTAAAGCAATAGTTTCACAGGCATGAAAGCAACAAGGATTAAAATCAATTGAAAGCCAACATTTGCCTAGAGAATATAACTGGTATTTGAAAAAATTTTAAGCATACTTTACTGACTCTTGGGAAAAGCTGTAATTCACAAAAATATCACAGTTGAAAAAATAAAAAGGAAAACTAAAATTTGGTTCACTTTTGGTTTAAAAGATGAACAAGTGAAAAATTATAAATTTAGTAATAGTTTGGGATAATAAAATTTTGGATACTCAAACGATAATGGCAAGATTAAACACATGCAGAGAATACATTCATAGAGTGAAAACAGATATAAGGCAGCATTTCAGGAATTCTAGGAAATTAATAACTAATCTAAATAATAATTAATAACTAAAACAAAGGGACACAAAAATAAGGCAGTAGCTCAAGCAAGGAAGGTTGTTTTCTAAAATATTTAGGAAAAAAAAGAATTCCTAATATTGACATCAGACAATTCTTAAAATGAAACTGGTATTCTCAATAACAGTAATGCAAAAAAACCACAGCAGCATTCAGTAAGTCTGCTCTGGTTCAGAAAATCAAGGTTTTAATTTAGAAGTAGAAACTAATAAAACAATATCAACCAATAGCATTGTATATTATATATAAGTATACAGTGATTCTTCTTAAATTCACTGAATAAATCTTAATTCAAGATTTTTGGCTGGTAAAAACAATTGCATCATGTAATGTATTTTGCCTACTGTAAGGCATGTGATACAACATTCCAACAATATGGTAAAAGTATGAAACAAATCAAATTGCTATGTAATAAAATGAAAGAAAACAGTTTACTAGACTTAAAAACACAATGATGAATGGAGAAGAACCAACAACCAAGCATTCTCTATTGCAATTCACAGGTTTTGTTCGTATTTTCCTCAGGGTCATGAATGCAAGAATAATAGCATTACTAATCAGATGTGCAGAAAAAATACAGTACTTGGAATAATAAATATAAAAATACTACTTTTAATCAAGAGATACAACAGGGAATGTTTTATAACCTTCCTTCAGGAAAACAACATAATTTCCATTACAGCTAAATATAAAAGCACATATGGGGGGTGGGGAGGGGGAAGGCATGTGATACAAGCCATTTCCTAGACATACTACTCTGTCCTGAGGAGAAATGACTCTCAAAGATTTTCAGCACTAGCTGACAGCCAAACAGGAGCTGTCAGTGTTACCCTGTGCCCAAAGAGTTTGATAATCTTCCTGTAATATAGCTCAGTAGGGAAAAATAGAGTAGCAAGAAGAGTCACGTTTCCCTCTATTTGTCCCTGACACACCACCTACTGGGAATACACACACAAAGACTAGAAATGAATAGCACTTTTTAACAGCACAGATAATTACCCATTGGAAACCTACGTGATGGTGATATCAGACTGATATCAAGTAATGATAATTACTAATTTCCTCAACCAGTTATATTTCAAAAATTTTTGGAGAGCTCCTACAGGTTGTGCTACAAAACAAGTCAGCAAGGATGGTCAAAGCAGGTCTTTTCAGTCACACAAGCTCTAAAAACAGGACTGTGCTCATTCTGTGGGAATTATCTGTAAGGAAAACTCTGCAGCAAGGAGATGTTTCCGAAGGTCTGTCTCACGAAGCCTCGCAGCATCCAGATGCCAAGACCAGAGACAAGAGGAGAACAACATGATGGACTGCAAGACACAGTGATGTGAGAAACCTAAGCAGCACTGCCACTCAGAGCTTCCTACCTCTGCTGAGGCATTTCCAGCTTCTTCTTCTTCTTCTTGCTTCATGTAAGTGCAAGAAGGTGGTGACTTCATTTTAACGACATGTTCTTCAAATGTGCAGAATCCCCATCCCAACATATCAGATTTAGTCACTTCTTCACCACATCAATGAGAAAGATACTGTCAGATTGGAGGGTATCAGAAAATAAAATATCTAAGCTAATCTAGTAACTTGCCAGCAATTGATAAAGTCACTAGGACAATTTAGCTGACATGTTTCAGAACATAGCATACTAAAAAGAAAATAGCACAGGAGATGCATGATACAGCACAACTTAAGAAGACATTTAGAATAAATAGCAAGAAACAAAACGTAGCTGTCAGAAAACATCTTTAACCAGCAGTAGATATTCAGACGCATGGCACAGTTTTGAGGGGAAGAAAAGGGGAGGAAGCAGAAAGACTCACTGATGGTACTCTTAAAAAGCTAGAAAACTCGAACATATCTGCCCTGAGCAGAACATTGAAGGAAACACCCAGTACACTTTTAGTATTCCTGATTTTTCCTACTGTGCTGTAGCTGGTGACTGGCGATACAGTGTATATGTGGCAAATATATATTTGCCAGAGATGAGACAAACTATGTCAGCAGACAGAAAACGGTCCCATACAAACAAGTAAATATCAAAGTTGTGCATGATTTCAGAACAAAAGCTTTAGACTCTATTAAATGCTTCAGAGAGCAGATAAACACATAACCCACCAGATAAGCAAATACTAATTTGGAATTTTGCTACCAAAGAGCCAGTTTTTAATAGCAGTCATAAAGCCCTTCAATTAAGCATTTATACAGGAGAAAGAAAAGCCAACAAATCTCCTAAAATACTGCTTGGTTGGAAAAAATAGGAAATTAAGAAGTTGCAATAAAAGAACTTCCAAGCAGACAAACAGAAGGACAAAATATTTGTAGGTAATGCTCAGAATATATTGAGTGATGCAGAGCAAACATAAGGAAAACCAAAACAGCTAACCACCAATGTAAGACAGTATTTGAAGCAGCCCTTCAAAAAAACCCCTGAAGCTGCTCTCTTAATGAGGACAATAAAAGACAAAATAAAACTCTGGCAGACAGAATGTAAAAATGCAGTAAGACAAGCCAAAAAAGGTTTGACAAATAACTTGCAAGGGTTTTTTTTCATGTTAGGGTAGTAAGAGTGAGGGCCAACTGCAATGAGTTGGAAAAGGATTTCACAATATAAAATATGGGATGAAATAGCAGCTGGAATCCAATAAAAATCTAAAGGTTAAACAGTATATTAAACAAATGATAACTAAAAATTCAACTCATTTTGACTAAAAAAACACCAAAGATCAGAGAAGAGCTGATTACTCCCTACAAATACATTGGGCGTAAACATCAGTACCTAAAAGGTATTTAGGACAAAGAAAGCAAGCTGGCACTGCAAATAAATTTACTATGGAAATAACAAGCTTCTCGGCTGAGAGAACAGTGAAGCTCTAGATCGGCCTGTCCATGAGAGGAAAAACAGCCTAACTGGGCTTTAAGATAAATGTGGATAAGCACCGTGAACAAATTACACAATCTGGTTGCTATGACAGCTCAGTACTGGGTTAGCCATCCAACTTAGGCTGGATTCAACAAATGAGACTAAAGCAAAAACTTACCAGCATGAATCAGATGCACTCTGAGTTGTGTCTATGCAGAAGCAAGTCATAGTGCCTTACCTATGCAGAAATAAGTTTCTGCTTAAATGCAGAATGTTTCTGCTCCTCTTTAGATAAAGACAGGTGAACTGCTTTGTGTGCAAGAAGCATTGGAGTCACATGCACTAGACTTCAATCTCTAGAGAGAGAATGAGTTTTAAAGGGTGTTCTTAAGAGAAAGAATGTTCCACTTATATCCAAAATATCTGGTTTTGCCTTTGATTGTGTTTCTATAAGTGCAGAGGTAGCTTTAAAGCCTGAAGGTCCAACCTTTCATAAGAAGTTACTTGTCTTGTCAGAGCAGATCTACTGCTGAGACAAATTAGTGACATTAGTTAGCTAGAATAGGGAAGGAAATTGGTTAATAAGAATAATCTGTGTCTATGCTACTGATTTTGTTCACAGCAGTAGTGAGGTTTTAAAGTGATTTCCTTCATTGGCTTGGATTACAGAGCAGCTGGGATGTGCAAAAAAAACAAATTCCGTTTGGAGAAAACTAAACTAAAAGCTCTGCTCCAGAAGTGTACCAAACACAGACTGACTCCTCACAGGGACACAAGACTTGTTCTTCAGGCAGTATCAAGGAATATGTCTAGCATTATATGCCAACCGGGACACCAGGCCCTCACTGTCTCATCACGACTTTGCCACACATTCGCGTGCGTGGACACCAATGTCTGGAAGCCCACCAGGAAGGCCATGCCAGGAGAGCAGCACGAAATAGGCATGGTCCTATCCCAACCCAGATATCCAAGTGGGAGGACCTAAACTGGCCAAGTATTTACTAGAACTGTGGTTTGGGTTGAAGGGTTGGTAACACCAAAGCAGCTGATATGGGTTCAATTCAAAAAGTATACATCTCCCAAGAACGAAGATTTTACCTTGAACATAATGAGTTGTACAATGTTTTGTCTAGTTTTCAATCCTTTAAATCAGCGAAGATCAAATTTGCTGAACAGTTTGTCTTACTTGCCTCAGTTTAATTCCTGAGAGAAAAAAAGATTAGCTGCTTGTGCCTAGTACTTGTTTAAAAAAAGAAAAAGATATCGTAATTGACTTGACATCTAGTTCATGAAGTTTCTTGAGTTTCTCTTGATTCAGCTTTCTCTAGCTTTCTCTTTTTTATTTGTAAAGGTATTTCTACAAGTGCATCCTTTATCTTGCTAGGTTTCAATAGAAAAGAAATAAAGAGAGAAAAAAAGTCAATATTTAAGACAATTTTTTGTCAAAATTCCAAATGGAATTATGAAAGTAATCTTCTGTTACTTATGTCAACTTCTCTTTTTCTCTAAATTTACTTTCCCGGTGTTTACAATGGACACTTTGCATACAAACTCTCTGCCAGGGAGCAACAGCAAACACTTTATTAAGATAAAGACTACCCCACAAGAAATGAGGTGTTAAGGAAATAATTATGAACTTCCATGATGCATGTAATGACAAAATTTCATTCAATTGGTGCCTTTGAAGCCCTCCTTCTTTAAAAGTCTGTGCATGCATATGCAAGAGCAAGCTCTAGTGTGTCTAGGAGTGGAGGACCAGGCACCGGCATACTTTTTTGTCTCAAACATGACATGGTTAAGGACAGGAAAGTTGTGATCAGAGGAGAGGGTCCTACAGAGGTGGGGCAGTGCTGTTCTGAGCCAGCTTCCTGCTCACCTTGACACGGGTGCTCAGTCCTCTTGACTCACTTCCTGGAGGAGGGCTCAAAGGGCTGGCTGTGCATGCGCACACAAAACAGTGTGAAAAATCTATTTTATGCTAAGAGGCGTGCACAGTTTACCAATACACAGAAGGACATCAGGCCCCCCTTGCTCTCTTTTTCCTCTCTCTTTCACTTGCATTGTTTCCCCCAGCTCCAGACTATCCGTGCGGCAGATCAACACAAAATCTAAGGACTGCTGATACTTTTTGTTCTCTCCTTTTTCTGTCATTATCTCTCTCCTCCCTTGCCTTGCCATGGGCAAAGCATGGCTATTATATTCCACTCAGTACTGAAGTTTGTTGTAGGAGTGGGAAGCTTGTGGAAGGGTGCTGTGGCTTTTTAGCCAGCACCTTTGAGTAGTGGTGTTGTGACTTGCTGACCAGCATTTGGTTATGTGTTGTGGCTTGTTAGCCAGCACCTTTGAGAAGTTTGTTGTGGGAGATGAGAACTTAGTGAAGTGTACAAAATCTGAGGGTTTCTAAGCCACCATTTTTGAGAAAGTGGACTGTTAGAATTTAAGGGCTTGTTAGGCATCACCTTTTGAGTCTAAGCAGTGGGCTGGTTGCTGGAGTTAAGGAGACCACAGTGAAGCCTGACACATGGCCCAGAGTCTTGTTGAGGCTGACGAGAAGTTACAACAAGCATTGTGCACCCCACCAGCGGTCATGGCGCTGGTACACCAGCTTGTACAGAAACACCATCGGAAGGCTGTCCTGTTTGGTGCAAAGCAGCTGTTTGCTGGATAGAGCAACGCATACGACAGGACAATAAACAAATCCACAAGAAATATGCCCAGTTTAAATTACAGAAAGTTCAGGTTGACAAAGCAGAACAATCAGACTGGCTGGGACAAAAATATTATTGCTTCTTTCTCTTGTGAAATGCACCCAGCTTTCTAATGAGCACATGAAATTAAGAGTTCAGGGTTGCTTTTACATGGTAGTATGTCCAAGCAAGATGTCAATGCCTGTATAGAAGTTGCCCTTCAGACGAAGCCAGAGGAAGACAATACAAGCAGAAATTGAATGATTTCTTGGGACAGTGGGAACACAGCCTGGCAATGGTTGCAGATGTATTTGCCTCAGCACAGTCTGAGATTAATGGTATTCTGGAATGAATAAGCAGGCTGTTGATTTATAGCCATATAGCAACGTGAGCCCACAAATACCATTTAAGTCCATTACCTCAAAATTGAAGAAGCCAATAAAATGAGCAGTGAAATTCTTCCTACTGTATAATTGCAAAACAAAATCTCAATGATCTCATTTGTGAAGATACAACCAGTTGACCTCCATTTGAAGAATGTAGAAGGCAAAACTATAGGCAGTTACACTGAAGTTACCTCGTAAGTTGCAAAGGACAAAATCTACAGATGATTTTAGCTTTCTGTTGGTTTGGATTTCAAACCAAGTGATTTGATAAAATTGCCAAAATTCATATCTGACCAATTTTGGCTTTATGGTGTTTATGTTTAGCTGCCACAGATGATACAGAGATTGAATCAACAGTTATGATAATCCCCGAGGCATCTTGGCAGATCTAACCTGTAATTGCTGTGCTATTGAAAGCCATAAAAATTGTCAATGAAAGCTATTTAGAACTGAACAGATACAAAATTAGTATCTCTATATAGAACTGCAATTGGACTCTAAAAAACAAAATATCTGAAACATAAACACATAATTCCAGCCTTGTTTCATTGCAGATTATTCTCCTTTAACTATTCAATTTTTTAAAATAATCAAACACAAGACAAACTGTATTTTTAATACTTGAAGAACTTCATAATAAAACTAATATTTTTACTTGAGCATTAAAAAAAATATAGAAAAATGCCACCAAAAAGATATTTTCAAAATCAAATACTATTTCCACTGTAAAAACTAAGTTTTACCACTTAGATTTTAGAACTTAAATGACAAGATTCTGTCCTTTTGTCTGCAGTAAGCAATTGTAACAACCGAAATTATTAAAAAAAGAAAAAGCAAATATCGACAACCCAAATTACAGGTCAGGGAAATTCTAAATAAAATTACTTTTAGCGTGCAATATAGAAAAGGACTTCTTACATACCAAAGAAATCTGCAAATACACAAATGCTAGCCACAAAAAAAAAATATATACCTTGTAGATCTAGCAAATTTTTCAATATCAGGTCATTATTTAAAAATCTTTTCCTCCAGATTTATCTTCTTTCTCAGAGTAGTTTGCAAGCATCACCTGAATGCTGCCAGACTGAGCTGCTACTGGCTTCTTGGAATGTGGGGTTTTGTTCCTTAAAATTAATAAAAAGGAGTATTTCACCCTTGCTCATATCCATCTGCAAGAAAGCATTGCACAAGTTTATTTCCCATTTATCTATAGCATTACTCTCCAAAAATGAAGAAAAATAAAAGAGAATAATATGTTAGGAAAATAAATGGTCATATTTTTATAACGTGTCTCCTTCCAGAAAAAAAATACTGTCTAAATTCCAATTACACTATTTAGCCAGAAATGGAAATAGCCGTCTGAGTCACTGAGTGTAATCCTGCTACCAAATCTTCACCTCCTGTAGCCAACTCCCTGAGCCTGTTGTAAACAGCGACATGTCCTAGCCTACCCCTCTGATAGGCGGCTGAACCCATCTACTTTTCCAGCTCCAGTCTGAATTTATTCACAGTCGCACCTGTTTGGATTTATGTTGGCAAACGCTTTCAGGACAAGTGTTCCAAATCTCATCACGATAAACAGTCTTTAAGCAAAATCATCACCTACAGCATTATGGCAGAAAGAGATTTAAAATAATCTTTCCGAAATACAAGTCAAGCTATTAGTTTTTGCCATTTTTATTTAAAGTTATATCCATACGTTAATGTGAAAGGTATTATTGAACTTCCTACACCTTTCATGTGCATTTTATGTTGCTTTTTATATATACAAAAAAAATTAAAATTTTGTTTTCTCTTTTCTCTGCTTTTGTAGTTGCATTTCCTACCCAAAGAGCTCATGTTCTTTTGTACCATTCACCAGGTCTCTAGAGTACAACTCTGTATACAGTGTATGGGACTGGGGTTTAATGTTTTTCATTATCCTCCAAGGGATCCCGTGAGATCTGCTTCTTCCTCACGTCCTTCCACGAACCCTGGCACAGCCTGTGCAACCTCCTACATCCCCTCCTCAGCTTCTGGGGATTCCACAGCGAGATTCAAGCAGAGTAGCAAGACGGGTGTAAGAACTCAGTCCATGTTGGCTCTGTCCCTTTAGTTTCTGCTTACATTTTTCTCACAGTACTGCCATTAATTTTACTCTTTTCTCGTTCTCTTTTCACCAATGTCTCCTCCTACCACTCTGCTACACTGTGGTGCCTGAGGAGACAGCAGACAAAAGATGTGGGATTAGAGACTGCTGCGTGAAATAACTTGGAGTAGCTGCTCACAGTGTGCCATCCCTTGCTGGGCAGTGACATTTCAAGCAGGGTGTACTGGGCAATGCCAGCAAGGCAATCATGGCCATCACTCCAAAGAAATGATTAATGACTGAACCTGAGGCAGCAAAATCACAAGGTCTAAAATATGAGAGTGACAGTCTAAGACTAAAGTCTACACATGACTTCTGATCTCCCCCCAGAGTAGCAGTGCTGTCTATGGCTCCAAATGGCGGAGGTGAATTCTGAGAGTAACAGGATCGCTGTGGCTCAGAAGGACCTCAGAGTCTCTGTTGTGTAGCACAACCCCCTGCTCAAGCAGGGTCACTAACAGCAGGTTACTCGAGGTCAGTGCAGGGTCCACTTGGGAGTATCTCCAAGGATGGAGACTCTACAACCTCTCTGGGAAACCTGTTGCAACGGTATGACTGTCCTCTTAGCCAAGCTTTTTACTGCCCACCACCCCCCTTTTTAATTTTTTTAGTATGTTCCTAAGTTCCTTTTCAGAAACAAAGACAACTGATGAGCGTGAATGAAGTTAAGTAAACGGATCAGTAGTGGAAAAAAATAAAAAAAGAAAAAGAAAAGAAGTGATAACACAGATCTTCTAACTTTTCCTAACTTCTAACTTCTTCATTATATTTTACCTATTGCAGTTTCTCTGGTTACCTCAAGATTGGCACAATTCTTGGGCTGGAGAGTTGTGTTCACAAGCCCAAGCATTATGTTGTAGGAAGAAACAGGGAATCCAGCTCTGAGCTACAATCTCAAAATTCCTGTTATTTGCACACTGGTACCATGCAAACTCATGAAGCGAAGGCAAACGGGCAACACTGGGTTAGAATTTGGTTTATAATCTAATGGACAAACGTTTTTGTTTACATCAGTATAAATGATCTTCAGTCCTGCACATGCTTCACTTTTTCATCAAAACCAGCAACACAAATCTTTAAACAAAAGTTCTGTGAGATTGGCTGCTAAATTTCATCTAGTTTGCACAATGAATATGGCTTTTTCTATTTGTTTTGAGTTTCTGAGTCAGATATTTATACATAGATGCTGTTGCACTTCTGACACTGCAACAATTCAACCAACACAGAATTTGGGACTTTTTTTTTTCCAGTGCCTATGATGATGAGAAGAACTGATCTGAAAAGCTAATGTGCTCTTTCTACTTTGGTGTAACCATTACGTGAAATTTCTCTCTTGAAAATTAATTTGGGGAAGGGGGAAAGAGAAGAAAGTCTTCCAACAGTCCTTCATTTAATACCTGGTCATTAGGGTATAGATAGAAGCAAAAAGAAAATACAGAAATGTGAAATGTGCAGTAATGGCCTCTGCACCTCCAAGTGATGTGATCTGAGGTCCAGGCTGTAGGCCATGAAGGGAAATAGAAAGATTCCAGCTTATTTCATTATGCCTTTTTCCAAACACTCATTCTCAAACTTTTATATGATATCAAGGCATATCACTTAGGGACTCAAGTTTAAAATAAGCTTAGCAATACTTAAATGGTAACTCCAAAACTTAAGAGCAAACTCCAAAGAAAGCACGAGTAATTTGGAAGAAAGAAAAATAAAACCAAATTAAATCAAAACAAAAACCAAAACCCCAAAAATAGAAAATTAGAAAATAAGTACAACATACATACATACATACATATATATATATATATATACCCAACTGTGGAGGAGAATGATTTTTGGAAAATCGTATTTACCCAAGAAAAAAAAAATGCTGTTAGAGAAAACCATTACTCAGTAATTACCAGGTAGATTTTACCAACTGAGTTCAGAGCCTACATTAAAAATAGAAAGATCAAACTTTTACTTCGTACCAGGAAGCACCCCAATGATAAATCTCACTAAATACATGGTTTCAATATCATAGCTGTAAGTACTGCTCAGCATCAGCTGAGATCAAAATACAGTATTTCACTTCATTCATACCAGAAAAACAATACACTGTCTTGGGTGCGTGACTGCCCTTTAATTCAAGTAAGTCCTTTCCCCGTTATGTCTCAGCCAATTGGTAAAGGCACCAGCATGTGATTTCAGATTATTTTATTTACTATTGTCCTTCTACCTATATGAGGGATTTTGACTGTGGATCTGGGGGACGGGACAAGGGAGGGTCATATCATTCTTTCACAAATGTAGCACAGGATTTATGGCACCATCTATAGCACACATTAAACAAAGTACTACTACACTTGAAATATTCACCTTAAAACATACTTTAGGCAACTTTTACAATGCCTTTGGCTTGTTTCCTGTTGCTTTTTTAGGCTTCTCAGCGACACTGCAGGACACAGGAAAAAAGAAACATAGTAAGAAAAGTAACGTTTGAAAGAATAAAAAATAAATCCAAACCGAAATATCCAACTTCTAAGCATTTCCATAGGTATAGCTGGGTGTGTCCAGCAAAGGTTCAGGGTAAAAGCAGAGTTTAAAATTGAGTGTGAGGGAGAGAAACTGCAAAAACCAAAAGTTTTTTTCTGACTTACATTGCTCCCAGCAGGCTGTTGCCATTCCCTCTGCGGGGCTCTCACTGGCCAGGGGGATCACATGACACTGAGAACCGAAATAGAAAAGTCTCGGGAGCAAGGAAGCTGAACCAGAAACACATTTTCAAGAAAAGACATATCGTGGGCACGATAACATGTCCGTAGGAGCAGAAGGTGGTAAATTTAGATGGGAACCTAGGCTGTGCTGAAAAACGTGTAACGCCTTGAACTTTGCAGTCCAGCATTGGCTACCCTTTCAATACATGGGAAATGTTCATAAATCTCAGCCTGTGTCTGTACGTAACTAAACCTGCTAACTGCTCTAGTAAACCACCAGACCTTGAAAGAAAATAAGATCTATCAAATTTTAAAATAAATCTATTGAAGTTTAAAAATAGCCTCCCACCATTGGAACCATTTTCATCTTTAGGCTAAGGTTTCTAGTAGTTTGTTTGTAGAGAGGAAGCAATTTTTTTAAAAGGATATGCTCTTAAGATAATTGGGTGAGCTGTAAACACATTTCAAAGATTGCTTTCAATTCTTTCACGAGTAAAAAATATGGTAGCAGACCTATATGTTTGTAAAACATCGCCGTAAATCTATAAATCTAATAATCTAACCATAAAGATATAAACAAAATTGCAAAGAACCCAAGTCAAAAGCTGAATAGATGAGTTAGTGACTAAATGCAAGTTCTGTCCAACAATAAAATATACTCTGATTTTAAGGATGCTGTTTAGTTATCCCTGTTAGAAGATTAGCTTTTCCAGTTTTGCAAAGCTTGTAGAAAATAAATTCCAGCAAAATACTGTTCTTGGGATTACAGGAAACACAAGTTACCTCTGTATCAGCTAACTTTTTCACCATTTCGTGGTCATTTGAAATTAGATTGTTACAATTTTACATTCTATGAAATGTCAAGCATTTCCTTGTTTCTAGTAGGTCTCGGGACAGTTATTGCAGAAGGGGGGTTTGCTGAAAAATGCAAACAGCAGTAAAGAAACTGTGATCAAGGAAAAGAGAAATATGCTGCATATCTTAACAGGACAAGGACAGAAAACAATTTCTTGGTCTAATCTTTAAATGCAGTCACCCTCACCTTGCAGTCATAAGGCAAAAATATTGAAAATCCCACCCTTTCAGTGCAACTGGCTCACAAGACCTTCTGGGTAAACACAGGAGTAGAGAATGCAATTCAAAATGCTACATAACAGACTCCCAACTCTGCGGAAAAAAAAATTGAAAATAATAAGAACATGAGTTAAGAAACCAAATTGTTCTCATTTCATTAAAAAAAAAAAAAAAAAATTAAAAAAAAAAGAAAATCCCCCACACACAAAGCTTCTCAGTAATAAAATCTCAGATTAAATTTCCCAGAAAGAAATGTACAGCTGTATCAAAATATATACATCATTAGAGAATATCTTCAATCAAGATGGATAACTTGGCATTAAAAAAAAAAAGATCTCCTTTATTCTGCAGGCTACCCCAACACTTAAACTGAATTTTTCACAAAGTAACGTACGAGTCCACATAAACATGGTAGCACAAAAAGGCTCCTTGTATCTTCCCTGTTCTTAGTAACAAGTGTGAAAGGAAACTTGAACGTTGACTCAAAGTAGTAGTAGTAGTATAGAAGTACACACCAAAGCTGTTGCCACTGGTTATGTGAATATAAAGAAAACCTTTCTAAAACTACAAAATCTGAACTATTTGATGGGGGTTTTCTGGAAAAAAAAAACCTTTTGAAAAGCATAGTTCATATTACCGTGTGCATGCTTCCAAGTATTCTACCAAGTACATGACTTCTGTCACTGTGGTTTTAGGAGAAGCTTTGCATCACTGAAATTGTGCCCTTTTGCAGGTAATGTGGTAGAACTGAAATGGATGGAAGCTCGATCATGGTGAGAGAGAAACCAGGGCACTGATATAAGTACACAAAACACACAAAACAATAGATTCTGTCATAGCTCTTAAAATTGCTACAGACCATTGGCTTCAGTACCTCTTGTTCATTGATTTCATCCCTTGGATGAAAAATCATCCCTTGGATCAATTTTAAATGTAGCAGTGGCATGCTTTACCATATTTCAGACAAAGCCTAACTAAGTAGTAACATTTTTCTCAGGATATTTTCACTGTACATCCCAAACATAGTGCAAATCATCTCAGGAACCCCTCTGTGGTCAAACACATAGCTTATTTCATTTGCTTTGTGTTATACTCTCCTCTATTTTATTTATCAATTGAGACTTATGAAAGCTGCAAAACCCGCGGCGGGGGGGGGGGCTATGCTACAATGTTCCATCATAGGTAAGTCAATCGGCTGGAAATGTAATCATATGGGGAAAAAAACTAAAGGCAAAGACAGTGAAATAAATGGCTAGAGGAATGCCAATTTAGGGAAAGAAATGCACCCATGAGGGATAAAAGCACAGCAAGGAGGATGTACACCATGTACGAGACAGAGTACAAAGCCTTGGATAAGAACAGAAAGAGTGTCAATGTATCCCGGAGCTTAATGCAGAGTGAGGAATACTTGAAAAGGAGTAGAACACCTCTTTACACAGCTGGAACCAGGGCACTGGTGTTATTCTACATGCCTGCTCCCTGCAGTTTTCTTAACACTGATATATAGAGAATCATAAAATCATTTACATTGGAAAATGTAAATGTAAACCTTTACAATCATCAAGTCCAACTGTTAGCAGAGCACTGCCAAGTTCACCACTAAACCAAGTCCCTAAGTGCTACATGTACATGTTTTTTAAATACTCCAGGAATCGGGACCCAACCACTTCTCTGGGCAGCCTGTCCCAATACTTGGCAACTCTCTTGGTGAAGAAATTTTTCCTAATATCCAACCTGAACCTCCCCTGGCACAAGTGGAGGCCATTTCCTCTCATTCTGTTATTTGTTATTTGGGAGAACAGACTGACTGCCACCTGCCTACAACCTCCTTTCAGGTAGTTATAGGGAGCAGTAAGGTCCCCCTTCAGTCTCTCTTTCTCCAGATGAAACACCCCAACTCTCTCAGGCACAATACTTGTGCTCCAGATCCTTCACCAGCTCCATTGTCCTTCTCTGGACTTGCTCCAGCACCTCAGTGTATTTCTTGTAGTGAGGGGCCCAAAACTTGGCAGCCTCACCAGTGCCTAGTACAGGGGGACAGTCACTGCCCTGGTCCTGCTGGCCACACTATTTCTGACACAGGCCAGGATGCCATTGGCCACCTGGGCACAGCTGGCTCACGTTCAGCTGCTGTTGACCAGCACTCCCAGGTCCTTTTCTGCAGGGCAGCTTCCCAGACACTCTGCCCCTGACCTGTAGCACTGCAGGGGATTGTTGTGACCTAGGTGCAGGACCTGGCACTTAGTAGTGAACTGCTTAAATAGGTATTCATCAAATGAGCAATTTGACAAATACTGCATTTCAATACTCCACTCATTTTTTTAAATATTGTCCAATATATATCTATTAGTTTATAAAGTTTCTACTGAAAGTATATTTGGGACGAACACTAGTATGTTGACCTGCCCTGGTAGTACACTATGATTTCCTAAAAAAGTAAATTCATAGATAGTTAAAGAACACTGTTAAAAGTAGTATGAAGAACAGATTTATCAATTTAAATTGCTAGAAACATGTATCTCTATTTTACCTTCTTGGTAGGTAGCTTAATTCTTGAGCCAGAAGAAACCAAGCCAATCTTTTCAAGCTGTGGGCTCACTTATATCTCAGAGTAGGACTAGATTGAACCAATTTTCTGAGATAGTCTCTTCTTATATTAATATAACACTTAACAAGAAAAATATCAGGGCCAGCAAGTTATTCACATCCATGCATAAACTCAGTATTTAGACCCTTTTTTATTCACAATACTAATACATCTTAAAAATAATTTTCTTCATCACCCTCCAAAAACTTAATTCTGGCTGCTATCACTGAGTTTCCATATTTTCTAAAGGGACAGTTTGCCATAAAGCTAGTGGGAATTTTTAGTGTAAATAAACAGAAATAGACTAATAATATGTTCATCCTTCCTTATGCCCATATTTTAGAGCAAAAATTTACTATACGTTTCAGTCGTAACATGCAAACAGGGCTAAATAATATCACTCTCTTAATCCCTCTGTCTATAACTGTAATCCACAGCCATTTGAACAAACTAGTAATCCCAGTGCTACAACTGGCCCTTGAGATCCTAAAGATAACCCTTTGTAGCCGACAGTCCCTCCACTTTATTTAAATTCACCATACAAAGTTACAAGTGTGTGATGACACACCTGGTCTAAATACTAACATGCACACGTTGCTCTCCAACCATTCTCCCGGAAAACTCAAGTAAGATATTTAAACTCCTTTAGTGACCTTCTATGATTGAAGATACCAAGCAGTGATATAAACCAGAAAGATCATATTCCTTACAACCAGGAAAAAAAATCTTCCAATATGTTCTAATGTAATCATAAAACATAACCCTCCTATCCCAGGGATTATTGCTTCTGCTGAAGACTTTTTTATCCCTAGCAGATAAAACAGTCCCTAATAGAAATGCAAACACTTAAAGACTAATTTTGTGCTTTAAGGGGAGAATGGAAATAAGAGATATTTCTTAGTCTGTTTACATGCATAATGTGACTTCACACATAGAAGACAGTAGCTAGTTTTATGCAGTCCCTATTTCTGCTAAGAGAAATAGAAAAAAATGGGGAAATGTCAGGGTACGCAGCATTATCCACTGCCCGCTGTGTCAGCCATCAGTATGTCACAACTACAACCTATTCTACCAAATTGTTTCAAAGACTAGAGATATAAATTTCTTCTTGATGTTTTTTTAAGAATGCTTCCAGGTTCTTTTTCAGTTTAAAAAAAGCAAAAATATGTATATGCAATTTTTGAAATGTAACTAAGACTAAATTTGGGTTATTTTGATGCAATGCAATTTGACCAAATATTTTGCTGTAGTAACTTCTGTAAATTCAATCTATTTAATAAGAAAGGTCCTTATTTATTTCTGTCACTTAATATTATGAATTAATTTAGAGTATATACAATTGGAATTTAGCATTTAATGCAGGACTAAAAATGTAATTTCAGAAAAATATTATCAAAAGTGTATGCACCAAACAACAACATATTTAAGTGTCTGGTCAGGGTCAAGAGTATCAAAACTTTTATGGAAAACTTGGAACAGATTTATTCAAATAAGACATCCTTGTGATAAACTTAGGTTTTGCTTGATCATCAGCAATCAAATATATTACTTAGGCTTCATATTTCCCATATGCCTTCCAAAAGCATTCTCATTGCCATCATTATCACCATCTGTTCTAGAAAGGTCAGGATTTATATGAACATCAAGTGTTAGAAACATAATATTAGAAGTGGTCTAAAACAAATTAATTTCAAAAGGTTAAACAAATTAATTTCTTTGCTATGGCTGTTGAGCATTAAGAGAGACAAAGTACATTCAAGCCAGTAGGGAGCTTCCCTTTTCCTCCCAACACTGTTTGTAACAGCCTCAAGAGTACCCAGAAGCTCCTTACACACATTTTCTGTTGCCCAGCACCAAGATCCTTAGTGCCTAATAGAAAATCGGAAACATATATTGGTTTGAGCAGAGGTATCTGAAGGAGGTGAATCAGCATGATTTACATCGCCTGGGTTTTACTTCCAAAGTGTCCAGTGAGAGAGTATTTCTTTTTCCTTAAAGTGCCAAAACTTTCATTCAAACCAGTTTTAATTCAAAACTTTTCCTAAGACTAAACTGATGTCCCAGGAAAGAGAGTCCTATTTGATTCAGCAAATCTAGAAATCACCTTAGCACTAATGGACAAATTGCCAAGGCTTACCCAATTAGTCACTAGACACTTGTGATTTTTTAGTACTTCAGAATCTGCATGCACATTCAGGCACAGATTAAATAGATCTTGTTTTCATACAGTTATAAACATATAATCCATGGAAGGGACACAGGAAAGAAAGTCAGTCTACAAAGCTGAGCAAGCAAAATCTTACTCTGGAAATACATATTACAGAACAAAGTTACGGTTTCATTAACATTCACAGAATACGTGATTTAACAGGGAATTCCTCCACTTTTAAAAAGCATTGAAAAAAAAACCAGCCTAGAGAATGTGTTGATTAAAAATCTGCATACCATTGCAGGAAAAGAGACCAGTTTAAAATTGTAGATAAAGCGATCTACCTTCATGAAATTCTCTTCTATCTTTGTGTATGTCTCTTTATCTTTCTAATATTAGGAACTGTCTGAAGTCATGAAACTTGAACCTGCACTGTTGAGCTCCTGCCAAAACCAGATGTTGTTATGAGTGACAGACTAGTAATAAATTGAGGTCTCAGCTGATTCAATACCTCCCATTAATATGGGCCTCTTTATTATGACTAAAGTTTTTTTTTTTGTTATTATAAAAAAATATTATGAACACCTGTGTTTTTCCCCGAATTTTTGAACAAGAAAGGAAAAGAAAGAAAATAAAGTCATCTGTTCCTAGCAATCAAAAAGAGGAAATTATAGCCTAAAGGATGAAAGATTTGTAAAGGGATAAGAAAATCATAAAGAGAGGTTATAAAAGATATAGTAAAAAAATCTCAACTAGAGTAGGCATCGGAATTCATAGTTAAATTGTAGGAATAGTAACCCACACAAGTCACCAACTGATTAAGGGAAAACAAAAACACAAGTAATTTTCAGCTGAAACTCAATGATCACATTTCATTATCTACCCTTTTACATTAGTAGCACATTTTAATCACAGACTTTGCTCCAATTTTGTAGCTACTTTTTGAAGAAAGACTTAGTGAAGTCAAGGGACAACAGACTTGTACAATTATTTCTTTTTATGGTTTGGTGTGGGATGGAGGTGAACAAAGAAAGAGGAAAGATGAAGCAAATACAAAAGGCATGGACTACATATTTACTAGGAGGGATTTAGGAAAAAGTAAAAGTAACATCTTTTCTCTCTTCTACCCTCACTCTTCCAGCTTTTCACTTAAATATGACCACCATGTGGAAATGCTGAAGTGTTCGGGTGCAAAACAAACTATGAATAGATTATCAAAAACGTTTTATTTGACAGAAATGAAGTGGCTACAAAAAAATATTAGAAAAAGGAAAACATTTACTATCAAGTATCATTAAAGAGATTTCAAAATGAAAGCTGATTTTCTAACAAAATATCGAAATTTTTATTCCTTAATATAGAAACCCAGCAAGTTAATGATGTTTCATAACGCTTTTTTCATGATAAAGTTTTAACTGGAAAAAAACCTGATTGGGATTGGGGTGAATTTTATAAATACATTTTGAGATTGACAGTGGGCTTTTTTGACATGAATTTCATGCCTCTCTAAATGTAGTAGCCAGCTAACTCTAGGGACAATGTGAATGTAAATCAGGCAGAGAATTAAAGCATTTAATACTACACTCACACTATTCCAAGAACAACGTTAACCTGAAACAATGCGCAACAAGATGATCCTTGCAGAAGCTGCCCATGTTGCAGATTTAGAAAATAAACTCAAATTACTCCAGAAATACAGAAGCACATTAGTAAGAAAGCTCATTTGGTTCAAATTGCATATATAGGAAAAGGAAATTGTCACTAGTCATTAATGTCAAACAGTTAGGTCAAAAGGAATTTCTAATACTGTTGTCATTATTTAACGTAGCCTCTACAGGATCAATATTTAGAGGCCAGAATCTGTTTAAAATGAACAATAGCTTGAGGTTCCAAAATAATATGATGAAGATAAATACAACAAGAAACAGTACAACTTCAAGCACACAGCATAACCACCAGCAGGTAGCAGAAAAAACATTGGATCTAACTATTTTGGTTGTCACGGAACTACAAGCACTTTTAAGCATTTATTTACCTGCTTATGGTTTGTACAGGAGCTCCCAAACTCTTATTTCTTTCCCAGCATTACTGGAAGTGCTGCAAGCTCTTCTGTCCTTAGACCCAGGGCAGGATGGCTGCAGCAGCCAGGAAAACCAGCAGGATGGACACCTCAGCCGCCTGGGCACTTTCTCTGTTCCTGGGGAGGCCGAGTTCCATAGCAACCTGTGCCTCCTTCTGTTCGCATGAGGCATGTACTGCCTCTTCCACTTCAGATCCACATCCTTTTCCAGACCTTTTATGTTACAGAAGTCAGGTGTTAAAGGAGAAGAGAGGGTCTGTAGACAGGGAACAGTAAGAGGATTCACGGAAAAAAAATGTTATGCCTGAGTTGTCAATGGAGGAACAGAGAAAACTGTGAAAAAGGAAAGCTCACTGTTCTGCTTCCAAAACTTTGTTCATATTCACTGAATCGGAATTTTACCAGCTGACAAATTTCTGTTTCCTCTCACTACTTGCTTCTGTCCTCTTCAAAAGGAGGGGATGAGCTGTGACACACACTTGCATCCATGTGTGCAGTACACAGGTTAATCCATGACTTGCCAAGCAAAACAACCACCACCCTACACATGAACACAGAGATTCCTGTGACTTCTGTGAGGAAAAATAGGAAATACGTTCTATCACCCAGAAACACAGCTGAGGCCTCTCCTAAGTAGGATGAAGAAACAAATGCACATAGGTAGCCAGGAACCAGCGAACATTCACATTCGTGAATCTTCAGACAACACAGCACTGCTAATTTAATCTGCACCACATCTGTCTGCCAGGACAGGCAACGAAAAAGACCTCTCAGTCTGTGCCTGTATCTTCCACAGGCCCAGCACTCCACGCCTTAAGTATGAAACAGTATCTGAAACCTTTAGGACACAGGTGAGAAAAACAAAAAGCACAAGAGTTCAAGTTTCTCTGTAGCCAGCTGGAGGCTGCAGACCAAACTCCTAAAACTGTGCTCTTAGTGCTTGAGTCAAACCCTATTTGTAATGATTAGATTTGAAGAGTAAATTGGCAGTGAAATGTGCCGTGAGGTGCTTCTATCACATCTTTCCTCTTGATAGACTGAAGCTTCTGAAGTGATTCAATTCATTTTCACCTTTGAAGATTGGGCAAAATCAATTACCAACAACTGAGCCTTACACACCCACACCTTAGCCCATGGTTCTCAAGAAAGCAGCTTTCCAGTTGGACAGCAAGGACGTGCCATTGCAGCAACCCTCACCCACAAGTCCCCTGTGGAAGCAGTGCTGGGGAGTAAATCCTATCCTCCATATTCATGGAATCCAGGCCATCAGGCAGTAGATAAGGCTGGCCATGCTGGATCAGACAACTGCCCAGCAGCAAGTTTCCAACACCACCTATAGGCAGGTGTCTTGGAGGAACAGGTAAGCATCCATGGCAATTCTCTCCCCACTTAGCCATCTCCAGCTATTTCCATCTGTGGAGGAGGCTTCCTGAGCCAGCTGCAGCTTCCATGAACCAGAATACATGTATGCTTTTGGGAAAGGTTATTCAAGTCACAGGAACCCAAGTACTCCTCTCTTAGCTCTAGCTTAACTTGTGGTGTTTTCAGTAAACACATACTTGAGAAAAATCTACAAAAAGCCTAAACTGAAGAGAGAAAGCAAAAGATAAATAAAACATGGATCTTCTGTCCTGTTCTCAATCCTCCTTTGCAGAGCACTTCGGCAGAAACTGTCAGCAAATTCATCCTTGAAAGCTCTCTATATTTAAATACATATTTAAACCTTTTTTAAATTAAAAATAGGTGAAAAAATCTGGCACATCTCTGTTTATAAAACAGAATATAAGAAAATTACTGGTTTTAGTTTTTAATATATCTCTATAAAAAAAAAAAGACGAAAGATGTTACTGCCCTCTTGTTTTCAGATTCCTTAAAAATATCAAAGAACAATTATTTTGAGACTTCAAACAAATAAAAAGGGAACATACTGACAAATTTACGAGGACATGCAAACTAAGTTCTAAAGCTGTGGGACTGGCATTCTTTAACTGGCATGAAGAAATGAATGCTTCTTTAACACACAAGCCAAGAACATTCCTTGTTCTTTGTTTGTATCTCTCTGTCTGAAATAAAGGTGAATTGAAGGGGGAAAAAACGTGTTAAGCTTTTTACATACTACTAAGTTCATTCACACTGCATGAACATGATAGCCACCTTACTTGGAGTTTGTTATGCATTTCTATCCATGCAGCCATCCCACAAGGCTGCTGAGGGATAAACTGATCCAAGGAAGTACGACTCAGGCAAACTCAATCAACAGCAACCCTGACACACTTAATTTTACAAGAATCTGCCAGAGGTAGTGAATCCTTTAACGGCACTTCACTTCAACCATAAAGCTGCCCTTTCACATAAATCTTCCTGAGAGTCAGTTACCTGTTTTTCACCACTAACCCTGTACAAAACTGCCTGAAGGCTTCTCAGAAACACAGGCAAGTGAGCTCTGCAAGATGGTAAGTGTGCAGCCAGAAGTTCAGCAAGAGAAAGAGAGGAAAAGAAAGGATAAAGCAGAAAGACAGGCTGATGTAGAGCCCTAACTAGCCAGCCTTGCTGCTCCTTGGCTGCCAAAAGAGCCAGGTGAGCCTGGTCAGCACCAGCTGCAAGATCTTCCTCCAGCAATAGCCTTGGCCCAGTCAGGTATTCCCTCCCCTTTGGTGACTGTGGCAGCTGTAGCAGCAGCCCTGCCTTTGAAGGGCTCTGGCACTGGCAAGACAAGCAGTGGGATTCACTTGCAGGTCTGCACTGAAATCTGTGGCTAAATTCTAACTTGAAGGTAGGAAAGGCCTAAAACTACAGCTTACAGGAAATCTGAGAAAGAAAAAAAAAAAGGGAAAATGGAACTGTTAAATGAGCCCTTGTGTGACCTTACCTCTTAAAGGCAGAGTTCAGGCAGGCTGCAATTACTGGGACATAATCTCAGAGGTTCTGACTTATTTATCTAGACAAACTATTGCTCCACATATCAGTAAGCTTCCCAGTCTTATGATCTAACTCACACAGAATTCAGAAATACTGTCTTTGCAAGCTTAATTAGTGTAGTAGTAATAGGCTCTTTCTCCAATATTACCATATTTCATATGTCAGATGGGCCAAAGAGCTAAACGAAGAGAAAGATATGTGCACCTCAGCAAGAACTGTTAGGTGATGTAATTCTGTCCTTATGCCCTGTTTCAATTTCCTTCATTTCTTACCTTGAAACAAAATCCTAAGTCTTCCACGTTCTCAGTCTTTGGGTTTTTGTCCTCCCAGAACTGTCATTCCACATGACTGCCAATCCTATATATCCAAAAGTCCTGTCTTGTTTCGGAAAAGTTACCACCAAGGGTTTTTGGTGGGTTTGGTTTTGAGGATTTTTTTGGGGAGGAGGGTGTCTCTTTTTTTTCACCTTTCGGGCAAAATTTTCTAACTGATCAGTGCATTTGTGAAGAACAGAAGTTCATCTTTAAGAGAAGAGGAACACAATGTAATTTCATGACTTCGTCTTTTCTAAAATTAACATTAACTATCAATAAGGTCCCATAGCGTGTAACCCGCAATAAAAGCCTGAGGTAGCTGACCACAAGGCATACTCTCCAAGTCCGACACTTGCCAGAAGACTTCCTTCCAGTTCCTCTACATCTGTTCTCCACATCCACACCTCAAGTTCACGTCCAGTTCTGGGCCCCTCACTTCCAGAAAGACATTGAGGTGCTGGAGGGAGTCCAGAGAAGGGCATTGGAGCCGGTGAAAGGTGTGGAACCCAAGTGTTATGAGAAGAAGCTGAGAGAGCTGAGGTTGTTTAACCTGGAGAAAAGTAGCCTCAGGTGAGGCCTTACAACTACCTGAAAGAAGGTTGTAGCCAGGTATGTGGTCAGTCTGTTCTCCCGAGTAACAAGTGATACGACAAGAGGAAATGGCCTCAAGCTGCATTAGGGGAGGTTTAGATTGGATATTAGGAAAAATTTCTTCACTAAAGAAGCATTGGAACAGGCTGCCCAGAGAAGTGGTGAGTCACTGCCCCTGGAGGTATTTTAAAAGCACATAGATCTGGCCCTTAGGGATGTGGTTTAGTGGTGGACTTGACAGTGCTGGGTTAATGACTGGACTCAAAGGTCTTTTACAACTTAAATGATTTTATGATCCTACCCCCTTGACAAGGCAGACAGTCCAGACCTCTTGAACCTCTGATGTCCAAACCCAGAAGTTTTGTCTTCTAATTCCTGGGCTGTGCAGACTGTGATTCTGCACTTGCCTGCTGTCACGATTTGGGCTAACAACCTAGAGGCTGGGCATTTCAAGACAGATCCCAAAGCACTGTAGTAGAGAGCTTTTCTGGATTTCACTGGCAACAAGGAATTATTCCTGCATGGGTGTGAAGCCCTCAGTGGGAAGAAAACACAAAATATGAGATGTTTGAAAATTTAGTGTGTGTGCAGTACCATCTAATAAAAAAGCCTGAATAAACTTTGAGATAAATTTAAATTTACTTAATTATTTTTTATTAATTTCAATTTTATTTAAAGGGCTTAATTTTAATTAGTGATTCAGCATTGAACTGCATACAGCAAAGACGTCAAAAGCAAAGCTGAAACCCAGGCCTGAGCAATAGGAAGGATAAGAGTTTTCTCTGCTGTGTCAAAAAAAATAGTAAGGGTGACACAGGGACAAGGAAGAGGAAAAGGAAGAGGAATCCGAGTGTTGAAAAGAATTCTGTTTACTTTAAGCTAATGGCCAAACATCTGTGAGAAATGCAACAAGATTTTAGACTAAGCGGAAAAGGGAATGAGCCGAAACAGAAAAAAAATTGGTGCTTGTTCTGTGCTCCTCCCTTTCCTTCCACTCTTCCCAGGAGCACTAGAAAATAGTAACAAAGAGGAAAGAATTAATTGCATGAAGAGGAAAGTGCAGAGAAGCGCAAAAAGAAGTTAAGATCTCAGGGGAAACCCTACAGATTATTGCCAGATTTCAGAATATTTACTTTTGCTTACTTTCCAAATGTAATTGGAGATTATAAAACTGATAATTAGGAAGAGAAGAGCAACTTAGAGAAAAAGCAGAGTGCTGTGCTTGCATAACTGGTAACAACAAAGAATTTTCTAATCCATTATTCATTGAGGATAACATTAAACAACACCTATTAGAGATAAACACTTGATAGATTATACCCTTGGGCACTATTTGAGGCAGCCAAAGCAATCTTTGTCTTGCTAATCTAGCAGCAGAGCAGTTCCAAAAGACACTTGGCACTTCTTGGCACTTCTCATAAAATTTCCATAGTCATCTGGGCACTTTGCAATGATCTGATCACACCTATTAATCAGAGGTGGGGAAGTAAAATCTCAGAGGACAACATTTGTAGAGGATTTAAAGACTGGTCATTAAACACGGATTTGGATCACTTCTCGGATGTTATTACTGAAGGCCAGTGCAAAGTATCTAGGAATGTAGGTCAACTGTGGTTGAAAACAGGGCTTTATCCCATAAAATTGTGACAGAAAATGTTCAAGCCAGGCTGCATAATTTCTGTCACCACCCGTACTTGAGCACCTGGTGTTAAAGAGTCCAGCATTACAGCCAAGCTTGCTCTTCAACTCACCCATCTGAGCAGCATGACTCCACAACGTGTGCTTCTGGCCTTTTAGCCACAACCCCTGGGATAATGACCCTCTACCAGCCCGGCAGCTCAAACTGCAGGAATCGGGTGCATCGATTCATCCTAAAGCTCACACTGGATCTCAGCTTCCCCAAGAGCACAGGACTGCTTTTTCTCCACAAGACTACAGATGCTTTCATTCTCTGGTTCTGCAATTAGAAAGAAAAGCCTGCTGGAGAGTAGGAGCTAAGTGGAATTGTGCATCTGTACGTAAGTGCAGACCATGAACTCCATAGCAAATTCTGAGCATTATCTTGTAGAGAAGAGCTGCTAATCTTTTAAAAAATTTATTAGTATTTATGGAAATACTGGAAAAAAGGATAAAAAGAAGAAAATTACTTCCTTCAAAAAAAAAAAAAAAAAGAAAAAAGACAATAGGGTATTTCTGGTAATCTTATTGCAAATTTATCTTTATTGTTGAACAACAAATGGCACAAAAGCTAAAAAATTATTTACTGGCTAGCAATAGGTTTATGTGAATCAAAGAGTATTAAATTACAGAAGTAAAAGCTCGCCAGAAATCCATGGCCCTTTCCAAAAAAACAATTATCAAATTAGTGAAAGAAGTGAATAACCATGTGACAGTAAGAACAGCACTAGATTTCTTATAAAAATCATAACTTAAAAATCAATTCCAGCTGGCCTGGATAGCAATGTTGCCAAATTCAGTGAAGTTATCTACTGTTATATTGCTATGACCATTTAACATTTGCAAAGAACTGAGAATTTGATAATAATAAAATAAGGTAAGTTTTAAGACATGTCTTACTTAATATCCACAAGACAGAAGAGATAGCATGCTTGTTTAGTTATTGCATTAATGCCCTTCCAACCTTATTAAAAAAAAAAAATTCTTTAAAGCTTGTGTCAATGGACATAAGTAAAGTGCACACTGCAGTTCTCCCACTGCATAGTGATGTTCCTCCTTGGACCCCATGAGCCATGCACTAACCTCTTGACATACTAACCTCTTGCTGGAAAAAGCCTCTTTAATTCTCCAGTCACCTTCCATTTGTCTTTAGTTTAAAGATAATTCAGGCCAGCTTGTCCATGGTTACCACTGACTCACCATGAACTCTGTCAATGTTCCCAGTAGTAAACAAGAGGGGAGGAAATGAAAAAAGGAAAAGAAGCAAAAACCAGGACAGGATCCCGTACTACCTCTAGAGAGGACAGTGTGTGCCTGAGAGCACTGGCTGCATCCTGCATAGGGTGCCCTGGCACGTGGAGGAATGGGAGGAGGGAGGGACTGGCCACTGAGGTATAAGGGGAATACCTTGTGGAGAGCATATCTTTTGGACCAGCTGAAAATCCATGACCCCTTTCAGAAATTAGCTAGCCCAAGAATTGCTAAATCAAGAGGTGGATAATAGAGAGATGCTTTCACTGCGTGGTCTGAGCTGCCTTCTCTGCAGCTCAAGCACTGCTCTGCTGATAAGCTGTGAGCTTTTTGGGGGGAACGATTTGATCTTTCGAAATGTGCAGCAACAAACTGAAAAAATGCTGCATTGACTTCTGCAACGAGGCAGTATTCTCTTAAGGGCTTTGGGACATGGAGACATATGAATTTGGGGGACCATTTCTGTCATAAAGATAAGGAAAACTCCCCACTGGAAGTGAAAAAAAAAAAAAAAATATTTTAAAACAATGAAACTTATGGAAAATATGCCATCTGAAGTAGCTCTTCATCTGTTTACTTTTTGTTTTGTTCACAAAAGTACTACATTACTCCTTAACCAAAGAATTCTGAGAGGATTAAAACACAGGGAGTATTAAAACACAACTTGCACTGAAGTCTGAAGAGCAACTTTGCTATTTCTAGTATCTTGAGTTCTAAATTTGAAAGTTTCCACAACCTCCGTATAATGATGAACTATCTTCCTCTTATCTGCTTGCCAAGGAATAGCCATCCTGAGCTCTGCCTTTTGTCCTGAATTTAAAAATAAACTCTTTTCCACAAATTCTGTCCAAACATTCTACTTTGTGCTGTATGGCAAACCCAATCTCTTAGTCCTTTATGCTAGAAAGAAAAAAGGGCTGCTCCTCTGAATGATTTACTGCCCTCTCTGAATTTTCACTGACACAAAAATTACTTCGTCTGTATTTTTTCAAAGAACGTTTGTATGCAACTCCTCCATGCCCATGAACGAGCTTAAGGAGTGCAGACAAATGCTTTAAAGTGCTATCTCTTTTCCAAGGTCTGAAACACAGATGCCTCTTTTTGGTAATGCTGCATGCCATCGACCTTACTGCAGATTTGATGTCTTCCATTGGTGCACCATCCAGACATGATTTGTTAGGTAAAAGGGTTGTCTTTTGCAAGGGTTTTTTTAAGAAGCTTGTTTCAACTTCCAGCCTTCATTTAGAGTTTATCTTAATGTTGTTTTACTTTTAAACACTGTGATTTATACACAAAGATATAGTCACTTGTCAGATTATAAAGGATCTTAACTAGTGAAGAGGGAAATATTAAATTAATATCTCTTTTCAGTTTTCAGTCTTTCAAAAGTTTTTGATTCAAGCAGCGTCTTCTTTCATTTGCCTTCCCTTCTTCCCCCTTCCCTTCCTTTGTCATTGTATCCATATTTTGCAAAAAAATTTGGAAGAACAGATTGGAACCTACCTGAATGATATGTATATCACAGCTACACCTAACTCTGAAATGCTGTCCTTTGTTTGAATAAAGCTTGCACAGAATAGAATGGTTGGGTTTTATCCTCCTCAGTTTCTCTTAATTTTTAGTGTATACTTTCTGTTACTTCTTAAATCACAGTTAGGAAGGAGGGTCCATTTTTTTTCCTGTTCTACTAAATCATAAAGGTATTTTATATATTTGATTTCATTCTATGCCACTCATAATTTTCCCAAACACATTCACCCATGAATACCTCCTTGAAGCAGGATAAAAGAGAGCCTGATGAAATAATGTACAGAGGTAGGGAGATAGTATTTCTCCTCTCAGGTGAAAAAAAAGTAACTTTCAAACTCTGGTGAGAAGGCAATGCTCTTAGGAAACTGCCTTGGTTTCTGGTAGCACAACAGCACTGGAACTAGTCCATTGGTGCAGACAGGTGCACAGACTAGGCAATTCTTCTAGTGTCACATCTTCAGAGCTGAACAGAAGCAGATACTCAGGGAACAAGTACATTTGATATTTCTGAGTACTTTACTAAGCTGTAGCTATTCTCCCTCAGAGAGATGGGTTTGGTTTGTCCATTTGCTGACCCTGGTTTATCCATTTACTAACCATATACATTATCTCTTTCACAAACTTATCCACGTGTCCTCGAACATATGTAAATTATCACACATGTAAATTAGCTGTAACATGCTTTAACATTAACTTGCTGCATGACTGTTGCACTAAAAAATAACCAAACCCGTCTTCTGCTTGTTTTCTGACTTCTGTCAGCTTTCATGTACTGAAAGAAATTATAAACTGTCAACATCATGCATAACTTTGCAGATTTCTGTCAAATACCCCCTAATTCATCTATTTTTAGGGTGATGAGTCTTAACTTTTTTAACTGTTCCCCATTCAATCTCAGTATATGAACAAAACTGAGAAATTTGTAACTTAAGAGAGACTGTTAACAAAAGTCCTCTTTGTGGTTGCATAATTTGTTTTTAACAAAAATACTGTAAAAAAAAGATGATTCTTTTAATACTTAGACCCATGTGTCCTTTTGTTTAGACCATAGCCAAAGGGCAGATGTTCATTTCTATGTTTTATATTAATTTCACATGATAGAAATATTATAGAATATAATCAAATCAAAGGCACAAACATAAGACAATATTTGACTAGGTAGAAAATGCATCACATGTATCCACAGAAGCCATTGATTGCTAGATTGGTCACTGATGGCTCCTCAGCTGAAAAAATTATTTCATCCATTCTCAAGAAAAATTTAAACAAATCAGAATCCAGAGAACTATAACAGTATTAGAGGATTTAAACAGAGAAGGTGATGAAAAGATAAAAAAAAGACTGTGCTAATTGGGTTTCTTTTCTCTGAAGTGGAGGCTGGGAACAGACATGACAGCGATCTTACTGTAAGTAACAGAGCTCTATAAAAGGTCAGTAATCAACAGCTTACAACGTCCACCATGAGAAAAAAAAATGCAAAATAACTAAGGCTGAATATTACAAAGAGTTATCTAACAGTCAGAGAAGGGAAATGCCAAAATAGTCTAAAGAGTTCTGGAATCGCCTCCTTCTGAGAGCTTTTAATATCTTCCAGGGTGGCATGCTTGATCCTTTCCCAGTCTATGAAGACAAAAAAGTGGTCTTCTAAAATCCCTGTCAGCTCTGCACTTCTGTGGTTCCTTATTGATGTAATGGAACATGTGGCTTTAATGGGACACAGCTGCCTAAAAGCATTTTATGAGTCCTGGTAGCTAGCCAAAGGAACAATATATGGACCTGCAAATAGCAGGAATAGGACACAAGAGCTATTGTTTGTAGTCATATGGTTTCATTTGTATGTTACTTGGCTGGGAAAACTTAAATCTTGCCCATTCACTTCTTGCTGATTCTGTCTGTTTAAGGCATACAAAGTGGGAAATAACAGAATTGAAGCTCTTATTCTGAATTCAAAATTTCCAAATTGGTAAGTGCACTTAGGGGCTATTGGCACAGAGCAAACAGAATTTGTTCTTGGTAACAGGCATAATCACAACTTTGTTCCAATTAAAATACATGTTTCCATTGTTGTCTCTCCCTGCTTACCATAACAATTGCCATGACCTAATGGGAACTCAAGCTTGAGCTTATTCTCCAAAATTACAACCATCCACTTGATAAATTATAAAATCACACACCTTCCGTCCACTTGTGGCAGAATTTGCTCTGATTCTGCAAGCAGAAGTGTATGAGCCCTCTGTTGCATCTGATGAAAGGAAGGCTCATCATTAAGGGCTTCTCGTGGCAGCTCTGCCCTGGTGAGCGTGAACAAGACTGACTCGCTAGGCAGTAACGGATGACAACCGAAAGACATCACACTGCTGAACTTTAATTTGACAATGTAACTTTATTCCAGATATGCACATCTCATATTAGCTTCACATATAATTAGTGGAAAGAGGTGGGTCCTAAAGCACAAATTGAAGCCTTTCCATTGAGCAGACAACCAGAGACCAATCCTAACAGGAACCTAATTTAGGTGTTCACCTTCTCTGGGGGCAAGCTGTTGACATCTGGTAAAGAATATTGGAATACGTGAGAGGTTTGTTCTGTCAGGGACTCATTTACTGCTCATTAAGCAGGCAAAATCTTCAAACAGAAACAAACTTGCAAAAGGTTAGATAAACAAAACACTTCATTCTTCCAAGCAGATGCAAGAAGTAAAATAAAGCTATATGCACACCTGCCAATATCGTGACCGGGGGAAAAAGCACCATATTTTAATATGCATAATTTTCATTAAATACTGATCTTGTGGTGAAAAAATACTCATCAGACTTCATGGCAGTAATTCAAATTCACATGGAAGATATTAATAGCCTTTACACACCTTCGGGTGGTGTCTACAGGGGCAGTTTAGTGACCCCTGCTTTCATTCTTGGGTCCTGATCCAGTATCATCCACTCTGCATGAATATTATAACCTTGTTGGACTGTCTTGTGTAGAAAACCAAGTCATTTCCTCCAAGACAAGAATTAGAAAAACATTAGAAAAACAGAGTTGCAAACTCGAGCATTCAAACTAAAGGAACATCAAAGCTAAGGCTAGTTATCACTATTGTTTCTATTTGTGCAGTTCAATTGCCACTTTGCTGCATACATTTTAACATAGATTTCATTTTCCTCTTGGTTCCAACAGAATAGCTCAGTTTTAAAAATTATTTCTTTCATAATATTTTTCTAAAATATGACATACTATTTATCTCAGAACAAGGGGCCTTGTAGCCCCAGCTAGTGTAATATATTTATTAAAATTCTTTGCTGTTAAAATAACTGTGACAATCCCCCTACTTTGTGCATGTGTTAGGTAAAGGGAAATATTTTCCGGATGTAAATAAGCAACGCCAAAATTAAGGTTGCATAGGATATTTTATCTCTGGAATCCATTCATTCTGAGTTTTTGGCACTGCGGAACTGCAAATGCACCTAGAAAAGGTGTTGTTGTATACGGCTGTTTTGGTTTGAAAAACATAGTAACTTTCTTTCAGTTATGTACATCATTCTGATCCCTTGATTCATGTGAAGAACGAGAACCACAAAACCCACAAAATCATCTTCTGTCCCTTCTCTTATTCTCTCCTTCCTTAGGCTGATGCTTCCTCACATATAAGTCTTCCCATTTTGTCTTTCTGAGCCAATTTTGGTGTTTACTGCCTAGCCTGCTGATTGAAGTTCATCTTCTCATAGACACTCAATAGAATTTTTTTTTCCACTATTCCAGTCTCTCCTGCAGGAAATACCTGCTGTGGCTTTATGGCCCACCAGCCCCATTTCTTCTGTTCAAGGCTGGTAAAATAACTTCTGGCTGCCTATGCTTTAAATCTCTTCCTCATTTGTTACCCTAATCTCTTTGTCCAGCTGATCCAGACCACTAAATCCTGGTTGTTTTTACCCAGCAGAGTAACCCAAATACTGTTTTCACTGCCCCATAAGCCCTCAGGCCCTGTATTCTGTGGTCTTCCACAGCCAGATCCCTTGTCCTAGTTTCTTGCTTTGGTCTCTGGACTAAGGTCTCCTCTGTTATTCTTTTAAATTTTATAACTTTGTATTATAATTTTATAAAGCATTGGCAATGAAGAGAAAGAGCCCCTGATCTTTGTAGTGTCCAGGGCCAGTGTAGCCAGCAACAGTTTGAGAACTTCAGTTACGGGAGAATTCTGCTCAGCCTGAACTGTCCCAGCCTGGGCACACAGAGATAAACTACAGAGAATAAGGCTGAAAACATCCAGCAAGCACAAGCATATTGGAATTACATGTTCTTTAAGCAGCTTACAGCTTTGCCAGATTTGGTCTGATTTCACAGAGATAAAAGCTGTCCTTTAGCCAATAGCCACTTCTCTTCCAAGTGTCAAGTCTCCACTCAGAAAACACAGATGCACTCAGGCAAGAAAGGAGAGCCAAACAGGACTTGAAAATACCTTTGGCAGCCCACACAGTATATGGGAAAAAATCCACTAGGGTCCACATTTTCTACGTTAATACAAAGCCTACACTGACTATCCTCACACTAATGAGATCATGAAATTATGACCTGCAGATCAAAGATCATACAAGTACTTTTAGAGTTCCACAAAGAGGAGATTATCTTCACTGTGCAAAACAATTTCTCTAGCCTTTTTAAAAGAAACCCCAAACCTGGAGAACTAATTTTGATTAATTTCTACACGAAGCACTTCAGCATGCCAGTACAAGAAGTCAGATTTCAACTCAGACAGTTATAGTTTGGCTACATTATAATCATCTGAAAACAAAGTCTGTAATGGGAAGTGTCAGACAACTTTAATAGGTGGGGCTGATACAGCCACCTTATCACAGGGAAACACACTACACATGCAGGGAGATCAGCCATAAAATAACCTCCTTCCAGTTATTGCCCTGCAGGTCCAGTAGCTCTCACACTTCAAGCCACTTGAATTTTGGCAGCCCAGTGACTAACAGCCAGAAGCACAATTTCAAACTGATGATAAAACACGGTCCTCTCAAAACAACTCATAACGGCTTTTCCGGCTTGTAATTTTCAGTGGGTGAAATTAGCAGGAGTTGTACACTTGCTGCTACGCTGTACGTTCTAAGTCATCGGTACTTTCTGGAAATTTCCCCAAATGTACACCTGTAGCTGGTAGTTTCCAATATACTCAATAACCCCACTGAATACAGACAAGAGTTATTATGTATTACTGAGGGTAAGGGTATCTCACAGGTACCTCCCCAGCCCGGTGCACAGTGTAAAACACTGTTTTGGTGCCAATGGGTATTTCTGCAACATGGAACTTCACGGGGAGCTGTACACAATGTATTTTACTTGGAGTACTGTGGATAAGCTGTCATTTCTGCTTTGGGAAAAGGGCATCCCACATCTTACTGATTATTGCTCCAAAAGCCAATTCTCCCAAAAGCAGGCTGAGAGAGAGTCCTGCTCTCATAGTCTAGAACACAAAAATGCACAACAGGTATAACACAGAAAAGCCTACATTGACTTACTGTACATGTAAATAGAGACATGCAATTAAGTCACAACAGAGATAAATCAAAACAGAAACAAACAAAAAAAATAATTAATTACCTACTTCGACAGATTCATACCTGCAGTCTTCTCATTCTAAAGCAAAAAGCCAGGAGAGAGAATATTCAAATTTCTTGTCCATTTGGGTGGCTTCTTTGCACATGTTCCTGAATTTTCAGCTATGATGAGATCCTCTCATTGGCAGTCACCAAGAGGCTGATATGACCATGAAATGAGGAAACACAGGGAATGAAAAATAAGGTACTAGCACCACCATTTGCTGAGGGCTGGGAAAACTAGCAAAAACTTTCAGAGACCATGTAGACCTATTTCTATAATGCTAGCTGCTTTTAACTCACTTACCATTGCTGCTATTGGAGATGCTTGATCAAAACATGCTTTCAGCATTAATTACTTGCCAGGAAAAGCTTAATGAAATCCAGATGATGATTTTTATTCCCAGCACTATAAATCTTTATATGTAGAAACAGTTTCAAACAAGGGGTTATTTTAGCAATTTGAGTTAAACAAAAATATAATTGAGAGCTAACCATATATTGGAAGTGAACATGAAGTGGCTGGCAAAGGTGGACTGAGACAGTTCAGCACAATTACTTTCCCCCTGAAAAACACATATTTTATTGTCACTCCTTTTCATCCCAACACTAAGAAATATGGGGTTTCTGCAAAGTGACCCTGGAAAGGCTGAGCTCTCCTCAGCCAGCGGGGCCCTTCCCCACTGTCACATGGTGTTTCCATTTCTGCCTCCTGTTTCCTGAAGCAATTTAAGTTCGCTTCTAAGAAAGAGGAGGCTTGTGAAGCAGAAAAGTAGCACAAATCTTATTTAAACAATTTAAAGGAGCACAGTTTGATTTTAAAATATACTGGTTAAGAAATAGATTTCGACACCTGCATTGCAAAGTGTAAATGAGATTCAGATAGACTTTTAAAATCTAATTTTCTTCTGGCTTCTCTGCTGTCTGCTGTTTTAATTTTGTTCCTCTGGAGCAAGTGATGTAGATGTTACAAATGGCAAGCATCAAATCAATTCATAAAAATGGATGTATTACACTCTCCACAGTTTCAAGGAAAATCTGCTGTGGAGGAAAAATCCTTTAATACGCAACAAAAATAGGTCTACAATTACTATTTTTTATAGATTTAATAGAAACATTTCTATTGCACTTACATGTTGATAAACTTTTCTCTTATCAAGGCATTACTGTTGGCCCAAATGACCTAATATGTGTCCCTTTTACAAAGTTCTTAAGGTCATATATTTAATTCTTCACTCTGGTTTGTTCCTCCTTTTCAAAAATTTTCCAAAACATTAGATTTAGTTCTGTGAAAAACAAAGAGCAAGAAATAGCTATTCTATCTCATCAGGATAGTATCTGATATCTGCTCAATGCAAGGTAAGTTCAGAAAAGGGTGAGGAAGAAAAGCTAAAGTGTACTTTCCTCCTTTTTTGAACTCTTTATTGAAGACTATTTAGAGTAGGCTCACCACTCTAAGATGATGATTGCAAATCTATAGTTTAGTGCAACAGCCATCATCATTCTTAAGCATTCTTGCTCAGAAGGAAATCAGAAATCAGGCTAAAAAATTGCATTATTAGGAGCTTCTGTGCAGTTGCTGGTTTTCCTTTCTCACTTCAGGATTTTTCGGAGAGGCCGTGTGTTCCTGAACCTCTGGGACTGGCAAGGGAGATTCACTTGCAATTGGAAAGACGTATTAGTCTGAGGAAGCAACTTCTAGATGGATCATGGTGAACAAGCCCTTCCTTCACAGCCACTTGGGGTGAGTCCTCGTGGGACAGGACTCAGGGTGCCAGCATTCAGCTTCTCTCCCCATTGTCCCTTCTGGTGACGCTAAGGACAAAGATGGGAAAGAAAGGAAGAAGGATGGCACAAACCCCCAGAGGTCTGTCAGACAGTAGAAAGCTGGGGGAGGGCAAGCTGCCAGACAGGGACATTGGAAGAAAGAGATTGACGTGATAGCTAAAACTCTAGGCTTCAGGCTCCAAAATACTGCCACCTTGATTCATTTCAAACCACTTTAGAGAAGACGGCATCTCCTTAGATAAGACTTGCTTCACACACACGCGTCTCAGTGCCACACAAACTCACACGAGCACTGCTAATATGTGCTTACGTGCTCCTCTGTGCACTCACAGCACAGTGGCACTATGTAAACTGGGGGAAAATACCCTCTTGCTTGTATGGCAGCCTATGGGTATCAACTTCTTCTCTACAGTAATGCTGACATTAGTGATGATTCTGCTCATAAACCAGAAATAGTTCTGCTCGTCTCCAGCTTAGTAAGGTAACAGAAGTACACAATAACACAAGGATGAAATCAGGATTTAACAAACAACAATAAATTTGTATTTTCTAGCTTCTGAAATGGGCACCATCTGAGCAACAGAAGAATTAGCAGCCATTTTCAGTAATCATTTATTTACGGGAATCATGTAAGCAGATATATTCAGCATTATTATTGAGGCTTTCTGTGCAGTGCTTTCACACAGCACTTAGGTAATTTATTCTGTAACAAGCTATTTCCAGCTCTATTAAGAAATTTTTACATCCTACATTCAAGTCAGAGTAAATCTTAATTCCTTTAAGCTTCCTTTTTTTTTGAAAGGGAGAACATGGATGTGAAAAAACATCATCCTTATGAAAGAAGTGACTGCAGATAACAGGTACCAGAACTGAGGCAAGTGAGAGGACAAAAGAGCTAAGTGGCTAAGACACCTGCAGCTTAGCAGAGGCAGCAGCTTCCCTCTTTCAAATAAAAAATGTACATGTCTGGTACTTTCGAAAAGAAAAAGGGATGTTAAAAGAATAAGTACATAATTTACATATTAAGACAGAACATCTAATTTGCATGACAGTTTTACTGGCAGGTGTGAGTTCCTGAAATTTTTACAAAACCAAAAGCTACCTACCCCTCAAACTGCTATTTATTCTCTGGCATGAGGAATGCTGCAACACTCAAAATACTCCCTTCAGGCAGACATGGCAGGGAGAGATTTAGATCAGTGTGATGATGCAGCTATTCAGGCTGACTGCAAAGTTAAATATGTGTCCAGCTAATGGTCTCACAGGCAACCACATTTAGAGGATGACATCTTCTTTAATTCTTTTCTTAGAAGGGATAAAAACAAGTCTGCAGTGAATAAATCAACTTCTAAGCAAGAACATAAGGGAATTTCTTTGTAGTAACTGATAAACTTTTCCTGTGCAACCCTCTTTGGGTAGGAAAGTTACTCTACAAGTGTTCCCTGTCTGCGTTCCCTGTCCTGGCCCTTTCCTTTCGTGAGCATCAGCCATGAGAGAGCATCAGTCAGCTCCACTGCCAGGTCGCACAGCCAGGTTTGCCAGGACAGCACTCTACAGAGAGTAAAACCTGCTTAAAATCTTTTCACAATTAGGTAATTTGAAAATAGGTAAACAGTTAAATTTTTATTCTACAATCCAAAATGTAACTCTCTACACAAAATAATCATCTATCCTAGGAATAGTGTCCGTATTCCTCTTTTCCGCCTCTGCCAGTTTTATTCAGCCAGTTTAACTGTCGGGAAGAATTGCTTGACTAAACTAAAAGTAAACAACATTTTAAAGGACTTAAAACATATAATTTTATTTAAACCAAGTTTGTGTTGTCAAGATACTCAAAGAAGCCCCAGTGAACAAGGAGTATAATTAGGAAAGTTGATAGTATTATTTCCACCATAAAATTTCCTTAAAGGTTTTATAATTGATGCAGAACAGATGCATCTCTGAAAATAGTGTGCTTTTCTTTCAAAACAACAAATGAACTTCTGTCTGTCCAGGTCACTTTGTGTACTGACAGACTGGGTTTTCAGTAGTTGACCTTTATCAGATTGGCTGACTGACAGCAATTTGGTCGGTCATTCTGTTAAAGGCAAATGTGTATTGCTTGGCCCCAGAATAAAAATATTAATTGGTTAATAGAATATCAAGCCCTCTTTCAGTTCTATACTCTTTTGTTGTGGTGTTGTTGTTTGGTTCAAGTCTCTTTATCTTGCTATTTAGCTAAATCACTAGCAATAAAATGAAAGAAAATTTGAATCAATAACTATGTCCAGAAAATTTGTACTACAGCTATAAATAGAACCCTGTTCTGAGTTGCTTCCAACAGGGACTAAAGCTTGCAGGGTACTCAAACAAAATTTCTACCCCATTAATAACTGGGCTATTCTTACCAATGCCCACATTTTCTTAGCACAAGGTACAAAACTCCACAGCAGGACTCTTTTTGATGCCTACATTGATACATAACATAGTATAATGTTTTTAACAGGTTAAACTCACCTGGCCTTAACAGGGAAAATTCTCTTGGGGTTGAATGCGTTCAGTTCTTCCGGATGTTGCTTTCCAGAGGCACTTGCACTGAGTGGGCAGCAACTGCTGGCTATCGATGCCGGACTCCCTTCTTTGCATCCGACAGATGACCTAAACCAAATCACATTAGAAAGGGCAGCTGCTCGATATGTCCTGTGAAATATGTTGATTCTTCAGTTCTGTGATAGTGACCAAGTGACTGAATTAGTTTGTCAACCTTTTGAAGCCCTGACAGAGCACCCCCATGAGTACTGACACAAGACTCTTAGGCAACAGCCTCCAAGTCTCGCTGCCTGACAACAACAGCACTGGTGGCATTTTGCCTCCCAATTCTTTTGGCTGTTCTGTGTTTACATAGCCAATATTTTCCCATCAGTTTTTCTGAATTTGCATTCTGTCACTGACAATTTTCTGCCAGCTTCCCAAATAAAAGCATTATGCTGACTTTTACCAGTTAGCTTGGGTCTTTGAGTTGCAAATTGCCACAAACGTGTGGATCATCTCTGAAAACACATCAGGTAAGAGTTCTCAGGCTTTTTCCTACAAAGCCAGCTCCTAAATTCTATTATGCACTGGCATTCACCTTCCTTCATTGTTTCTTAGCTTGGTAACATTTCCCTGCTTCACAATAACTCTTCACACTAGCCTAGCCAGTAAAATACAACATCTGCAGTAAGTATCCAATTTGGTTTCCTGCTAGTATTTAGTAAAAGACTAAAACATACAAGTACACATATAATGCAATGTGTTAAAATCTGCTCTTGAAAATTTAAGGCATTTTTTATTCTACTTAATTTGGACTACCTAGGCTTCTGAGCAGAGGAAAGGATACTAGGGAGCAATTAAACAAGAAATTCCACAGTAGCCAAAGTATTTACCTTTTCAATTGAATATAGCTTCCTTAAATTTTTATTTTTCAGCCTTTTCTGTTGCTCTTTAAAAAGCTACAGTGTCACTCTGCTACAGATAAGGCTTTAAAAACAAATATAAATAAATACCTAACTACAGGTTCTAACTGCAAAGCTGGGGGTAGAAACAGTATGGCAAAATACTGCTATAACTATTCATGGTGTTGAAAATATTACCAACCTTGGACAGATCTCTGATTACATAATTATGTACTTCTGGATGGAAAAAAGAACCCTGAAATCCATCTATTCCAGTCCCTTTCTCGAGACAGATGTGATCAGATTCTCTCCAGACTTGTGCACGTATGATTGTCCCACTGATAGTCCTGTCAAATCTTGATCACAGCTGCTACCATGAGTTTGTCAGATTTTCCCAGCCTAATGGCCTTATTTACCTTATTTCAGCAAATAAGCCCCTCCTTTTCTGCCTGTGTGTTAGTGACCTACCCATGTGGTCTTTACTAATCTTTTTTGCAAGCTGTTACCATTGCTCTACCACTAGAGAAACAGGAATTGACACTTACTAGATGAATCGCCTTCAGTGGGGGCATGAAGCACTACAAGGCAACACAACACACTGAAAAAATGTCATTTGTTTCAAGCAGGCATTTTAGCTGGATTTCAAGAATAATGAAACACCATGTAATTGACGTTACATGTGAGCTGTCTATAACTGAGGCAATGGCAAATACCAGTATGGCAAACATCACTTTATCTTATTTGAGGAACACACACCTCAGACTCATGACTGGGAATTGCTACATACTAGAAAACAAAGACCATCATGTGTCTGGATGTATATAAGGAATATACATTATGCCCACATGGAGACTTCAGTAATTTGGGTGATTATTCTACACCAGCATCACTTTATTTTACACCAGAAGCTCTTTACCAGTTTGCAATCTGGTCCCACTCCCTCATTGCACACCTCTGTGCCACTGGCATCCTGATCCCTCAAACCGACCATTCCCACCACCCCACCGCACATGGCTCCTGCTGGCTGATACTTTGGGACTTTTACAACTCTTCCTCTTTTTATAGACGTATTTTGGTGTGAAAGATATATCCCCTCCTTTAAACTGAAGCTGAAAGTTTTGCCATTTTTTTCAGAGTTCCTGTTGTTTATCATGTGGAACTGAAACAAACATGCCCATCTGGAAAATTATGGCAAGCTTCCAGGAGAGGCAAAACCAAATATATTCTGTAGTAATTAGAAGATCTGGGATTTTGATCTTTTGACTGCTCTTAATTATCATTTCAAAGTCCGCTGGCATAAGTTATAACAGGTTGTTACAGAAAGGACCACCCCACACAGGGGAGTGTTCTCTTTGCTGTCACTTCCTGGTTTTATTTCTAATTTCTCTGAACCTGCTAATGTCAAAAAGCACCCTATATTTATGATTATTTAGAAGTGTTTGTGACAATGATATTCATATATTTTACAAGGGAGTGTGAAAGCAATCTTAAAACTGCTAAATGTTGTTCCTGCATGATTCCAAGCCCCTTTCTATACGGTATATCAAACAGCCTGAGTTTAACTGATGGCATTCACACTGCAACTGAGCTGAACTGCTTTTCTTGTTTTCATCTTGTTTCAGTGAAGAAAACACAGTTACTTTATCAACTGTTAAATTGGAGAGTTTAGTGTACTACAGATCCATACTTTGTCAGGAAATGCAGCTGAGAAAAGAGGCCTGGAAAAGCAGGGAAGTATTGGGTCCAGCTGCAGCACAGATGTGCGGCTTGGCACCAGGACAGAATGAGAGGATGCAGTGATCCTTCTGCCTTGCACTTTGTTGCATTTTTCAGCAAGTTACTTCATTTCATTGTAGTTTCTCTGTATGCAAAGACAGTAACAAGAGGTCAGAAGCCCTTTGTCAAGCACTTTGAGGTCTTGCTATAGAAAGTACTATGTTGGAACATAGTCTTATTAATAATAATTAATAAATCATAAAAGATTATTAAATTTTAATTTTCTGGCATTTAATATAATCAATTATATTTGTAGTTATAAATAATTTATTGGTAAACCATTTGCAAAGAAATGTGTTTATTAGAAAAAAGTCAGCATTATTATTTTGTTATCATCATCAATATGACTATTATTAGGTGGACAACACTGTGAGTGTTCTCTGTTCATAGTATTTTTGTATTCTGGCACTTTTCTTTATAATATTAATTTTATTTGCATATGGCCAGTGGTGCTAAGCCTGCATTTAAGATCTACAGGACAGGCACTGATTAAGAATTTGACAGCATTACCATGATGTTCATTAGTTAGAGACTTGCTCTCACAGCAGGCTCTCAAACAGAATCAATACGGTTAAAAGGAAAATACTGTCACACCTGAGTCCCTTGTAAACCTTTATTCTTCTCCAGGAACGCAATTCCAGCTCCCCAAAACACAAGAAGAAGTGTCAGAAGTTTGGGCAGTTGCACCACCGCAGCAATTTTTCACTCACATGATACGATATGAATCCATGTTATCGTGTGTTTCACTCACATTAAAAAATGTGGATGTTATCATGAGAAAGCTTTTTCTGTTTAGCACTGGATAACAAGGTCATTAACCTGTACCCAGGTAAGAAACAGCAGAGTGGTAAAGCCAAAGAAAGGTTAACTCCTGATTACAACCCAAAGACAAGCATAGTCTCATTTGCGAAATATTTATTCAAAGTGTAATATATTGAGGAATTTATTCTCCAAGGCAGCTTTTTGCCACTGAAAGTCTCTCTCTGTAAGAGACTTTTCAGGACAGCTTATTCAAGGATTCTTTAACATTAACAGGTTGTAATTTTGGGGGTGCAAAATTTACAATCCATCTAAGAAATAAATATCATTACAGTTCATTTTAAGCTAAATGCAAAACTAAAAGGAAATAACATAGAATATTTTCATTTTTTCCTAAAGAAAATATTCAACAGATTATAGGGAGATCTTATATAACCAAATATAAAATCATTATACTCTTGTGCTTCATCTATGAAAATTTTAAAGAACTTTCTAAAGGTGGGTGAGCAACTGTAATTTTCCTTTTAAATAGAATAAAAACTTTAGTGCTTAACCTTTCTGGAACTGAAGCCTTGGACCACAGCACGGAAGGGAACCTTCTTCTGTTATAAAAAATTACATTTTTCTCTGGCAAAAAATATAATTTGCAAATGTATTTTGGGTGTTTAACTGCAAAAGGCACAAAGGCAAATGTATTTTAAAAAATTTCTTACACATTCTAAAATTTAAAATTATTCTGATGTTCATAGGATTTTGCAGAATGTTATTTATGCAAGTGCTAATCAGTCATAAAACACAGCAATCCTGCAGGATTTGGGATGGCAAAGGAGACGTGTTTAGTTACCACAGCACTGGGATTCTTAAAATGGAACAATAAAGTACTATATATTAATAAAATTTTCCTTTTCGAAACAGTAGTGCAAACAGTAATTGCATATTGGGAGAACTACACCAGTGATGCTGTTAAGGATGTGTGGTAATCATCAGCCTTTTTCTCTTCCTGTAAGAAACACCAATTTACTACATTTACTAATTTGGTTTTTTGAGTAAAGTCCTTGTGCCGGTATAACTATAATTATCTTTCACTGAATACATATGGAAAAGACTTTTCAAATTCCCCTTTATTTAGAAACTAAAAAACAAATTGTTCCACCATATGGAGGAAACACGGGACTCTGAGCTGCTATCCAAACCGGCAATTCCTCCAGTCTTATGGGTTTCACAAGGTACAAACGGAGATCCCTCGGTGAAGTGTTTCATCCAGCCAAAGCCGGGCAAATTCACCAAGACACCAGCCACAGGCCCAGAGCGACATCTTTACACTCTTCCTTCTCCACTTGGAACTTGGAAGGGTCAGGAACTCTACCAGTGGGAAGAGTGACTTTTATTCATTGTTACTGTTTTCCATGGAAAAGGCCACCTTCTGAACATTTTGCAGTTTCCCAGATAGATTCACCAATATTTTAGCTCTTGGGGAGGCTTCTTCCCTTCAAGAGTCAAGCAGTGGAGGCCAGGCAGGGACCAGAAGCCTTGCTGGGGGAGAGTCAGACCACAGCACCCTGCTACCATGAGGTGAAATTGTAGCTTAACCATCTTCTGAGGATTAATGGGTGAAAGACTCCTGATGGTGGTAGTGAGAAATGGGAGGGATATCCCACTGATTTCTCAGTTTCTCGAAATCAAACAGCATTTGCCATTACAGCAAGCAGGAAGATGAAAAGTGCTAGGTGACAAAAATAGAATTATTTCTATTTTAGAATTCCTACAGTTCAAAAACTTATTTTTCTCCCTTGCTTTTAGACCGTTTTCAAACCAAACTTTCTCATACTTCTTTTTCCCCTCATTTTGACGGCATTGGTGGAGTCTCCCAGAGGCAGGCAGCAGGCTAGTTTAGTTTTGGTTGTATCTCCCTTTCAGACTCATGTTCCTCTCTTTCCGAGGATATTCACCTTCATAACTTTAACTTATTTTTAAGAGTAATTCTGGGTTGTTTGTATGTCCAAAACCCAGATATTAAAACCCTTCCCAAATGCAGAATGGATGTACATAAACACAGTGGAAGACGTTCACAAAGACTGCGTGTCCCATCTCCTGCTGGCTTGAAATGCTGGGAACATTTTGTACAGCTGATTTCATGCTATGTTACCTTGCTTCCTCCCACTCTTCCTACTTCATTTGGAGATGCGAGTGCTGAATTCCCATGCCACTCCTGGGTTTCCCACTACTGCACCCAATAGTATCCACCTCAGTCTCTTGCCCTTGGCTTCCCCCATGTTCTTCATCCTGGTCTATGACCAGGGAGTCCTGAAGTGCTCCCATTCTCACTGCTATCTGTTGCTTGCTTCCCAATCTTCAGCTCTCCCAAACACTTGTTCCCAAATCCCTACTCAGCTATTCACACCTCTCCCTTTTCTTTTTCTATCTTACAGCCCACCTTTCCTGTATCTCTCCCACTGAACTTCTTTTCTCTTCTCTTCCCTGTGAAACCTGCCGTAACTAGCTCCTTCCTGAGTCTGTCCATTTTCCTTGTGGCTTGGAGATAGACCCTTCCTTCCACTCCTGTTTATTTCTAGTGAAAAGGGCATTGGGAGCAGCGAGGTGTGTCAACATTTGCTCTGGCAGAGCAAGCCAGGAACACTTGTTACAAATAAACTAAGTTTTGACTCTGGCCTGAAATGCTCTGAATTGACAGATTTTTGTTAATGGATATAGGAAAATTATAGGTTTTCCATTAGTCTTGTTCTTAGGAAGGACTGAATCATTTTGGATTGAATTTTCAAATAAATAAATTCTGCCGTCTGGCATGGAAGACTTCCCTCCTCCTGTAAATAAAAGCAAAGCATCACATTGCATTACAGGCAATGATACTACCGCTAGAGACACATGTAAAAACTGAACTTCCAAACCAGTCCAGTCAAGAATTTCTTAGGAAAACCACAGGGAGAATATTTTTTGAGAAATACAACCTCTTCTTTGATTAGGCCAGGAAGTCACTATAAAGAACTATGAAATATTTGAACATGCACTACTTAAGAATAAAAGAGCTGTTGTGAGAAACTGTTACCCTGGCTGGGGGGATTTTGGATCCCTGTCACTTGCTGGTGCAGACATTGTCATTTGTAGAGCTTCATGAGACTGAAAGGAAGCTTACCTATCCTAATTCAAAAACCAGCTGGGCAGCAGTCCTCAGGCGCTGAGCTGGTCTTTCCTCCTGTTCCAGTTTCCTTTTTTCCCTCTAGATCACAGGCAGATTTCCAAGGGCAACTAGCTCCTCTTGTTTCTATCCTGAAGTTCACCCACAAGTCAGGAGAAGTTTGTAAAGCCTTGCAGTTAAGATTTATCACCAGAGGATTAGTCTGTGCAGCTCTGAACCCACGACATTATTTTCTGTTTAGGTCATTAGTCTAAATCCTTGTCTGTTTACTGGTTGCTTTTTCAAATATTTATTCTTTTTGATTCTTACACTCTCCACAGACAGCCTCCTGTCTCAAACTAACGAGATGAATAGTTGCTACTAGTAAATATGGGAAAATGTCTTCAGGCGTATTTTTAGCCACTTGAATCAATCCATTTTAGCTCCACGACTTTGTGAGACGCGTCTCAGATACCCTCTGTTCCCAGCTCCTTCCACAAACCCTCAGGCAGCTAAATGTCATCAATACAAGCTGAGATTCAGATCCCTACATTTTATATGTGCCACACTCTCTACTCCACTCCAGCTCTGTTTCCTGTCCTCTGTTCCACTGTTCCCAATCCATATTCTCAAAGGCAGCCAGGACTAACTACATAGTGGTGTCACATGTTGGAGTAACACCATGGAAGTATTAGTCTAAATGTCTCTAATACCAAACAATATCAAAAATGTTAAACATTGATACTACTATGATAATCTCAGCACTAGCCTAGAACCTTTCTGCACAGCCTGGTTTGGACTGATCTCTAAGGAAAGCTCTAAGGGACTTTTACTGCATAACCTGCAGGATTCCATCCATCCACACTGATGGCCATAGTACATCTGCTATAAAAATCATTGCAGTCTGCTTCACAAGAACCTGCACCTGTCCTGGTTTGTCAGCTGCCATCATTTTACCCTCGTGTTATTTCTCCTTCCCGCAGCTCCGCCTCCCCTGCAGGTCCCGCAGTACGTATCTGTCCCCTTGTGGCCGTATGCCTGACACAGCCTTGCTGCTTCGTAGGACCCTTTAGGCTGACCAAAACCCTTCAGCTCTTTCTCCCACCCACACAAGCGTGGACTGACTGGCCCTGCCCCAGCAGCTACAGAAAACTACCTAAAAGGGGAAGGAAACATCTAAAAGACACTGCAGTTTTACACAAGAGTCAGCTGTATCTTGATGTTTGCTGAGTGCCACACAGCGCTGCCGAGGTCCGATCACACCCTGCCTAGACGTAAAGTGCAGGAGGAGGCTGTCAGGTCTGAGGGGTGGAAAGCGGCAGCAGAGCAAGAGTGTGGACAGATTTCTCCAGCAAACCTACACAACCTGGCTGGCGCTGGGGCTCCTTGCAAGGCATGGACGTGAAACCTTGCTGGATGAAGAACAGGGCTGACCACAGAGACTTTGCTGCAGGCAAGTGATCTGTGAAAGATCCAGGTAAGATGTCATGGACGACAACAAATCTAACGCAGCATGTAGACACTAAGAAAGAAAATGTCCTCAGATAAAAGTCTGAGAGTTGTTGCCAGTAGTGTTTTTGTTAGTCCTTTGGGATGCATGTTGGTTTAATCATGAGTCTCTGACCTCCTCTAAGGGCAAGAAGCCAGACAGAGTGGCTGACCATATCAATTCATATCGTTACTTTATAATTTATGCTGTGTATTTTTACATCGCTATTGCAGTATGAAGGGTACACAGAGGAAATGCTTTGAAATACTCAGTCAAATAGTCTTAGTGCTGGAAATACTCTCAGAGCTCCTTACTTCATGCCAGCTTGAGCCCAAGGCATCAATCAAAGCACAGTTGACAGGCTGCAGACACTCCCTGTTGGGACCAGAGGTGCCTCTTTGGTGTGCCCAGATTTACATCCCCGTTTGTGAGGCTCCCCCTAATGCCCTGCCACAGCCCCCAGAGCTGCTGTGGCCGTGCTCTTCCTCACAGTACAAAAACATGCCAGGAGGGGAAAGGGCTGACTCAGCTCTGCTGGCATGTTGCTGCCTTCAGAACAGCCCTGGGGAAGGTCCTCCAGCATTCCACGGGTACCATCACATGTTTGTTTTGTAATCAGAGCTCCCAGTGTTTTGTGGGCAAGACTCTTCTTTTTTTCAGATTTAATTGTACTCACTGGCCTATTTAAAAACAGTATTAATAGAAAACTGAATGTTTTGTTTATAATCAAGCACTCATCCTCCGCACCCATCATACTAACATTCCTTTTCAAAAAAAAAAAAGCCCAAATCCTTACATAGAAACACCAGTTTATAACGAAAATTATAAAAGGTACACATAACCTGAGGCCGAAACCTATCTAGCTCCCAGTTTGGTGAGACTTCCTGCTCTCCAGTCCCAGCCTCAGCATTACCGGAAGCCACCTGACACTTGGTTTCCCTACCTGGGACCTGTTTGGAGCCCACTTGCTCACACTGCAATCTTCTTTGTGTTCTTTCTCCTACTTATCCAAAGTGTAAGTAGTCACAGGGGAAAAAATGAAATAACATATCTTAACTGTTTTATTTGTTCCCTTCTGAAAATAAGTGTTCTTCGTTGTCTCAGGGCTCATTAGCTGACTTGAAAATTAACAGAAAAGTAAACTACTTTGTTCAAACATGTTGTTATGTATGATTTTTCTCTTCTAACTCAGTTATTCCTCACTAATTATGAGTGCAATCTAATAAACTCATCCTCCTTGCACAAAAAAAAAATACTGCCATAGAGGATTCTTACTTGTTTTAACAAAAAAAAACCAACAAAACAAACAAAAAAACCCAAACCCTGAAATCTTCCATTTGAAAACGATTATCTTTGAACATTCTTTCCAGTTTCTATTCTGGCAAGCTATCATGTTTTTATTTTCCACGTAGTTAACTAATTTTGTTTTGGACGCTCCAGTGACATCAGAAATCCCTTTTCTCTAATTTCATAGAGAATTCCACTGCATTTTGCTTCATTCCTCAGCCTTTTTCTTTGAGAGGGTGAAGAGAAATGGTCAACATTTGTAGTCTTACAAAATACTTCTATTTCACATGAAAAATTTGTGAGAATACATTATTTTTTCTCTCAAAATGTATCTGATTCCTCATCTGCCTTTTTTTAAAATAACAGCTATTATGACTTGGGTCATTCATCTTTCCCCTCTCCTGCACCCTCATAATGTGTAAAATAATCCAGTAACTGAACAGCCCTAGGAAAATTTCTATGATTCACACATCCACAGAAAATGTGAAAAAGTAAGAAAACTGTTTTATACAGCAGTAATAAACTACAGAGCAACAGAAATCAAAGAGTAATTTAATGGGATCTGTCTTTATGCGTCTTAATTCTAATTTAGCAAAGTATTTTAATACTTTTGTGCTTAATTTCTTTGAGGAATCATGATTCTATTACATTAATATTCTGATGCATGGTTCTGTTGTGCTGCAAATAGTGTATTATCAACAATGTGATGCATAGGAAAAAATTCAGTTCCAGGTACTTTAATACACTCGTAACACTGTAACACTCATTTTTTTACTTGCTTTGTGATTTTATTATTACAATGTTTATAGCGTGTAAATTATTTCACTTCAATATCTACAATTGCAACATTTTAATTTGTTGAGTTTTGCCTTAACACTTCATAGTAAAGTTGTCTTCATTGGAGCTGGTTCAGCTGTTTTTTGGAGAAAAAAAAAGGAATTTCTGTAGCTGTACTGTTCTGTGAGTTAACACACATTACTTCTATTTTCGTATGCATTCTGCTGATAAATCAGGAATCCTTTACCACAATAAGAGAGTAATAATGAACAGAAAGAAAACTCTTGATCCCACACCTTTTATGAATACTGACAAACCTAGCAAAAATAATCTACAGGAAGAAGGGTGTCTTCTGACACAATCTTAATACACACTTGCAATGCCTGTCTTGTGTTCAATGCATCTTGGTTTAAAAAAGAAGAAAACATTTGACACCAATATTGAAAACATTCATAAGCCTCATCTAACTTTTCTTCCCAAACAAAGACTAACTTCAGTGCTGTATGAAACAAGCCTTAAAAACTGAAAGTCAGTTCTTTCAGGGGTTACTTAACTTATACAGGTCAAAAATCACCTGAACTTTGTTCCCGTCAAATTGCTTCTTATTTATTTATTTGCTTTGACTAAATGAAGAAATATGTCCAGTAAAGCAAATACAGGCAATATTAGTAATCAGATAATAGGTCATATTCCTTTGTGAACATGGTGAGCAGTAATACTTCAGAAAATACGGATCTGCTGTGCTGGGAAAAAAAAAAGTCATCGGAAAACTTTTATTCTTTCTTCTGGCTTAACATGCAAGCCAGTAACCAAGCATTGCTGTGAACTTCATGTGAAAATCTGCCTTATCTGAAATAATTTAGAAAACTCTGCTGGTGGCTTCTGTGGGGCTGGAACTTCACTGCTGGTGCCAGGGCTGGTCACAGGGTGGCAGGGTACAGGGCTGATGAGCGTGACAGGAAGACTTCAAGTCTCCTGGCAGACGTCAGGAAACCATTTCACAATGCAAACTTACTTTATAATTGTCAGTCTCAGAGACTATTTCTTAATGTTATGAATTATTATTAATGTTATGAAGTATTATCTGGGCTGAGTGGACCTAAATGTGTAATGTAATTTACTTAATTTTCAAAATACAGTAAATCGTGCTTTGTATGATATTTATTAATGCGGATGAAGAAAACGGGTTTTATTCTTTAGTAGTAAATCAAACAGAAGTGCCTATAAAACCAACAAAACACAAAGTGAAACTACTTGTATTATCTCACTAAGAATTAGAAAATTATTGCATCCTTTTCCACACTCTAAATTCCCAGTCAACATATCATGCCTAAAAATTACATTTCATCCAGCCTGGACTTAAACACTTCTGGGATGGAGCATCCACAACTTCTCGGTGCAACTTGTGCCTCACTACCCTCACAGAAAAGAATTTCTTCCTAATATCTAATCTAACCTACTCTCTTTCTGTTTGAAGTCATTCCCCCCAAAACAATGTTACATTATAAAACAAGAAATTAAATTGATTTTAATCCAGTTAGCCACAGGAGCATAAGAATTTATGCAAGATTTATCTCTATCTCCTCAAATGACTGATTTTACAAAAGCTTGAGTGTTTATTTTTTTTATTTTACAGCAAGTCACTGAGAAACAATTCTTCAGAAGCAAATGAAATAAAAACATGCTTCAGGTCCCCAGCCAGACACTGAAATTTCCGCTCTTACTTGAAAAAGTGTCATTTTTCTTAAAACAATGTGTTCAGTTTTACTGAGTGGGTCATCATTTGCTGGGATACTGCAGAAAGTCCATAAATGGTCAGACATAAATAGGTAAGTCCTCTTTACTGTTCAACACATCTGTAGAGAACATATAATAGGAAGAGAAAACTAAAAGTACAGAATCAAGGTTGAATTTGCTATTAAAACATATTTATTGTCCATATTTCTTTTTAAAAAATCATGAAGTTTAACAACACTCGGAAAGAAGTTTTTATGACTAAAGTAGTTTTGTACACCTCATCATCACTTCTCTGAAAAGAAACACTCTAGTAGTTCAACTATTTTCTGTCGTGAACAAGAATTTTAAAATAATTTTTCATTAACCCAAAAAATTGCCACTTATTAGGCCTGTGAATTAATTGCCCAAGGAATACAGCAGCTGGAAGCAAAATTTTCAAGGCATCATAACCAAGGCCAACACCCAATTTTACCAGATATATCTACATGAGGCACATGACAGGACCTTCTGAGAAAGCCTTTGCTGCAAAAGTGAAATTTTTTGTTTTGCCATATGAGCAGACAAAAGAAACCAACAGAAGAAAAAAAAAATCTGTTGTTCCAAAATTGACATAATCTTCTAACTTGCAGATACCTCTCTTGAAGCTAAAGCCCTTATGTGTGAAAATGCAGAGAGGTCTCATGTGGCAAGAAGAACAGCAGCAGGACAACCTCTACTTGATTTCATCCCTGTCATCCAGAGGTAAAACACAAGGAATGCCACTGAAGAGGAAATTCAATAACTTCTCAAAACTGTTAACTGACCTTGGGTGACCCATGACTTCAGTGCCTCTGCACTGAAACTTGAGGGCTTTGCTGATGTGTTGCCTATCATTTTCATATCTGAAGTGTTAAGCTACCCAGGGATTTTCTGTTTGCCATCTCCAGGCTGCTGGCTTTACTCTACCCATTCCACTCAGTCTCTCTATTGGAGTTCTGAAAATCAGCCCTAGCTGGTGTCTGTAGAGCAGGGAACAGAAACAGCTATCTGTTTTCTGTGGGTGTCTAGCAGGTAAGGAAGCAAACGGAAAATTTTACTTTGTTCTGTCTCCTTTCAGTCGACAAGCTGGATGTTTCCTTGCTGCTCCTCCAGGGTCCTTGCCACATCTTTGAGGCAGACACAGGGGAAGAAATGGTGCTGATGAGAGTGAATCAGCCCGTCAAGGCGTGTAATGATTTCATAGTCAGGAAGAGCCAGGCTGGCAATGTCAAGGCCCAGCATCCGCGAGACCACCTCTCGGAAATCTGCCAGCTGCAAGAGCAAACAGAAAGAAATAAATTAAATAGGAAGCAAAGGAGATGTCAGGGAAAACAGATACATATATGCGTGCATACAAACACAAGCACTTGTATTATCAGTGCTAAATATGGGCGTATCTGCTGTTGCTCAATACAGAGAGCAGAAGAGGACAGAAACAGCCCTTTGGGGCATACATCAAATCACAAAACACAAAGAGCTGAGTTGTCAAGTATCTCAAAGGCAAAACACAGTTTTCAAGTTTTTCTTTAGTATCTTTCACAGGCATATCTTTCCTGTTGACTCAACTGCAAAAACTGAGGAAAACACACTTTTACTTGACCCAGATGACCACAAACTGTATAAACTGGAAACTGGTGAACACATCCCAGAGCACAGGCTAAGGTGCTTGTCCTTGACCACTATCTGCCACTGCTCCCCTCCATCCTGCACTTTCTTGAGAAAAAAAAAAGGAGGAATGTAGAAGAAAAGTAGAAGTTTCTGGCACATCCTACAGTCTGACTTTGATTTGAATCAGGATACAGCCCAAATTCAAGATGCAGCTTAGGAAAATGCTTGTTTTTCTTCCGTGCGTAGCTGCTGAAAATGTCATAGGAATGGTATTTCGTAAAGTAATTAAAGACACCAGCTTTCTCTCTGCAGTTCCAAATGGACAGACATCCACAAGTAGTTGTCATCGCTGCTGATTTACTCTTCTCAACTCACAATATGGATCATTATCAGTCAAACTTCAAGGCCTCTTCAACAGATGATAAATTACACACCCAAAATGACAAATGCCTTAATACCTCTTATCATCAACACACAAAAGAGGGAAATGTTACTATTTGAGGAAATATGCTTTTCTTACTATCTATTCAAATGCCAAGATCCCTATTCCCAAGCATGAAAGAGACTCAAAATGCCACAAAATCATCAAAACCATCAAGAAACTGGACTCATGTTCTGGTGTGGCAGCATCCTCACTCTGCCAATCATGCCAAGGGCTAAGGATAAGGAGGAGATAGACAGTCCTGAAATGTCTCCAACCCTAAGAATACTGTCCAGAATTATAAAGCAGTTAGAGTCTGTGAGGAAAGCGGTTTTCAGCTTTCCTGAAAACAAGGTCTCTGTTTCCAAGACCTTGCCAAAGACAGCTTGTATTAAACCCTGAGGAGCTGCCATCAGTTCAGAAACACAAATATGGAAACCAACACAGAACAGAGCTGAGGTCTGGAGTCCTCAGCACAAGACAGACATGGACCTGTTAGAACAGCTCCCAAGGAGGGCTACAAAGATGATCAGAAGCCTGAAGAACTTCTTCTGTGAATTCAGGCTAAAACAGTTGGGGTTGTTCAGCCAGGAGAAGAGAAGGCTCCAGGGAGACCTTATAACAGCCTTCCAGTACTTATAGGGGGGCTTATAAATAAAAAAGTGAGAGCAACACTTTACACAGGCATATAGCGATAGGAAAAGGGGGAAGGGTTTTAAACTAAAAGAGGAGAGGTTTAGATGAGATATTAGGAAGAAATTCTTTACTGGGAGGGTGGTGAGACACTGGAACAGGTTTGCCCAGGGAAGTCGTGCTTCAAGTTCAAGGCCAGGTTGAACGGGGTTTTGAGCAATCTGGTTTAGTGGAAGGTGTCCCTACCCATGGCAGGTGTGTTGGAACTAGATCACCTTTAAGGTCCCTTCCAACCCAACCCATTTCATGATTCTATGATTTGAGAATTCAATCCCAGCTATCTGTATTACTAAGGCAGTGCAATGTCTTGGATCAAACGTTGGAACAATGTTACACCAAAACCCCAAAGTTCCCATGTATTATCTTCAACACTACTTCAGTAGGTCATCGATGCGGGGCTCTAGCAGTGTGTTAGGCAAGTACTATTCAGCAGAAGCTAAAGATTTTTTTTTTAAACATCTGGATCACAGACAAGATAAGGAGGCAGCAAAGCTGGAATTTGTTTCAATACAGACTTTACATTAAAAGATCAGGGCAGCTCTCTGCAAAGATCCAGGCTTTGGATGAAGGAGAGAAATAATAAAGGATAAGCATCACTAAAGACTCAAACACAAAGGTGTGCTAAGACAACAGCACTCCTGGTAAATTTTCTTTGCACCTTCCATTCAGTGAGTAAAATTATCAGAAGTGAAAAACAGGGAATGAATGCAATTTAGAGCATTAACCCAAGATACTGGGGGGCAGAGGTCTAGGGAACTAAAAAGCAGACACTATATTTTATTTTCACACTGTAACTACAAGAAAGTAGAAGGAGTCTTATTCCAACAGAAAGAAAACAAAAAAAAAAAAAGTCCAAAGAATATTGCAACAATATTCAAGTGGTTTGAAACTCCTTGGATTCAGATGGTAAAAATCCAACATTTGTGTGCTTTTAGCAAAATACTCGATGTATGACTCCATGGAATAATTTCCTGCATTTAATTAATATCTTCTTCTCTGTGCTGGATGCTTTGTTTCCTCATGAAATACACGAAGAAATTAAATTTTCCTGCCAAATTTCTAACCTTTTTTATAAAACAAAACTGTGCTAAAGATTCCCAGGGGAAAAAAGATCCCCAGGTTGTTGGTCTTCTCTCCATGTGAATAAAAAAAAATTTCTAGACTAATGTTCTGAAATAGCATTGTTGAATTTCATTCAGAGTCATTGTTAAGCCCAACATATAGCATAAAATTTTTAGCTGGAAAAATCTAATAAAATTCTAGGCAGTTGAAATAAATTTAAAATTACAGATTTTTTACTTTAAAGAAGTGTCGAATTTGCTTTCGACAATTATGGCATCTATAGCATTGCTAAAAAACACAACATGCAGGGCAATAACATACATACTTCACAATATTTTGAAATTAGAATGGAACACATTTACTAATATGTTTCTGGTTTAGCTAATGGTGTTACTAATACTTCGCGGTTTAGCACACCCTGGTTTTTAGTTAAGCAGAAATCCACCGGCCACAGAAGTGATTTTTTCACAAGGGGCTGCTCTAACTTCCTCCAGACCCGACAAAACCAATCAGCTGTTTAGTTTGAATATTGACAACTCTGTTAAGCCACTTAAGAAGCTTGCCACGCCTCTGTGAATACCACATTTAAGTACAAACAAACCCCAGGAAAGCTCTCTTGCTTCTGGCTTTTGGACGAGTGACTGGGGTGCCTGTGCAGCCCGGCGGGGCTGGGCTATGGCCCTGCTTAGTCGCGGCCCAGCGGAGCCGAGAGAAAGCCACCCCGGAGCTGCAAGCAGCCGTGCGGCCGAAACTCCCCCCCAGCTGAGGCTGGGACCATGCAGCCGAAATTCATCTGAGGCCGCCACCCGGCAGAGATCACGTGACCAATAGCGAGAGACTAATTCCAGCTGCAAGGCCCGGGTAAGACTAACTCTTTCAGCACCGTAAAATTCCCCAGAACAGATGAAGCCTGCAGGCATCCATCCTCTCCGAAGTCAAAGGAAAGGGAAAAGTGAAGGCACATGGAGAAGACACCATAGAGACACCAAAGTCAGTGAAGAAGGAAGAGCTGAAGCCCAGAGAGAGGAGAAAGAGGAGATGCTTCAAACGTAGAAGCTAAATTTTTTTTTTAAAGATATGGTGAGGAACTATGATACATCAGAGTACCCCTGTAATTCATGGGAAGCATGGGGGGGGTGGAGCGTTCAAACCGCAGCCATGAGCAAAGGTACCTGTGCTGAAACCAGCAGATGTTGAAGTAGCTGTGCTCTAGCGAAAAGGTTAAACAGAGAGAAATGAGAGTGATGAAATGAAGACCCTTGCTCCCAGGAAAGGAGAAGACCTCTGTTCCTAGAAATGAAGATGATTCCAGAGATAGATGAAGAGAACCTTTGCTTCTGAATAGCTCATCCTTAAAATAATACCCCATTAGCTAAAGATTGAACCCTCGAAAACAGTTGTGGGGAAAGCTGTAAGTCGAGGGAAGGGACTTTCACATGTGAGCAAAGAACCATTTCCTGGGCGGCTGTCTTGCTGTGACATTGAAGCTGCAAGAGAACTGATTCTTGTGGAAAAGCCTGCATAGCATAGCAAAAGACACTCCTCTCCCTAAGTGAACTGAAGAACGACTAATATAGAGGTGGTAAACTGACAGGAAAAATCCCAAGTTTTGTCTCTTTATGTTGTCAGTGAGAGGAAAAAGAAAAGGTGGAGGGAGGAGAAGTGTTCTGAGGGTTTATTATGCCTTTTTTTTTTCCTTTTAGTTCTGTTAATAAAGCTATCTTTATATTCTATAAAGTTTGGAGCCTGCTTTGCTTTCTCCTAATTCTTATCTCACAGAAGGAAAATAAGTGAGTAGTGGATTGTGAACAAAACCACTACACTTAATTGGTGTTTCCGCCTGGTTACAAACTAAACCCGCTACAGTTTCCCACAAACTATTTACACTCTCCCTGTGAGTTACGACAAAAAAATTTCTGATCTAAACTTTAACAAAGTCATAGGTCACAAGCTGATCCAAAATAACTACATTCAATATTAAATCTTGAGGGTTTTTTGGGGTAGTGGGGTTTTTCTTGAATTTTCCAGCATTCTTTGAATTTATGGCCTATACACAGTAACACAGACGCATTGAATCATATAGGTTGGAAAAGACCTTTAAGATTATCAAGTCCAACTCTTAAGCTGCATTGCCAAGTCCATTACTAAACCATATCTAGGTGTCTTTTAAATACCTCCAGGATTGTTGACTCAAGCACTCCCCTGGGCAACTTGTTCCAATGCCTGACTACCCTTTCAGTGAATAAATTTGCCTAATATCCAATCTAAACTCCCCCAGCACAACTTGAGGCTGCTTCCTTTCATCCTATCACTTAGTCTTGTTGGAACTCTTACAACTGGCAAGGAGAAAGTGCAAGAGATGGATGTGTGAGAAACAAAAGGAAACAGATAAGAAGTTGATACATTATATACCTAAGATATTTGGAAAAAGACATCCTTTAAAAGAGATACTACAGCATTTTGATAGTTCTCTAAAAGGTGATGTAATATTTTGTGATAAACAAAAAAATAATGCTTGTATTTACTATTCTCTTGCAAACTTAACTTGTGGAATAGCTTTGCAATCACAATTGTCACTCTGGCTCACAAGTGTGAGCTAAAAATTTCCTTGTCTGACAATGTTTGGAACAGTTTTAAGCACAGCTGGATAGCTGCTCCACTCATACCATTTTCCTGCACTCTAAGGTACACCTAGCACTTATACAAACATCTATGCACCTACCTGTCTCTCTCTTTTTGCTAGTTCTGCAAGGGTTGTTTTAAGCCCCTTCATCTCGCTGGTAACTGCTTCTAACATATTTTTTGTTTTTTCTCTGTCTTCAGTAGCTTTACGCTCCTTTAAAAGAAGTTCCGATTTGGCAGATCTAAGTTGGTTCTCAGCTTTTTCTTTCATTCTTTCCAATTCGCCTTGAGACTTACTGAGTTCCTCTATTGTTCTGTTCTGCTCCAAAGTTTTGATCTGCAGTAAGATAAGGAAGTGTTAAATTTGTCATGCATTTTCATCTAATTTGAGCAAACAATAAAAATATCAGGAGTGATCATGAATAAGTACTTTAGTGTGGTTTCTTTTGGGTTCTTCATTAAATCATCACGTGTACCTGTGAACTGAAAAGTTATTAAAGGTGGCTGTCCTATTTCAACACAATTAACAAAAAGACTTTTCCTTCAATGACAGTTAATCCTCTACAGGTTTTGTGAAAAGAGGTATCTGGACAGAAGAGAAAATCCCCAGTGAGGGTTCACTCTCTTCCAGACCCTGGAAAAATAGTATGAAAAAGAGTTGCCAAATATTTTGCTGGTAAAAATGGTTCAGTGGGAACAGGCACATAGTTGTCTATTTCACTCCATCAGCCACAAGACACGAAGTCACATAAAATCAATCTTCTTTTCTTCTAGTGGTGGCAAGCTATCAATGGCAGCAAACTACTTGTATTCACCTGAGCTAAAGCAGGTAATGTACTACTACTGCAATGTAATGAAACATAGAAACAATTAAAATTAAGCATCTTCCCTGTTATATTCCCCCCATACCTATCAGAATAGACCTTCTGTGAGCAGTGCATGGGAAAATACAAGATGACGGTCATATCAACAGGAAAGAAAGGGATGCATATATTGTATTTTTCTTATACTAGCCTGAAAATTTACATTGTGCTTTGCAGATGCTACTTAGCATATCAAGACAAATTGTAAAATACCCAAACCATTGTAATATTATATTTGTTTTCGCCACCTAGATTTGAGAAGTTCTCCATGAACACATTTATTTTAAATGAAGTACAGCTGTATCCAACTGGAATAGGAAAATGGATAGATCCACAAATGTAATCTTTTAACTCACCTTAAGTTCACTGGTTTCAGACAGCTTGGCTTTGAGATCAGTATTTGTTTCCCTTGCCAGATCAAGCTGCTTCTGTAGCCTCTCTATCATCTTATGTAACTTTCTGACAGCGAGATTGGCCTCATCCCTTTCCACAGCTAAGGCAGCTCTTACTTGCTTCTCTTCTTCCAGCTGGGTTATTTTCTGCCGCAGAAGGTTCATGTGCAGCTCTTTGCTTTCAAGTTTTTCTTTCTGAGCCTTAAGCTTGATTTCCAAACACAACATTTGAAAAAATATATGTGAAAGACAGTGGTACTACATAATTGCAAATTTAATCCTCATGTTGCATATATAACCTGAACTCCTTTTTCTCTCTTGAAAATTCTGTGAAGAAGTATCAACATATATACCCTAAATTGATACTCCTTGTATTACCAATTCATTGTGCTTCTCTATTGTTTTAAACTTTAAACAGACCCAGTTCCTAGCTCTATACTGTTCTGACAAGCCTAAACCCAAAAGATTTCCCTATATCATAACAGGATGACAGAGGGGTGTTTGACCAAATTTGAACAGACTTATTCCTGTAGAAACAACTGACTGAAGGAACAGTTCTTGTTGGAAATGTTGACATTTTTGTTGAAGTACAACCAACACCCTACTAGTTCCTAGAGAAGTTTGTGTATTGTGCCTCCCTCCTTGGCAGATCCTTTTAGATTTAAATATTAATGGCAGTTGTTTACAAACTATAAATATGTATTAAAAAGTAGACAAGTATACAGATATAAACATCCATAACTTCATAGTTTTTTCTTAAGAAGTTGTGAAAAGCAGTGTTCAAAAGCATAGTGTTCAACTGACTCGTGGGTTTACTTATTTCATATGCAGTCTTTTTGCAAAGTTTGCAAACATTCACTATATTCTTTTTATGTCGTGAACATCTTTGAAATTCCTTGCACATATACAGTCTGCTGCCTCTAGCAAGCCACCGCAGAAGCATAGCCGTATGTTTATCTTTGAATGGTATGTCCTTTTTGCATACCTTCCTTCTGAGGCTGTATGCCACAGTCTTGTTCTCAACCACCGCATCACCTTCCAGTTTCACCAACTGCTCTACCCGGGCCAGAATCGCATCCATGGTCATATCAAATCCAACCTCTGCTGCCAGACTATCCAGCTTCATCTTCGCATTAAGTTGCTCCAGAAATTTCAGATACTAAGATGTGGGAAAGGTGGCAGAAGAATAATAAAACTTCATTAAAAGTAGTGAAGTACAAGTTAAAAGCAATCCCTGCTACAGCGGCAGCCAACAATATGTAGCCAAGTACACTACAAGAAATAATACTGAAAGGGTGCAATCGGGCACACTCCTGACACAACTGCAAATTCTCCATATGTCCTTTTTTTAGTCAACACTTATTTTGTTCATAAATGCCTAGACCTACTGTATTTATCTTCTTAGCATGAAAAATTGGCGTTTGCTTCTCTGTAGCAATAGGTATGTTCCTGCCTCTGACTCCAGTTCTTGTCTGTTGTTTTACATGGCTGTGCATCAGCAGGGAGAAGTTAGAATGGACAGCTGTGTCCTAACTAATGCTGTAATTGCCCAGTACTGTGAGCTCTGAACCAGATGTAACTGATACCAGTCATGCCATGGATGACATACGATATAGTCTGAGGAGAGGCAGGAATCTTAACACAGTCAGCCTTCAGCCCTTCTTTGGACCAGCAAGGTTTAGAGATAAGTTACTGGTTTACAAATTGTTTTCAAGATTATTTTAATTGCATCTCCATCTGGTTTGCTGATGTGAACACATACAGATATAAAATATTATTCAGTCTGGTTTTTTCCTTCTTTTGTCCTGCCCTACCAGCTCTTTAAAAATTGCTTTAATCCCTTGCTCTCAATTAGCCTGTCTTGGAAAATCCAAAGCCCTCCTTCCCACTAAGATCTGTTTCATTTTGTTTCCTCTTACTTCTGTTGCAGACCATTATCTTTCCAAATAACCAACAAAATAAACAACAAAAAAACCACCCCACCAACAAAAGAGTTTCACAACTGATTCGTTAGCAAAAATACCTTTTTGTTTCATGATACTTCCAATTAAAGAAATTAAAAACAGCAGCAGAAGAAGAAAGTACTGAAGTTGTTCAGTAACAGAAAACAATCCCAACAAAAATCTCTTGATTTTTCATTGGAGCAAAATCTAGGGAGAAATTTAAGAATCTAGGGCCCTGGTGTTATTCACAGAGGAAGCAGAGCTGAAGAAACAGCTCCTTTTTCTGGTTTTCTCTCAATGTGGTGGATGCTTCATTCAAAAAAGTTATTGTATCATCATCTGAGGCAAAACAAATAGCACAAAATTGTTGATTCTTCGCAAATCCAACTTTCAAAGCATTAATCCTGGCCTGGCAACATGCTGCAATTTTGCCTGTCTTAGCTGTAGTGTTTGGCTTTCCAGGTACTATGTAATTTTTCAAATTCTTTGTTACGTGAATGATTTATACACTAACAGTGTGCTCAATCATACAATTAACAAAAAATCCAAGTAGCCATGATTGTCTAAGAATATAAAAGAGTCAAAGACTACAAGATCTTGAAAGATTGCAGACCAGATGATGTTTTAGAGAAATATGTAGAGATAAGAGAAAGTTTTGAGATCAGAGAATCATTGAAGAACTTCTAATGTATTTACAGGGATTTAATTTTAAGCTGGTTTTGGGGTATAGTTTGGTTTGGGGGGTGGGGGGGTTTGCTTGTTTGTTGTTTTGGGGTTTTTTTGTTTTGTTTCACAATAACGGACTTGGAACTCAAAAGCTTAGCTACATCTGCCAACTGCAGTTGTTGGTCAAAGGAAAGATATTACTACTCCCTACACGATGTCTGACTTTGCTATTTCGCATTACTCGCAGTGTTCCAAGTGACCAAAGCAATACAATGAGCTGTGTCTCTGCCTTTAGTGACTTCTACTCAAAAGTAAATAATGTGTGAAACTACTTTTTGTTTCTCAAGCTTCAAACCATCTTGCATCAGGTCTCCAGTTAGTAATTCCTCTTCCAAGTGCTTCAGCTGATTGTGGAAATTCTCAGAACATTTTTCAGCTTTGCTGCTCCTCTCCAGGGCTTCATGGTACAATCTGGTCTGATTTTCCAAAGTTTCACCCAGTTTAGCTAATTGGGCTTCAAGCTGAGATACCATCTAGGGAGCAAGCAAACCAACAAAGCATACGGGGTTAGGTGGGTGTGGAAAAGCTAGAAAGATGCAAAAGATACATCAACAAATTATTAAAAATAGGGTAAAATATTTATCTTTAAAATACATGCTTTCAGAAGACCAAAAGAAAAATCTGCTGTAACCACTGGGAAAAAATGTCAGAAGTGGTGACATGAGACACCTGAAAGTGAACAGCAGATACCATATATGAGTCAAATGACTAAATGAGATTGCTAACTGTTAAAAAATCAATACAAACTAACTTAAACACAGAATTTCCAAAAATGTGGGCACAGCAGCAATACCTGGCAGTCAGCTATCATTTTTTAAAATAAGCCAATAAAATCACTATCTATTGAGGAGCTGATTAGAAAAAGCATGTAAGTTATTTAGAAAATGCATGCAGCATGTAGGGGAGAATGTAGATATGGAAAATTAGGTCTCAGAGGAGTGTTTCCCAATTGTTAACTGTTAATCAGTGTTTAATTAAAAGATTTTGCTAAAAAAAAAAGGATTTCTTTAATCTAACCAGAGCCAAGGAGAAAGGGATAAAATCTCAAAACAAGCAACTAGAACAATTTTGAAAAAGTTTCTAGTTCTTCACTGTTAAGTTTACAACACCTACATGTAATGTAATGGATTTTAAGTTGTAAACTGTTTATAAATTAAATGCTTGAAAGTATCTGGTCACACTACTGCCAAATACTGAAAGGCAGTTCTATACATGAAGTTGCTTGTTTCCCTGTCTTCTTCTTACTGTCATATAATTGTTTGGTTACATAATTAATTATATTGCATTTGTAACTCGGTGTTCAGACACTCATCTCCAAGCAGCCTCTTCATTTTAAGCATCTCGTTGGTTCCTGTTAATAAAATGAACGGTAAGTACACAGAGCTCTCATTAATTTTAATGGCACTGAAAGGTTTCCAAATCTCACTGCAATTAAATAGAAGCAACAGTTTGCACCCAACTTGCCTAAAAAACACTGAGAAATTACTGCTGCTCATACAGTAGACAACACTAAACAATAATAAATCTGCAAGAACTCACAAGCAGATTTTATGCTCTTCTGCATCTCACGTCACTCACCAGGAACAACAGTTTCAATAACTTGTTCCTCCAGAGATATGCTGCTGCCAGAGAACCCAGAGCCCCTTTATCAGGCTGCAGAGGGACTGCAAGGGGGTTTTAGAGGCTTCATGTGGGAAACAGAGGAGTAGAAACTTCTGCAGGCACTACTGAGTTTAATTTACAGCCCTGGCAAGAGTTTGGGTTGATGTAATGATAAAGGTATACAGACCTTAAGTAGAAGAATTATAAACCTATGTTTCTATAGTTATAAGTAAGAATATGTATTGGGTGATATGGTGAGGGGTTTTTAAGTATAGTAATGTGATTTTATAGTTTAAGTTAAGAATTTAGATGTTATAATAGAAGTATATGGGTGTACGTGACGTAGCAGATAATTGGTTGAAACACAGACGCATTGCAGTAAAAAGTACCAAAGGTGATAGGTTATAAAGTCAAAACAAAGCTTTGTGTTACTTGCTTATGGGACCAAAAAGTTATAAGTTGCCATGTAACTTTGAAACTCGTGACTGTCTTCAGTTATGGCGACTTGTTACTAAATCTGCGGCCTCTGAGACTGATGCCTTGTTTGATTTTTCAGGTAATGAATCGTGAATAGCCGTGATGGTCCCATCTCTTTGGATAAGGTTCCGACAGCTTCAAAGGTCCATAAACACGAGAAAGTGAAGGACCATAACACAAAAGCAGAGAGCAAAAAACCACCAAGCTGGCATTTTATCATCCTGGGGCACCCTGGTGTAACTTTCATCCTTGGCTTAGGGACAACCCACAACATAGGCATTTCCTAAAACAAGGCTGCGCCCTTGTTACCCATTCATGACGATCCGTCATCTTACAAAGATTGCATTTTCAGTCCTGCAGTTTTGACCTCCCCAGTTTCTCATTCCTATGACTCATGCAGCTTGATCAGCCAGCCTGCAAAATAAAAACCCCCTTCCTGCTTTTTGTTTTCAATGTGGCTACTGGATAATTTCAAACTATGATCATTTTACATATAACACCAAGTTGGGTCGGAGTGGATCTGCTGGAGGGTAGGAAGGCTCTGCAGACGGATCTGGGCAGGCTGGATGAATGGCTGATGCCAGTGTATGAGGTCAAGTGCCAGGTCCTGCCCTTGGGTCACAACATTGCTACAGGCTGGGCAGAGTGGCTGGGAAGCTGCCTGGTGGAAAAGGACGTGAGGGTGCTGGTCAATAGCTGGCTGAAACTGAGCCAGCAGTGTGCCCAGGTGGGCAAGAACGCCAGTGGCGTGGGTTTTTGTTTTAGTTTTTTTTTAAATACTTCATCAAAATGCACAGGATATTTTCAAGAACTATTTCCAGCCTTGGACAGAATACAAAACCATTTGCTGTCATTAAAAACTATCACATCAGCAAGAGATGCTAGAATTTTAAAATCTGGCAAGAATGTCAAAGCTGGTTTTATGTGGCTCACTAAAAGCACCTTTTGATTTAGTGTGTGACTTTTAATTATATAAATAGTCCTCACTGACAAAATTAATAAATTGTAAGCAAGCAAGAAACTTCAGTGCAGTGTCAGGATACTGACATTGGTGAGACTGCATTCTGACTCACCCTGCTCCTGAGCTGTCCCTTCTCTATCTATACATTCAAACACACCTTTGGAACACTACCAGCCCAAACACCTCAGGCCAGAGCCTTCCTTTTACCTTCTCCTGGATGGTGAACAACGTTTAGCTGTAACTGTAAAAATACATCTTTATTTTTAGGTGCAGGTTTTGAGGATTGGAGGGAAAGAAGTTGCCTGTGGCAACTAATCAATTATATCTGCTTTGAGAAAGAAGTCAGTTCTTGAAGTCATCATTGTAGCAGCAAATCCATACTTGTTCACGTTTCACTAAATCATAGCAACCAAACAGCCACCTTTGATGTCTGCTGGCACAGAAACCAAATTTCAGTGTTGTAAATGGAAGACTATTCCAAGTCTTGTCTTCTTAACAGCATCTATTATTAATTTAATTTCTGAACTCTTCCTGCTTAGTAAAACACAGATGCTTTTCCCCTATTACCTTAAATCAATAGACAACAAAATTAGAGGTTTCTGTAATTTCAAAACCTAGGCAGAAAGAACCAACACTCTACCAGATGAATAAAATGAAACAGAACCCAAAGAGAGTAAATACATACACACACTTGGCAAGTGCAGTAGTTGCTTACTTACTATTTCTTTAGTCTCCTCTTTGCGATTTGTTTCTTGGATCCTCTCCAAAATGGCCTTCTCTGAAGGTTTAACTATTGCAGATCCATGGCTGAGCAAGGTAGCAATTTCCTCTTTAAAAGCCTCTAAAGAGCTCTGAGCAGTCCTGGCCTCTTCTCTGCTGCTCTTCAAGCTTGCATCTAACTCCCTGGAAGATTTCTTCAGACTGTGCAGTTCCTGCTTTGAGGTGTCCAAAGCTTTCTGGTTAACAGTCAGTTTCTCTTGGAGGTTTCTGATCTCCATCTCTAAACTCTGTCTCTTTATTATAGCACTGTCAAGATCCTAAAGTGCATGAAAAATTAAACAAGATTTTGTAAATCAGTTATAAACCCTCTCCACCACACACAAATTAAGGAGTAACTCAGGAGCAGATACTGCAGACAGAGAAACTAGGACCCATATTCCTCATATTTGCTCAACATCAGGGTTTCATAGGAGAACTGCCACTGAAACTGATGAAAACCTGAAGTCTGCTGTAATCACACTAAAGACTAACCTCTTACAGTGGCTTGAAAAAAGGAATACATAAATAAAATTTGCAGGTGAACGAAACGGATGCTTTTATTGTAAAATTACTGAAATCTTACTTTTCCATTCAGATAATAGGACCTGAAAAACAAGCAGTGAAAAAGATGTGTCACAAATAAAGCCAAAGTACAACAACTGAGAGGGGAAAGGAACAAAAAGGGAAAAGGGAAAAACAGAATATTTCAGTTGGAAGGAACCTGCAGTGATGATCAACTCCAACTGCCTGACGATTCAGAGATGACCAAAACAATAGTGACAATCTCCCTGAATACAGTGATAAGAGGTGATCTTTGAGATCAGCTTATCTGAATGCAACAAAAATTCCTGAGATTATTTATTCACAGAAATGAGAAGTGAGGGACCAGACAAATCAAGGGTTGGTTGGGAAGGAATAGAATACAGCAAATACAAATGTATCAGTTGTATATAAATACTGACCTAACAGAGCAGAGCAGACAGAGAGAATTGTGTATCCTGACCCATGACACCAAAAAAAATTATGACAGGAAAAATAAAGAAAAATCACCATCTAAACATGAAGAAATAAAGTCTCGTGAGTCTCTTTCCTTTCCCCACAATACCAATATTAAGAGTGCTTACACATTCATATATAAGAAAAATATCAGCAGTGAAACCAACTAAAAGTATAGCAAAGAATAAGTCTTCATTTCTCAAGGCATTTTCTAATCAGTAAGAACAAATGGGAAAGAATATTCACACATGATACAAAAGAAAAGAATAATACTTAACCCAAGACACAGAATTATTACAGAGGATGGAATATTTACAGAGAAGGATTGGATTCCTCTGGAGGTCTCATTGGTAAGTAGAGGCTCAATAATTGGACTGATATGAGTTAAGATTGTGCACACTGGAGTTAAAGAACTGTTCCTGGAGCAGTTATGAATATGGTGATTACTCAAGGGTCTCTCAGGGTCTGTGTGTGCTTGCTGCGGAGCATAGTATGCCATTTGTATTAATAGAATACCTGCCAATCAAGCAGTAAATCTGGGAGCATTTCTGTAGATCAGCAGGGAGGGTGGACAAAAAAAAAAAGGAGTTTGCAGGGCACCTTTAGAAAATAAAATGCAAAAATATGATACTAAAAATACTAAAATTTTTAATAGCTGCCAAAAGGCAAACATGCAAAACCACAAATAAAAACAACTCCTGTCATTTAGGAAATTATTTGTTATTACACCTTTCTGAAGTAATTTTAGAAATGTTTTAGAAACAAATGTTGGCCTGATTCCTTGCCATTTTCTCTTTTTTATTCTAGACAAATCCTATTAATAGAAAATTCCCACCTGTGCTCAGAACTACATTATGGTAATTACAGCAAAGAATAAAGAGTCATTTATTTCAATTACAGTTTTCAGCAGTGCGTATTTTTCCTTTCAGAAAGGCAGTATTGAAATGGCTTGCCAGTACCAGGGAGCTTACCTAATCACCATCTTGTTAAATTGTGAACAGCTGAAAACAAACACAGTTTATTCAAAAGATCAAGGTATAAAATAAGGACGTGAAAGCCACCAACAGTGACTGGGAAACTGCCTGGCGGAAAAGTTCCTGGAGGTGCTGGCTGACGGCGGCTGAACATCAGCTGGGTGTGTCCAGGTGGCCAAGAAGGCCACTGGCATCCTGGCTTGTGTCAGAAATAGTGTGGCCAGCTGGACCAGGGCAGTGATTGTCCCCTGTACTCGGCACTGGTGAGGCCACACCTTGAGTGCTGTGTCCAGTTTTGGGCCCCTGAGTTCCAGAAGGACACTGAGGTGCTGGTGCATGTCCAGAGAAGGGCAGTGGAGCTGGTGAAGGGTCTGGAGAACAAGTCTGATGAGAAGCAGCTGAAGGAGCTGGGGGTGTATAATCTGAAGAAGAGGAGGCTCAGGGGAGACCTTATCACTCTCTACAACTGCCTGAAAGGAGGCTGGAGCCAGGTGGGAGCCAGTTTCTTCTCCCAGTTAAGAAACAATAGGACAAGAGGAAATGGCCTTGAATTGTGGCAGGGGAGGTTTAGATTGGATATTAGGAAAAAAATTCTTCATCAAAGTGCTTCATGAAGCACTGGAACAGGCTGCCCAGGGAAGTGGTGGAGTCACCATCCCTGGACGTATCTGAAAGACTTGTAGATGGGGTACTTAGGGACATGGTTTAGAGGTGGACTTGTCAGTGTTGGGTTAACAGTTGGACTCCATGATCTTACAGGTCTTTTCCAACCTAAAGAATTCCATTATTCTGTTAATACCGACAGCCCAATCAGCAGCATGGTCTCAATACACTGAAGTCAACTACACATACATATACAAAAAAGAACCCACAATACATTAACAGTAATAAGAAGGTATTAAAGAGAATGCAGGTATCTTCCAGATGAGTTCTTACGCCAGCTGCACCTCCAGTTACTACTGTTACACCATAAGGATTGTTAACTAGTTTGCTCTGATCTCCTGTCTTCTCTAATGATTCAGTCTGGAAATATCTGTGATGCCTGCTGAAACCTGTCTCTAATATGTATTTTCTTAATGACATCTTATAAACAAAAAAAAAAAAAAAAAAAAATCCAGGTTCTGAGAAACTCATTCCTGTATTTATCTGTTGGGACACGAAAAACCTAAAATCATTTGCCTGTCTCTCCTACAGTCTAAGTATTTGGATATATTCAAAATGTAGCCATGTTTCTCAAGTTCAATCAATTTCCTTAAATAATATTTTCATATTTCAATTAACGCTTTTCATACAACTGATTTATTTTAATAAATTTATATTGATTAGGAACTACTTAGATGTATTTTGTTCATTAACATAACAATATAAGTCAATATTGAATACTGAAGAGTATTTTCTTGGTTAATTTTGCATCAGTAGTACATGCAGATATACTTGTATTAATTTAAATTGCTTGCTTACATTTCAAGTGTGTTCTTTAAAGATTTTGCATGGTGCACATCTTTGCAAAATGGATGTTTAAAATAACACTTCAGAAGCAAATCACAAATATTTCCACGTTGAATCATCAGCAAAGATATGAAAGAGAATAAGACAGTTTACTAGCTCTTGTAGTTCATTAATGGCAATGCTGTATTTAAATTAATCTGGAAGAATATATGCATCCTCTTCTATACCTTAGATAAATACCATAGAGGAATTTATTAAACATTAAAAACATACTCTTGGCTAGGGTAATTAAGACATTTTAAAGGACCTAGAGAGACTCTCAAAGAATTTTATAATTCTCTAATTATGATTATCATAATCAATAATCACTCTCTGGACATATAGAAAGCAAGGATGGGTACTCTGATTCTCAGTCTAGAAATGTGGGCAGGATTTAAAAGCTGCTTTTCATCAAATGCAAATTTGATTTCCAACGCAGCCATAATAAAGGTATGCACAATATTTACAGATTTCCAGAAGCAATATCTTGCAATATTCTATCAGACACATGAGAAATTCAGAAATAAACAGAAGAATATATTCAGAAATAAATAAAAATAATAGATTGAAAAAACCAGCTTCTTGAATTGCTTTTTTAACTTTTATTAATTTTAAGAATTATTGGTTTTCATTCTTTGTTGCTTGATATTGTCATACAGTGAGACTGAGAGGGGAACAGATAAAATTGTTGTTCACTTGCTAATGTTCCTCGAATGAATTCCACTTAACTGCAACAAATACTCAGGTATCAGACACGCTAAAGAATATTTTAAATATATTAACCTTAAAACATAACTAACTGGCTTTCATTTTGTTCAGTAAGAATTTTTGAATACAGGCAGCTACCTCCTCCTGGGACATAAAAAAAAGCACCTGGTCAAGAGAAGGAACTCACGGAAATCCTAAGGAACAGGAGTGGAGAACTACCTGGCAATTAAAACAGGCAGTTATTCAGAGGGGTGGCAGGGAACAGTGCAGCAGCCGAATCTTGCTGGAGATGACTGTCAGAAGAGTGTGATGGTCTCTATACACTCAGAAAGAATTTTAAAAGAACACTGAGGGAAATGGGCTGCCATCTCAATCTGTAATACTGAAGATGGCCAAAACGTTTGGCCCCAAGAGCTTCAGGTACACACAGGCAGGAGTCACTTGTACTCAGCCTTTACTGGGTAAATTCAGCTACAGGCGATTCCATTAATTAAGCCCAGAAAACAGCCCAGAAACACACAGCCAATTATGAGTCTTCTGGCACAGGAACACTATGGATTTCTGCTTCTCACCTTGACAGGGGAACATGTCACAACACATGCAACTCTGCTCCTGTGCTTGAACTGTGCAGCATGAAGTACATGGCAAAGTCAGACCAACTTTATGCCACTGGTGCCCCTCCTGTAACCAAGCAAGACACCCATCAAGGGAACAGGGATCCCATACATCACACTTTGCATGTGAGGACTTAAAGCATGTTTTGTTTTTCACTTTCTTTTCCAATAATGAACTTCTTAATATGCTTTTGTGAACACAAAACCTTCTCAACAGATTTACTCAGTGTCTGCAAATGTAAGTAGCTAAACTGAAACACCACTGGAGGAATCTGCAGCCTCCATGAAGTTTGGGCTTTTCAAGGGCAATGCTTTTGAAAGGCAATGCTAATAATTTAGAAAGACGTTTCTGTAAATCTGGCTAAATGAATTATGTATTTGGCACATGCAACATAATGATAGGAAAATATTTTTCAGAAAACTAGCTCAAGTTGGTAAATGTTTTGGCAGTCAGGGCAAACTTGAAAAACAAGCCACAAATGGAGCCCTGATCTTGGTTTAAAACATCTCCTGATTCTGGCTTACTGAGTAAACTACACTCTATTCTTCCTCACACACCTGTGTTTGAAGTGAAGCATGAAAACAAAATGTTCTCAAAAAGGACACGTTCAAGTTTTTGGTGCAGGCTCTCTCTCAGTTCCATTGACTCTCAGAAAATTGTACACAGCTTGGTAAGAACTATTTTCGGCAGTAAGTAAAATTTATGACCCTTGTGGTACTTACATTTATCTTCCCCACAAATTCTTTCTTCTCCAGAGCACACTGCCAGCTATTTCTCATCTCCTAAGTATTTTGCTTACAACCAAATCAGAACACTATATCCTTTAAAGTGTATGGTGGGTGTCTCTTCTTCAAGAAAAGAGGAATGCCAGCGGTGGGGAAAATGCTGTATTACATTTGAAAACTCACTTGCACAAGGTTGCATTTATGTTAAAAATTCCTACAAACTCAATCACATATAACTCAGCTACATATCTGGCAGTCTAAGTTTCTTCTCTAATTTTCTCACCTTCAGGCCATGAGCTTTAACCACACTGTTTCACCTGCAGGAAATCTTCATTCTGGCTTCACTAAACTGCTTCCTTTCCACAGTCATCACTCAAAGTGCAAAGCAATAGGGAAAATTGCTACAGGAATGCACTTTGTTCATCCATTCTTTGAAATACACTAACTCTTAACGGAGAGTTCTCCTGGAGCAATTCAATCCTTAAATCACATCCTTTTCCTTCCCAAATCGTAGCTAGGTGAATTTGGTGAATATTTGACTTACAACTTAACCTGCATTTCTCATCTGACCGTCCTTCCTGCTGCATAGATTTCCTCTAAGGCTTCCCAACAGTGAACAGTGCTTTCCTGCAAGAGCCATCCTACTGCCTGCAAGCTTTTTGAGTATGAGCCAATGGTTATGAAATACAAATTTATAGCGCAGTGAAAAGATAATCTAGGGTGTATGGAAGCCAAGACACTTTACCTTCCAGTGCCTTAAGAGAAAGAATAGTGTCCTATCAATTCCTCTCAATTCCTCATTAGAATTTTTGAAAAACTGAATAAAAAAATTCTCAGAAAACTTGCAGTATCAAATAAATGTTACTTAAAAGAGCATATTTTCACCACTGCATGCTTGTGCTCAGATATTAACAAAACACACATTAATTTATTTACATTTGTGCAAGCACAAAGGCTACAACACTAAGAAGAAAGCAAAAATAGAAATTTGCAAACAGCATTGAAAGACATCAAATCTACCTCATGTCTATTTTACAAAATTTTATTGTTTAATCTTCATATCTCCCTTTCAAAAAGTTGAAAACAACCTTAGAAAAGTGTCCTTAGGAAAGACCCTAATCAACATAATTTTTTCAGAAGCATTTTTTCTCATGCAATTCCTATTGAAAATTAATTTGAAATTTCAAGAAAACATTTGAAAACCAGACAAGCATACAAGCCATGCAATTATGTACCTTATTAAGTTTTTCCATGTCTTGGTAGTATTCTGCTGCTTTTTTCTGCTCCTTGGCCACTTCTGAAACTAATCTCATGATAGTTTCTCTGTTAGCTTTAGACTCCATCTCATGGACATCCACAGCTTCTTGAAGAGCAGCAACCTGGTCTTTTAGTGTCAGATTTTCTTTACATATTTCAGAGACCTTGAGAAATAATTCAAATAGTAGTAGCTTCTTAAAAGCTCTTAACAATATAATGTATTCATCCCAGTTATACCTGCTCCTAATCACAGCAATAAAGACTCAGTGTTTCTGGTGACCCCTAGGTCAGACTTAAAATTGCACTCTACTATGCCTTTATGAAAAGAGTAGAAAGACAATTAAAATCATAGAATCATGTTCTCACTATAAACTCCCACCTTAGCATAATGTGATTCAGATTTACCCCCACACAGACTTTGTGATATATTAAACAGGTGGAGAGCTACTGCTGCTGCATCTGCGTGCTTGGCAGGAAGCAGGCCAGAAAACAAACCCTGCAGCTACTCCACGTGAAAAGCAAACCATTTCAGCTTGGCTTTTTAAGACGTGTGCCTTTCATTTGGAACGCGAAGCTGCAATTCATGTCAAAACTTTTTAAGCACAAGAAGTTTTGAGTTAGTAACGCATTTCATAAGCACATCCAAGGGCGGGGCCAAATACCTGGTGTGCTGCCATTATGAGCAGCCAGCACCTCGGAAAAAGGAGTCCTTTCCAGGAGGATTCTAGGGCTGTTTTTTCCTATGCTGTTTCCAATAAGTGGAATAGATGAATGTGGGCACTTCAAAGAGTGAGCAAAAAATGTACCCCAATTCCTACTGGCAAGACATTTATTAAGACTAAAACAGATCAATTCTGTCTTAAATAAAACCATAATGTGGAAAAGAAGCTAAATAGATGTGCCAAGACCCCAGAAAAACTAGTTGCTAAGGTTTCGTAAGGCACAATTTTCAGCACAAATTAGATTTCCCAACTAGATTTATTACTACATTGTTAAAAGACATGAAGATATGCTTTTTAAAGCTCTAATTATTAACTTATTAATTATTAAAGCATGCAAGAGTTCCTCTTGCATGACAACTATTTTTAGAGCGTCTATTAGAATTTCAATGTGCTTGCAATATTATGTAATATAATGAAGGCGTATGCTCACTGTGATACATACTTAGATAACCTTCATTTATTAAGACTGTTCTCTTACAATGACATGTACATAATGAAATAGAATTTCCCCAATACCTATCGTGCTCCAAAGTGAAGAAAAATAGGGATATCAAAGGGTACACAGAAGACACAGTGAAATGCATAAAATTAGTGTAAAATGTCGTTCAGCAGCATTGATAGAGGTTAAAAGAATATACAAACAATTTTCCTTTCCTAAATGGAAGCTTAGTTTTTGGAACTTCAGGAATATTCTGAAGAGCAATAATAAAGTTTTATTACTAAGTCTCGGAAATACCACAAAGATGCTTACAGCATTTTATTACAGGACACAGTTAGGGTTGTTTTAGGGCATGCCATTTCAGATGTTCGCGTTTAATGATATGTCAGCTGAAGACAAGAGTTAAGATCCAGTGCTACAGTTTACACATCACCTGTTGACCCCCATGTTAATGTTTCAAGGAAAGCTTTCAACCAAGTATCTAATCAGGGCTATATGTGGGAACTACCGGCTGATAAAGTATTTATGCAGAGCAGATTAGGGCAGACTGAGTTCACTGAGGCCTATTAGTGTTCAGCATCTTTGAAAATTAGCCCAGTACGTTTTTAAATGATAGCACCATCTGCAAACCATTATTAAATACGAAGATCTTTATCACTTGCTTTACTTCTGTAACAACTAAATATTTTTCTATTAAATTGCTGTAGAGGAATATTTGCCTACACAATCACCTTTGATGTTAAATGTTCCTGTGGTTTCTCTTTTTCTCTGATGTCTATGTCCAAGAATCCAGAAATCTGTGTAAGGAGCTCTTCATAGCTTTTGCTGATTTTAGAAGCTTGAGTCATGTTTTCTTCACACTCATTCAAATATTTACTAATCAGGCAGAAAAAAATATACACATCAGGATGAATGTTCCCTGAAAAAGAATTCTAGGCAAAATACATTGTCTCAAGACTATTGCTAGTTTCTGCATGCCACCAAATGAGTTTTAAAAGTTACATTTAATTCTCTATATCTGTTATGTAATACATACAACTTTTGCTGTTGCCTTATGTGTAAATATTTCTTCATCTTTGCTTTTGATTAACGCTTTAAAAAATCTTCTATGATCCAGTCTCAGTCTCAGCACAAAATCTCAATAAAACACAGGAACCAAGTGACACAAATAAATAGTGCCTTCAAGATACTAGAAGTGGAAAGTGCAAGCAAAAGCTTAGAAAACTAAAGGGGGAAGAGAGTGATCAACTCTCAGCAAAAATATGTGAAAAGCACTTTACATCCCCTCTCTAAAGAAGCTAACAGTGATGATTAACAAACTCCAAGGAAAGAGAAGCCTTTCTGGAATAATGGAAGTGTAAGACATCCAGAGCACCTGTGAAGAGAAGTTAACCAGCAGAAGCAGAGATGGGAGACACTACTTTGCTGCACAGTACTCTGAAGCACTACCTTTGAAAGGGATGCATTAAAAAAGACAGCATCTAGGGGCTACCACAAAGATATGAAGAAAAGGGAGCTTTTTGTCAGCAATTTTATCACCCAAAAGGTGCCTATCATGCGGATGAATGTCCCACATGAAACATGTTCTCAGCCTTAACAGCAGGTGTCAGTTTGGAAATGCTCTACAAGAACAACCAACCAGATAAATTAATAGTGATTTTAACTCATTAGTATAAATGTGGTTACGTTCTTTCACTTGCCAGGGACAAAGATGGGTCCAGCAAACAAGAACCACCACAGTCTGCTTTGGTATCAAACAGAGACAAAAATCTTGCTGACGATGGTGAAACACATATCACTTATGAAAAACTATAAAGAAACAGATTAGCAAAAACAGTCAACCAAACAGACCTCAAAATGACCGCTAGTGTAATCCAAATGTCAACTCCAATACCTCTCAGTAACACCCATGAGAGTGGGTAGATAGGTAGTGGTAGATTTGCAAGACAAACTATAGTGCTTTCAGTTGAAAAGCAGGTTCTTTCCAAAGCAAGTTCTTCACTCTAGAATAAACCAAGACCTGAGATGTAACCAAACAGGTGTCTGGAGCAAGTGTTTTACTGAAACTCATTTGCTGATCAGAGCGTAGCGCTATTCTCAGTTTTCAAGGTGGGCACAGTAGACATTTCTGGACTCATTCTTTTCCATTTCTGACTTCTTCCTCTCTAGGCTGGCAATCAAACAGAGCATCAGTCCATAATCAGTGAGCAGCATGAGACTCCGACAGGAGATGCACAGTGAGTGCACAGTACACTGAATGGTTATAAATCAGTAAGCAAAATAGACAGTCCATGAAAGGATTTAACACATAGCCTTAGGAGGGAGATCAGCACAGCTGCTGTTAACTGCTGCAAAGTGAAAGAGAGCGGCAGAATAACAGAGAGGAATGGGAAACATTCGTTACTGCTCTGGATATTGTGAGGGCAGTTCCACGTACTACTGCACAGCGCACACCATGAGCCAAAAGAACTCTGCCTTCCGCTGCAGACACTGTCCCTCAGAACACAAGCACCCTCACAGCTTCCTCACCTCTGAGCACCTTCCTTTCCTCTGCAGCCCCAACAAAACTAAACCATGAGATGACTGCTAAACTGCTTTTGTGAGGAGGGATATGTTAAGTGAAAAGGTATTAGGCTCAGACATGCCATATATGCATGCTTATATGTCAGAATATTATAGAAGATTGACCAACAACGCCACATCTGTTCTGTGGCTCTAAAAAGCTGAGGTATCCACAGACAAAACCATGCCTGCTTCTAAAAATAAAAAATCTGAAGTACAAAGCTCTCACTTGATAACTTTTTGAATCATCTAATTACCTGCAGTAGGGCCACAAAGGTGTGAGCACCTAGAAAATAGGCAGTCAGGTACAAAAAAGTAGAACACAGCTTTTCACAGTTTTGCTAGCTCTTCAGAACTAATGAGCAAAGAGAAGGGAAGGAAAAAGAAGAAGAAAAAAGCTTTTGACAGTTCAGACTCTAAAAATACCGTGGCAATAGACCTGCTGAGTAGGAAAGCATCATTTTCAATAGGAGAGGTGCGCATCCTGGAAGCCAATCACAGAATTCACCAAACATTTCTTACTATATCCCCAAGGTATAGAATGTAAATACACACTTCGTGCGTGCTGGCTTGCTCTTCTCTTTCATTAGTGATTTTCAGTGAAAATCTTTTTTGAACACCTAATTAGGGCTAGTCCTGCGCCAGGTACTACCAAGGCGGCCAGACTAAGTGGCTGAAGTTCACTGAGTCAGTACATTGGTTAGTATGAAGTGACACATGTAACCATTAGCAGAGGAGGAGAAAAAGCTTTGAAAGCAAACGCTGCACATACATGAGCAATCCAACATGTTTTTTCCTTCCAAATGAGCAGACTCACTACCCTTTTACTCCTTCTTGTTTGCCGAAAGTCCAGTGGCACACTCCAGGTGCACAGTGAACCAGATCTGGGATTGGTAGAGGTGGAAATCGAGCTTTTTATTTTGCTCGCTTCTTGGAGTAGTCCCCTGGTCCTGATCACCATGCATCAACACAAACAGAACTGAATACACAAGTGTTGTGGGCCAAAGAGAGCAGCCAGGACTGCTCTGGGAGTGACAGCAGAGATTTATGCCCATAAAATTGATTGTATCAGTATAATGACAGGTGAGTATGAAACACAGCATTCCAGCAGTTTTCTCCCAGTGAGTTAGGCAAGCAAACAGAATAGGTTTTTCTTCCATTTTTTTCTTCTTTTTTTTTTTTCCTATCAGTAATAGCATTTTAAAGAATATTAACAGCCATTATGCCAGACTGCACTCTCCAGGCAAGGCTTTTGGCAAATCAGCTGGTAATAAACAAGCGCACTGCAATGGTTTTCTCTAAGTTTTAAAATTACTTATTTATTTTTAATGCACAAAGCCTGGCAGAGCTGTGCGAAATACTGATTTGGGAAATACAGGTGTCTGGTAAACACTCACCTTGCTCTTAACTAGACAGTATTGATAGAGTCAAAAATATTAGCCTGATAATGGGTGGAAAAAATCCATTATAAAAGTCTAGGAGGTGTCTATTAACATGACTGACACTGATTTTGGAATTTCAGAGTTCAGAATATTTTCATACCAATCAATTTTGCCTGAGTCTCCATCCTACAGACCAGAAACACAAGCAATTATGTAGAACTGACAGATCAGTGCTCTGATACACTACGCTAAGAACAGTACAGTTAAAGGATACTATCTTTTATAAGTTTAATGCATTTCACCTTCAAAATACAAACCACTCAAACCTCCATTTATGGACTAACAACTCAAAACAAAATTCAAATTTCAATACCTTCCTCACCTTCAGGCACAACAGTTGTGCAAGGCACTGTAACAGATTTCAGAACTGCAATAAAGTCTATCCACCAACTTATATTTCTATATTGACAACTACACCATTCTGTCCTTCTCCCCAAAAATTTGTTTCTTATCTCATATGACGCTTACTTAAGTTTGGCATTTTTCTCATGAAGCTCCTCCTTCAGCTCCAAATTTTCCTTATATGCCACCTGAGCTGTCAGCTCAGCCCGGTTTTTAGAAGCAGCGAGCACACAGAGCTCTTCTTCCATCTCCTGGATTTGTGTTTTTAAAGACAGGAGGCGAGACATCTGTCTGGCACTGTTTTCCTTATAGCTTTCAGCTTCAGCCTTCAGCTCTTGAAAAGAAGCTTCTTTAGAGATCATGCTTGACCTGAGCTTAAGAAGCTACAGATAGGAAAGGAGAAAATTAATGAAGAATAGTTTTCCCAGGCTGAAATAACACGACTGTATAACAAGCTTAGTAATGTGACAAGAAACGCATTTCTATCACTACAAGACTGAGTAGAGGGACACAACTTTACTTTCATAGGACTAAGAAAAAGCAATAGGAGAGGTTTGCAGAAACAAAAGCTACTGTTGGGTAATACAATTTTTCAAAATAGTATCTTACAGGAAGATAAGTTTATTTACTAATTCAGAATTTAGAACAAGTCTAGCTTAAGTTCTGCTGCACAACCTTAACTCATGTCTCCTATGTGTCTGCATCACAGTAAAGTTATTAAAACCTCTATTCCCTCTTTTTTGCCTGCTGTCTGCCTGCTTCCATTTCTGGTGCACAATTCCACAGATAATCTATAGCTGCAGGGAGTTGTAACAGCAAAGTATCCTGTTGTATGAGTGCGGAGACTTTTGATGATTTGAGGCATATTGAGAAGCAAATAAATTTTTGGAGCATTGTGTGGTAGGCACCCTCTTCTCATCTCATCAAGTAGTTACTGCTGGGTATGATAATCCAATTAAATGTAGCTGGATTTATGCAGAAACAGTAATAGTGCCTTTTAAGGAAGGGTAGGAGGAGGAAAATCACCCTCAAATGCTAAAGACCTCTTACAGGGATGATGCTAGAGCTTTCCAAGAGTTCATGGAGTTCAGTAGATTTTCCTCTCTCTTTTTCTTAAAAATACCGTTTTCCATTGAACTATTTCTGCTAGAAGCTTCTCTAGGAGACTCCGCTTGAGGAAGACTCACCAGGCAAACAAAATTTTCGTATGATTTTTTTTGTTATAAGAACAAGTAACTTAAAGTGGACTTTTTTGTCACAAGAAGTGTTAAGGCACATTTCAACTTTCCTAACTATTCCAATTAAAAGTTGCAATCTGAAGGACTTCTGTCTTATTACATAAAATCAACAGGCAAATAATTAAGCCAAGTTAACTGCTCTTTATGATGAGTGATAGAACTTTTAAATTGTGGCAAACATTTTAAGTCAAAAATATTTAAGACATTAAACTGCAATCCAGGACAATGGGAAATTCACCTCGCTGTTGGAGTCTTTCAGTACGACCAAACCCAAGACACTCAGAGAAATTCAAGAGGCTGGTGAGCCAACTGCCTTGGAAAACAGAGGTCCTGCTTCTCCTCTTTCCAGCCACACACGCCGGTCCTCTCCCTTGCACCAGCTCTTTCTTTGTCTGACTCCCCCACAAACAACTTAAATAACAACTGATAGAAAATATTCGCTCTTTCTTTTGCAGAGGAGAAAGAGGAAGTGGAGCTGGTCACATCACAGAGCAAAGGCTAACACTGAGAAATCAGGTAGGAGGATCACCCTTGCGGCAGCAGCACAGCCTTCGATAAGCTTATGCTTCACGTGCAAGAGCTGGTATATCAGACACTCTGGAGCTGACATAAAGCAGCACTGACTTTGAGAAAAGCAGCTTGGCTTTTTCCCGGGTTCATGGGCTTCATTTCCATACCCCACCCTCTTCCTTGTGCTACAAGAAGCACTTATATAGCTACAAGGTGAAATACGATTGGGAAACTGATCTGGCTAAAAAACAACTCAAAAGGAAAGAAATTATTTTTCAATTGCATCGACACAACAGTGCACAGTAAAAACTACACATACACATACATCTGTGCCGGCACAAGGCGTGGGGCAGTGTGGGGAAGGAAATGAGCAGCTGTAGGAACAATAGCATTGCTTTGCTTGGCAGCTGGACCAAGCCATGGTATCTTAGACTGTTCATAACCTTAAAATTTCTCTGTGGTTCAACTCCCCATCCAACATTTCTTCCTCTGTCCATTGTCTCTGTGGTCAGTTCCAATAGCAGAAAAAGCAAGAATAATCCCATATCATGAGTTTTACAGAGCACTCAGCAGAACAAGGCTCTGACCTCAGCTGGGTCATGAAGGTCTTTATTAACAAGAGCATGAACAGCTGCTTTCTTGACTATGCTTTTGCAAGCACAGTCTTGAAGAATCTATAAATCAGTCAGACGTTCTGGCAATAAAGCCATTCAACATTTCCAGTAATAAATTCTTTGTATGAGAACATGAGATTCTGTATGGCTTTTTAAAATTGAAATTTAAACCACGGATTGTAGATAAATGTTAAATGTAGGGGAACCCTGCAGTAACTTCAGGATCAATGGATCAAATTAAACCTCAGCCAATGGATATTTATGCCTGTAGTTCTGCATGTGAATAAATGTAAGCATTCCATGTCTTCTAAAGGCAAATTTTACTCCACTTTAAAACTGACCACTGCCAACATTGCTGACTTCGATCAAACCAGTTTTAGTCAGTTATATGTTAAAAAAAATTACTTGTGGAAATAATGAAGGTCTAAAAGCTATCCTGTAATAAATCCTCTCCTGGGAAGCACCATCTACACAGCAGGAAGAGTAGAAAAGTATGTGTACATGTTCCTCAGCCTCTCTAGTTATCAGCCTCATCAGCACAAACACAATTTCACTGGTGATGAAAGCAGAGCAAATTTGGGGAGCTATAACTTGAATAAAGGAGAGAAATGAGTAAAGATGGGCAGATAGATCTTAACTTGCCGGCAACAGGAGGATATCCATCTGAACTTTTATACAACCACAATTTAGAAATACTAATTTTCAGGTTTAATATAAAAAGATTGCACTTAGATGATGATAAAAAGCTAGACTGCTTCAAATCTTTCAAGTACAAACTAATAATCAGTTCTTGATCACAGAAGAAAGCAAAGTAAAAATCACACGGACATTCTAAAAACAAGTTTATTACACAAAAACCTCCAAAAGTTCTGTAGCAAAAGCAAGTTTTGGACTTTCTGCAAGCTTTCTATTCTCTACAGAAAGTGACTGCAAAGAATCCTCAGATTTGGAGAAGGATTTGAACTTAGTTTTAAATGTACCTCTGACTGGGCACAGTCATACTTCACTGAAAGTGCTGCAAGTTCACTTTGAGCGGTTTCAGCTGCAGATCGATAGTGATTCATCTGCTCTCTAGTGACAGGAATATCCAAAAAAATGTGATCATGAGATTCCTGTGAAGACAGCATGAAGACAAAACCATTAGACATCACATTTTTTAAACATTTTTGCTTCAGTGCTTTTTTGTTTGATTAAGCTGCTCAAGAGCATTACTCCAAATGTTATTCCCAGAGTAACACACACTTCCTGAAAAATAGGTTAAACAGTCCCTTTTCTACAAGTCACCACTTTCATCTCCAAGTTCAGCCACCAACACCATGACCTCCCATTGTTTTCAGCTCTGGCTATTTCCAGCACTTTCTATGTATTTAGTAACATTCAAAAGGTCCCTTTTCTACAAACTTATCCAGTCACTCTTTCAACCTGTATAAACTTTAACCCAAAGGGAGTCCTCAGGTGTCTCTTATGCAAAGAATCACTTTGGTTTTTAATCTTCAGTTATACTGCACATCCCCTCATTTTTATTTCAGAAGAAATGTTGAAAAAAAGCAATGGCTATAGAGCTTCTCTGTGCCACTCATGATTTTGCAGATTTGTATCGTATCTCACCTCCATAGTCTCTCTACCTCTCTTCAACTGTCAGGCTGAAGAGGCCATGCCTACTCAGACACTTGTATCTGCTCCTCCAAGTCACTTTTTGGCTTGCCATTTGCTTTTTTACTTCTAACCTTTCAAGGTTAGAGGTCCTTTTGAACTCCATCACTTGGACACAACTTCAGCTTCCTGACTGAGGCTTTCTCATCCCCAGCAATCACCATAATGACTTCCTTTCATTCTTTTTCAAGTCCTGATTCCATGGCAAGCACTGCCTCTGTCTTTCTAGTACAGTCTCCTTCACACCACTTGTACAACCCTTTTAGCTGTGCCCTTTAGATTCTGTAGTAAGCTTTCTCCTTATTGTGGTATTCTGCTCTTCTACAGTAGAGCAGGAATGAGCTGGATTTCTTGGCCTTTGTTACTTAAGTCTTTCAAGATGAAAATTCAGACCTGAAGTCTTGATAGAGTTTCATTAGACAGAACTTTTTTTTTTTTTTCATTCACTAGTAACTATAAAATTATGAAATGTAACCTCTTCAGAACAGAACTAATTTTAGGTTATGCTGGAAGCACACACGGCAGAGAACTGAACATGACATTTGTACTCATCAGCTCTCACACAGGACTGAAACAAAACTGCAATCCTCATACATTTGGCAATGAATTACAAAATGCAAAACACCCCTAGATAATGACTGCTATTGGAAAAAGGTATTGCAATGGAAACAGAGACATCTTCTCTTCATGCTTTTCTGCATCAGCATCAGTTTCCAGGCCGAGATAAATTACAAGCTCAGCCCTTACCCATTCTAAATAGGAAAAAAACTGAAGAGCTTGTCAAATACATGAACATCTAGTAAAATAAGGATTTACCATGAAACGTATAAAGAAATCCTGGAGGAATAAGGAAAAACTACTAGTTTAGACTGTAGCAGAAGATAAATCACCTTGGATTAGTTGCTATAATATCACAAACTCTATTCTGTAATCTTTCTTCCCTGTGCTAATTGACAGTAGGTTAGACCCATCAAGTTTAATTGCATTCATCTCCTTCAAAGACACTCAGCTGTGCTCTTCCACAAAGAAGTTGCCACTCTCACCAAGCCAGACTGACATATGCAGAAAACTCATGGCCACATAGAACACAGCACATAATCTTGGAGATAAAAGGGCTGCTAATTTTCTCAACACTTTATCACTGTTCTGAGGGAGTAAGGGAAAGCATGTGCCATCTCCTCTCTACTTTTGTCTTACCTTTGCTTCACTCTGCTTGTTTCACATGTACAAACACATGAAATTCTTCAATGTAGAGAGCATTCTTCTCATTCTGTAATACACCAGGGCTCCAAAACAATGGATGGAGATTGCAAACAGCAACACAGTGTATGCTGCTTAAGTATGTTATCATATTTGTAGTACTGCATGAATGTAGGTTTTTCCTTCTCTTCCCTAAACAAACACAACTTATGACTTTACAGAAAGGAGTACATCTCAAAACTGATGAGATAAATACATTTCAGAAATAAGAAGAAGAAGATAATAAGCCCCCATACAGAAACAATAATCAATGTAACAGCTTTAGAGCTGAAACTTCCAAAATCTATGTTTTTCATACAAATCTAGATTTTTAAATGATGAGCACTTCAAAGATGCAGATACACATCCAGAAGGATTTAAAAGAAGTTTAAATGAAGCCAGGGGCAAAAGTCAATGGGAATTACTGTTCGACTCATCTACAGTCTTAGTGAGATTTACAGAGGCGGATCTCTGCATCCTCCAGTGCCCTAGCCAACACAGAACTAATCACACATGGTGGCACCGTGCTGGGGAAGTTGGTATTATCATCATACTTTTAGCAGGAAATGTGCATGTTTTAAAATTAATAGTTTTCTATGTTTCTGTGGTTTGCCATCAGCCAGCCATAGGTCTGATCTTTAATCAGACCTATCAGACAACTCAATGAACTTGGCATGACTTTATTATACCGGTGAAATTTGTAACGCAGATGTGGCACTTTTGTATCTGTGGAAGAATTCAGATTTGTGATGTTTCATGAGTACTATGTAATCTATACTGGTTTTTTTTAGGAAAATAGAATTAATGAAGTGTTAAAAGAGTAAGAGAGATTAGACAGAAGAAGTTTTAATATATTAACACTCAATCAGCTCTAAATAACCTAGGTTTTGGATGTTTCTCCCACTCACACTATTAATTTTTTTGATCTCTTTCCACTTACCTGCAAGAAAATGAAGCTTTAATCTAACTGCACATGCTAAACAGAAGCTAAGCCTATATTTATAATACTTAAGAGCAATATCTAGTCGGATGTTCAGTTTTATTAGCAATAGATGTTCTTTAGAAGATCAACAATATATGGTGATTGTTGTTATTGCTGACCATTTTTGGTCATTTTAATAACTGCCTTTATCACCCTGGAATCCAGCCTTTAGTTGGCAAACTTCATTTGATTCAGAAACAACAAAACTACAACAACATTCAGTAGTTTTATACCACGTTTATATTATAGTTTATATATCCATGTACTTTGAAATCAGCCAACTGCTAAAGTCACTCACTCCCATTCTGCTTTTGGCAACTTTTCTGTGATTTCCTGCTGTGTTTCTTATTTCAGTGGTGGCAAATGCTGCTGCCACTGCCATTGCCTGCACACAGCCCAGACCCCTTTCCCAAAACATATATTTTTTAAAAATCTTTATGGAAACAGAAAGCCCCCAGCAAGCGTTTAAGCAGCCATCACTTCCCTAAGTGACTTGTCAATGCAATGCTGTAGACCCTACTCAGGGCAGGGATTTCTTCTTCCCATTCCCAAACTACCTAAACACATTGGGGTTGACATACCAAACATGATGACTCACGAACCTTGGTTGACTTCATTCTTCCTTTGCTTCTACAGAACAAATGGGGGGAAGAGGGAAGAAAGGTTGAAAATTAAATAGATTTGTAATATGATGGCACATGACATTATTTTTTCACTGATATGCTTTACTAAACTGTATTGTAGGTTACCATCAACAAAGCTGGGCGTGAAAGCAGAACACCATGGGAAAGTTTCTATAGTAGCCTATGAGCTCTGACTGTCTCCACAGTATTCAAACACACACCTAACCGAAACAGGCACCTACAGGCACCTTCACGTTGGCTTGTCCAGGTTACTTTCACCGGTTCAGCTACACAGTCAGCCTTTATGCAGTGATTGCTCCCTTTGTCACTGCTTTTCAGGTGCTCTAAGTTTTCACTTCACCTCTCCTTTTGTCCTGCATCTCTTCTACCCTGACATATTTTTAAAGGAAAAAAAGATCTAATTGAACACAGGATCTCTCTTAACCGAAATACACATTTTTTCCCCCCCAGATAAGTTAAAGTAATCAGTGGGCCCTTTTGACCTCCATGTTTATACAGGACTTGGTACACTGGTTGGACTCAATGGGCTATTCAATGATTTCTATAAATCCCAGTGTCATAACTGTTCATATTCCGAAAACAAGCAAAATGAGATATCCCAAATCTACAATTGTTTTTCTTAAGACAAATGAATATTCCTGAGTGTATATGTGTATAAAATTGTTCTAACTTCTGAAAATACAATGCAGCAGCAGAGTTGTTTATTACTATTACTATTACTATTATTATTATTATTATTATTATTATTATTATTATTATTATTATTATTATTATTATTATTTGCTGCAACCAGNGTAGCAGCAGCAGCCAGCCAGCCAGCCAGCTAGCCAGCCAGCATGCACATCACCTCAGAAAAGCCACTACGGCTACAACAATGAGCATGAGAAGGTTCAGACACTATTCCACAGCAACTCAGATTCTGCTAACACATACGAGAACAGACTAAAATGAATCAGAGAATCAGTGAGGTTGGACAGGACTTCTGAGAACATCAAGTCCAGCCTATGACCAAACACCACCTTGTCAACTAGACCATGGCACTGAGTGCCACATCCAGTCTTTCCTTAAACACCTCCAGGGATGGTGGCTCCACCACCTCCCTGGGCAGCCTGTTCCAATGTCTAACAACCCCTTCTGTAAAAAAATTCCTTCTAATGCCCAACTAAAACTGCGTCTCCTTGTCCTGTCACTGGTTACCTGGAATAGGCTGACCCCTCCACTGGAGTCACTTCAGGGAGAAGGAAAAAAAGGGTTCACAAATTAACAGTCTCGTATGTATATTTTAGGTCTTCTTTATAGATAATACTTTGACCAATTTGCCTTTCAGGGATCTCAAAATGTATTGATAACTATGTATTAAATCAAAATTTGCAAGTAATATTTCACAACTATTTCAGTTCTGTCACTTGCTCTTGCACATTATAAAGTTCCAGAAATACTCACACACTTTTGATCACTTTCCACTCAGTAAAGACCTGTTTCCCCTTGCTGATTCCTTTTTCGTAACTAGGCCCAAGTCATTGCTTGCAGTACTTTTTGGGGGGGGGTTGGGGTTTCTTTGTTTGCTTTGGTTTTTGGTTGGTTTAGTTTTATTCAGTTTGTTTGTTGTTTGGAGATTGTTTGGGGTTTGGTTTTTTGGGAGGGACGGGTGCTAAAGGCGATATTAAATTGCTTGCAGTACTTTTTTTTTGTTATTGTTATATACCTAAGGAGTTTTTCTGCATTAGTGTAATGTTCCAGAAACATGTAAAACTAAGTTAAGTGTTCTCAGCAGCCCAAATAAATTACCAAAGAGATTTTCTAAATTCCTTTCAGAAGGATTCTGCTCATCTCTACCCTCCTCCCTTTGCAGTAATCATTGAAAGGTATTACTGAAAAGATAAAAATCACTCCTGGTGTTCATCTGCTGAAGAGGCCAATTTCAAGCTTGATTAATGGGCCCAAATGAAAGCTTCATTACAATCAAACTTTGAGTCTTACCCACTGCTATTGCTACAAGCAGCAGTTAAAGCATTTTGATCTTTTGTTTTTCTGTTAGGATGAGGTGATTTTGCATCTAAATATAATAAATGCATTTAATGTGATGAAAGACAGCAGTCATCTCAAGGCAATTAGAGAGACACATCACCTACTCTAAACATTATTTAACATGCTTTCTGGTTGACTTCATCCTTTGTCTATATGGACAAATTAAGGAATTTGGAACTCCTCTGACACTTTCTTTCACAGCTTTTCCAAAATGATTAACAAGGAGCTGCTGCGCTTATTGTCAAAATAATAAAATGTGTAATTGCTAAGAGAAAATTAAGTGCTTATGCAGGGATTTGTACAAACAATTTGTTCTACTGTTTTTACTTTTCAAGTGCTAAATAGAGTTAAACAACTTCTGTAGCAGAACAACTTAAATGGTAGAGTTAAAAAACAGACCATCGTGCAATGCCAACAGCTGCAATTTTCCTCCAATGCCTACTATACTTCACTGCAGTCAACAAAATGCAAATATTTTAGAAATACTTGAGTATGTTGGTATATACACAATTAAAGACTGATTATTTCTGTAGTTTGATTTACCAGTTGTAACTCACATTTTATAAACATGTAATTTCTAAGGTGTTTTAGAGTCCCAAAATCAACACTCACAAACTATCTGACTTCCGGTTGGTTAGAATGTGGAGTAGGTTGCTGTCCACTCTGTCACTAATCAGTGCTAACAAAAACTTTGTAACTGGGTCATAAGAGTTGTATTTAATATAATGGCAGTTGTTTTTGCCACCGCAAACCACCAAAATTCTGTATTTTTTTTGCCTCAGAACAATATAGCTTCATTACAAAACTGATGCTCAACTATTCAGGAGATAATGAACTGTTCACACACAAATAAATTGTTTATCCTTTGGAACACAATACTGTTACAAGGTTCCTATTATATCTTTAGCACAAGGGTTTGATCCTTCTAAGCTATATCCTCAAGTGTCTCCCTTAAATTCACATCAAAGCCAGCAAACCAGTTTCAAAGGAGGAAGAGATGCAAAGAAGAAATTCTTAGATAACTGTAAATTCCTGCTCTGTGAAAACTACTCCCTTCTGCAGCACTTAGAAGGAAAAATCTTTTCAGCCTTGAATTTGTAAAGATAAGCTATAATGATCAGCTGAAGTTCATGGGGCTTCAATTGCACCACAGGGTGCAGCTCTGCACCTGCAGAAGTTCTCTTTTGGGGTTGGGGTTTCTTTGCTTTGGTTTTTTGGTTGGTTTAGTTTTATTCAGTTTGTTTGTTGTTTGGAGATTGTTTGGGGTTTGGTTTTTTGGGAGGGACGGGTGCTAAAGGCGATATTAAATTGAATATTGCAAAGATGACTTGCAAAGGGGGGTTACAGCCAGCCTGTGTCAGCCTCTACAGCAACAGCGACAGAAACTATCGATAGAGCAAGGGGAGGGAAGGAAGGGAGGCATACTTCCAAAGTCAGGGCTTTATTCCGTAATAAGGGAACTGCCACAAAAACCCCCAAGCCCTAACCAAACCAACCCCCTCGGCCCTTTCAGCCTTGCCCCGTCCCTCGGTTACCGCGGTTCCGCCGCGCCGCTGCCCCCGCCAGCCCTGGAGCCGCTCATGGCCACAGCCGTGCCCCTGGCAACGCGTCCCGGGGGAAGGACGAACGGGGAGGCCCTGGTCAGGGAAGGGGGGACAGAGCTCGGTGGCTGCAAGTGAACAGTCTTCACAAGGGGATGCTCACAGAAACGCCAGGGTTTGTTGGTTTTGTTTGTTTGTTTTCATTTCAAATAAACATTACCAGAGAAAATTTGCTCACATTTTCCCTCGAAAAAACAGTCAAAGAGAGGAGCAGAGCAGATGGCACTTGAGCAGCGGCTCCTGTGACCCAGACAGGCTTTCCTTCTCCCCCCAGAATCTGCCAAAGGAGCACCCCCGCAGCCCGGAGAAAGGAGCCTTCCTCGATGGCTGCTGAGCTACCGCCAGCCGAAAGGGCACCTCCTCCTCTTCCTCACCTTTCATCCAAATAAAGTGGATAAACACGGGAAGAGACGAAATGAAGGCTGCAATAAAAGAAAGTTAGACCTGTGGGTGTACAGGGGCTGCACATCATTTTCTCTGAAGACCCTGTGAGCTTTAATCAGCCTCTGGGGACAGTGCCATCTTGCACCATTTCTGTACTCACAAGCCAAAAAGTACCCCACCTTTCTCAGGAATGCTGAGGTAATCACGTTTTACAGAGGAAAAACACGTTTATCCCTAGGAAAAGCTAGGGATAGTACTAATTTTTTTTGTCCTTGTCCCTGTGTGCCCCATGCTGTTTCACTGCTGTTGCCGAGCACACGGAAGACCCCAAGCAGAGGGTTTGCCGGCTTGGATCATCACCCTAATTAAAATGCTGCATCGCTTAAAGCACAGAGGTATACGATGCCATCTCTGAGCCGGAATCTGACACTAAACTCATAAAGGAAAGGAGAAAAATCTCTTAATGTGAGGAAGGAGTGCTGGGAACAGGTCAGGGGAAATGGAGACCCCGCACGGTGCTGGGGCGGTGCAGCACAAGCAGTAGCAGCGGAGCAGCCACCAGCATCCACCTTCCTGAGTCTCAGGGGAAAGACACAATCGCTGGGGGTGCGTGGGGTGACGACAGCTCCTTGGTGGCACCCTTCCAGTTCATCCTCACGGGCGAAGGGTGAGCTAACAGCCACACAGGATGGCACAGGGGTACCAAAACATACCACAAAAAACATTGTTCTTACTGCACGCAAATGCTGGTACTGCTGCAGAGTGAAACCCAGTAGGGCACCTCCGAAACAAAATTATCCAGTGCTGACAGAGCGGATGGGGGTGCACAAAAGGGAGAAAGCTGCTACCACTGCATGGTGCAAAATGTTGCTCCAGAATAACCTCATTCTGCAACTCAAATCTATTAAGTGCTTTGACAGGTTAAAATTCTACTGGTGGTCTTGCATAAACCTAGCATAAATCTGGCACGTTTTACTATACCTTGCAAATATCATCCTGGATTTGTCCAGCATTCGACTACAGCCTAATCTGTCCTACTACTGGAGTGGCGTGCAGATGCACGATTAAATGATTGTGAAACTTTGTCCTAACTTTCCTAAGCATGTGCTCGAGCACACTTCCCCATCGCTGGTCCTGCAGTGCCACGGCTGGTTCGGGAGTTACACTTCAGCTGCTTCTACACCCTTGGTGATGGGGAGAGAAAGCTTATACAGCTGTATTTTACCACAGATCTATGAAGTTATTTGCCCTTAAAAAAACACTTGAATCTGGTGAACTGTAGCAAGAGTAACAGCAAAAGAGACAAGATAAAAAAAGGATGAAGAAAAGTAGAAATGTCATGTAACACTGAAAAAGAACGAGACATTCTGGGGGGGTGCAATAGCCACTCTTCAAGCCATGCTTTACCCTTGTTTGCTAGTACTTAAAAGCAGAGTTCTCAAAAGAATTTCATGTTTCTTTTTCCTTAGCAAGGACAGGAAATAACAATTTAGGAAGGGTAAATTCAGGATTTTTAATTCTAAATAATTTCAAGGAGTCATTTTCATGAATCAAATTCTTCATGTTATGTTTCATAAAATATGTGGAAAGGATGTTCTCAGCCTTTCTGAGAAAAGAATGATGCAAATCTCTTGAATGTATGTACCTAATAAAGCCACACTAATTTTTGAAACAAAAAATAATTAAAAAATTACTACAAACCTTCCTTTCTGTGAAAATGCTCAGTGTTGAGAAAAGATGGTAAAATTGATCTGTGTTATGAAACCCCAATTCCAGTACCCAGTACACTCAAAAATGTACCAGCTGATATTCTACAAGTGTCTAAATGCGAAGGGATATGTAAAAATAATTTCAAAGCCAAAAGTAACGTGATGATGTCCACGTGATACGCACATGCTGCAGGGTTAGCAATCTTCCAAAGGAAGTAACCTGGTTTTACAACCCTGGACTTCCCTCCTGCACAAAGGGGGTGGTGAAAATGCAATATACATATGGGGGAATTAATTAGGCTTGGGAAAGAAGTGTAAATGAAAGCTGATGATGATGATGTATTAGGTCATTTTCAGTTTGAGGAACTTAAACCACATAGAGTCCTTGAAAGTCTAAACTCAACTCATGCAGCTATTCTGCAAATTCTCTGTATGGGGATCTTGGGTTTCCACAGATGTATGAAAACTCCCTGATTTGCATCAGGCAACTAGCTCCTGCTAATGCTTTCATCACAGCCCAGCAAAGTAGCAGCAAAACTTCCAAGGGCCAATCTAACATCATGGATGGAGTCAAAGCTGAGCATCCAATACATGACAAAGGCATTCAAGCGTAGCTCTAATTCAGGATTATCTGAAAACAAGGATACAACCAACTACAGAAGAATGGGGATGTTCTTTGTTCACATAAAGATACTTGAGCCCTCACTGCAAGATGTAGGCCCTTCTCCATCTGGAGGAATTCACCTGTCTCCTAATTCCCTAACCTTAGCCCAGGGGTACACACACTCACTGAGCGGAAATAGGACCACCACACAGATAACATAAGCATCACTGGACAGAAGGAAAACTAGGTGGAAAGACCCTTCAGCTTGCTTGTGAGAGCACTCCTGGACCCTAACCCTTTTTCCTGAATTGCTCTGCATTTTACACAGATCCGAGACCAAAATTAACTATTATGTGTGTATATAAACCCTCTAGAACCAGAACTCAGTGCATTTCCTGATCTATGACAATTAATGGCATTTTTTTGGGAAGTGGGAGATAGGAGCTGAAACCTATCCCAAATGCAACTGCAGGAAATGCATCATCAGGACTTTCATCAATTAGAGTCACTCGGAAAGAATCAGCTTTACCACAGTAGTGTGAAACTAATCACTTAGTTAACATTAAGAAAGCAAATTAAAAAGCCCATAGTATATATCTTGATATATCCTACCTCAGCTTTTAATCTTTTACTTCATCAGACTTGGAAGAAGTGGAATCCCAGGAAAAATAAATTTCTACAAGGATGAAAATTTTTCTTCACAGGGAGTTTGAAAGATTATGATTATGTCACTTACTGAAAAGTGATACAACAAAAGCAGCACACAAGTACTCAGTATGTTTATTCACTGTAAGTTATCATAAGAGGATATTTTATATTTCTTTCATAGTGGAAACAAAGCCAGATGAGCTAAACCTCAAAAAAGCACCGTAAATAAAAACCCTTCTCACAACATGTTTGCAGAATTCAGTACTGCAAATCTGAGGCAGAATGTGGATTAATCTATAAACTAATTCTTAATTCATGCAAAAATACACGTAAGTGGACTTTTTATTTCCAGGGCTGTTAGAAATAGAAGTATATCAGCAAGAATAAAAATGTACAGAAGTTTTCAAAACCTTTTTTAGGAAAAAACCACCCCAAAACAGAAGCAAACAAGAAAACATAAACAGTCCATGGTATAGGACATGTTTTTCCTCACATGTGTTCTGCCACTGGCATATGGAAAAGAAAGAAAAAGACCATTTTAACCAGCACATTTTCAGTTTTATTTTAAAATCCTTAGATAAGTGTTAGGTGAATTTCAACTTACATTTTTGCTTTAAATAAAAATAATTACAAGCTTTTGTTCTGTAATTTTGGGTAAACAGAAAGCTGGTAAGCAAACAAACTCTAGTGAAAAAAACCCAACAGTTCTGTACAAGATTCCATTTTGGAATTTTTATTTTAGACACAATTAAGGGTTTCTTTTTAGATTAAAACCATTTCATAGAGTAATTTTCATGCAACAGAGTGAACTTTTTTCCTATGCTGTCTGACAGCACAGGAGATAAATGTTCACATGGAACAAGTTGTTAAATAGTTAACCATGAATGCAAATACACTATGAACTTTAAAGAAACTATTTCAACAAGAGTTAGGGTTTATGGGACATCACCAAGGTATGTAAACAAAAGTGTTTTGAAAATGTTTTAGTTATAGCAAGAGTAACACCAAAATATTTCCACTTTTGCTGAGAACACATGGAGCACCTATCAGTTCTACAAGTGATTCTGGAAATTACACCATCAGCTGCACCAATCTTAGTAAGTAATCACCAGATACATTGAGATCCTCAATGATTTTCAAAGTTTTGAAATTTTAACAGGAATATAAGTAGAGTAAAAGTCAGAAAATTCCTTATTATTGCTCTGTCTTTTTACAGAAGAACATTTTATGATACCTATCTCTTGCAACTGTACCCTTCAAAACCTCACTGAATAAATATGCTTTACAGTTTTATGCATAAAATCTGTTTCAAAGAAAAAAATTCAGGAACTAAGAGCTGAATTATTTTAAGTTGGCTTCCTCAGCCACTGAAATAGTATAACAATGTCTGACTTGCACAACATTATATAATTTATTTAAATATTCTTACAAGCTTCTAGTCATACAATCAACTTATTTTCCACATCAAACAATTTATCTTAAGAAACCTAATACACATAAGAAATTATTGTAGATATCTTACATAACTTATCAAGTATTCAGACAGATGTGTGTACTGACTTTCACTGTGCCTCTGACATTACTTTCCTCCTACTTCATCAACAATGAAAGTCATCACCATCAAAAACTGACTTACAAATACAGTTGTTCAAAAGGTAGAAGACAAAAATAAAAAGTAAAAACATTATTTTGTTGTGGTCCTCAGAATTACTGAAAATGCCTTTGGTTTCTGCCATAAATATTCAAATGGCATATGAAATGAAAATCTCAAAAATTTGGATGTACAAATCAGTATCTCCTGAGTTATACTGTAGAAGCATTTTGGGCAATCAGTTGTAACACAGATGTATAGAAGGAACTTTCTTGAATACTCAAGTAAAAAAAATGCAATATTACAGCACATGCTACTGTCCTAACACATGCTTTATGTTATGTTTTTAATGGTAAATTCCACCTAAATGCAATGGGCTCATGCTGCTATTTCATGAAGCTGTATTACAAAATGAATTAACACTGAATAGCTACAAAAGCATTTCCTATTTTTAAGTAAACCATAGCAAACCCATCAGCAGGGCACAGTGCCTCACTGGAATACGTCCTCACTACTTTTTTGTGTCATGGGAGACGGTAACACAGGCATTACAGCAACATCGATTTTTTTTCTTTTTTTGATACAATCAAACAAAATTTTACAAAAATATAGCCAACCAACAAACATAAAAGTATGCTCCACATTCAGTGCTGCCTAGAGATAGTACTTTGCAATTACAGCTACAAAAGTCAAGTATTTGGAATTTATGGCTGTGCATTCCTTACATAGCCACATAGTCACACTGTGTATTACCATATAAACTTCTCTTTGTGAGGGGCAAAGGATGAAAAGTGCACTTTTAATGAACTGGAAAATAGAACTATTTTTTTTCAGCATGACATCATGTCTTACATTAGCATTCACATGCTAAGATAAGAATTACATGTCTTGTAGTACTCTTCATAATGCAGTAACACTCAGCAAACGCCACTGCATCTCCTAATTGATTTTGTATTTTGTAGGATTGTGTTTATCGTAACTTCACACTAGTAATTTTCACTGATCTGCACTGTGAGCTCCCAGAAGTAACAGCGTGAAAGCAACCTGGGCACAGGGACACATTAACTATCAGTAAAAAACGAAACCAAGTTTCTCAGCATGGGTAAGGATTGCGTAACAGGCAAATCTGTTCATCAAGGGTGGCCTCAACAGTGACTTTCTCTTTTTGACACATTTTTAAATCTCTCCAGCAAATTAAGTCAGCACCTTACAAACAATCTAAGCGCAGGCAAAACAGATTTCATCCCCAATTCATTTTGTCTCTCTGAGCAAGTTGTGGTCTCATTCCACATATTTCACAACTTCCACCTCTCTGTTCTTGACCCAAAATTGTTGCTTCAAAATGCATTTGAAACAAGTTAACAGCATTTTCAAAGATGAGACTCTGATGCTCCAGTACACAGAGTCATTGTGTTGTTTACATATTTGATCAAAGCACTAAAGCTGGAGTGCTGCTGAGCTCTCTCCAGTCAGAGAAACCTTCAGCAGTCTGACCTTCAGCTTTCTTGACTGGGTTTCTAATTTCTGCAGTTCAGTCGGATGCCTAAGGATGATGATGAATTCACCCTGTAGGAGTACTAAGCCAAAGATACACAGGAGATGAGTAAATAGAGTAAACCCAGGTCCCAAAATTAGAACTCTACCTACAATTGCCTCATGAAATTCCTTGCACCTTTGTTTCTGAATACTTGACCTTGGAACCTTAAAATACTCTTTCAGATTTAAGAAGAAAATAAACACAAATAATCGAAGTCATTAGCATTTGGAACATATTTATCCACTGTATAAACCTTTGTTGTATAAACATAATGAGCAGCAGCTTTTGAGACCAGGGTAGAAGAGTAGAAATGGGCACCTAACTCCAGTTAACAGGAACCTCTATGGCATACGCTTCTCTAGCCTGTACTTCTCAGTTCAACTGGGGATTCTATTTCCTCCCTGAAAATTAAGGCATCCCTCTTAAAAACAACCAACCAGCCAAAAACCCCAAACAAATACATTTGACAAACAAAGAGAATTACCACAACAATAGGAAGCAGCAATGCTTGAACCTCATACATACACTGCTGACAGGCCTCCTGCAAATCAAATCTGCATTAAATCTAAAATCCAGTTAATGTAACTGCTTGGTTTCATTAATTTGTCTCTTTGGGGAGGCTTTTCTGTGTGCTTCTTTTTGGTAGAGCTTCGTAAATAAATAGTATCTTCAATATTCTTAAAATGAGATTGTCCTTTCTCCCACTAATGTTCCTACCAGGTGGGACAACTTCTCTCCCACAGGCAAACTGGCTAGCAACATTCACTTGTGCTTTAAAATTGAAATTCAATTTTCAATTCTACATGCATGTTTACAAGCTGTCACACCCAATAACTTATCACTTAATGTAGAGCAAACTATACTCAAAACATCAAAAGAATCTGTCTGGAATTAATTTCTGAATTCTCTAAAATACTAACTTTCATGCAATGCATGAAATGACATGTAGAGTACAAATTATTCTGAAGTAAGTAAATTCATGCTAATTTGGCATTAGGGAAATTGTTTCTGAAGCAAATTTTTCACTTGTTAAGCTTTCACTCATTAAACTCGTACCCACTGATGAGGAAAAGATATGGACAACTAAATATTCATCTTAAAGATCTGTTGACACTGGAAATTAGGAAAACAAAATGTATTGAAATGTGGATTGATTTACGTATACAAAGACAGTTTAAAACTTTTTGCACAACATTAAAGTCTTTTGTGGGACAAAAACAACAAATCACTTTGGAGCAAAACGTGCAAACAAAAAAGCATTTTTATTGAAGCCAAGCATGGAACAGAGAAAGTAATTAAACTCAGACTAAACCTCTCTTTCAGAATATTAGGAATCGTTTAATTAGAGACCAGCATCAAACTGAACTACCCCGTATTTTCCACTTACCATCCACTCAGGTTCAGAAGCCTGAACTTGCTCACCTTGTCCAGGTTTTAGGCCAACCTGAGTGTCAGATTTCAGTGTTCTCAAACTACAGAGAGGTGCAGGATGAAACTTATTCAAGGCTTGATGAAATGGGACACTGTATTCCCATTTTCTATCTCCTGTCAATTTTCTATAGTTTAGATCACCTTTGAAAAGAAGCAAGTCTGACTTCTGTAGCTCAGCATACAAGTCAGGAGCAACTTCACTCATACTGGAAAAGTCATGTGGTAAAGTCCAAAACATGTGGTCACAGAAAACCCAAACCCCCTTTTTCAAATTGCCCTCCCAGTTTATCCCACATCTAGACATCCACATATGATTAGCTGACCCCAGCTGTTTAATAGTCCAGTTAAAATCATGCTTTGTGGTATCTGATACATACCATGGAATACTTTTTCCATGAAAATAGACTTCATCAGCTAGCTTCGATGATAACAAGAAATCAGCCAACACAAGATCACTTACAAGTTCAAATCCAGCATTATCCAGGATTATGTCAACTCTAACATTACTTCTTTCTGTTCTATTTTTTTTGGTATTTACAAGTAGTGACCAAACTTTTTCCAAATCATTCACTAAGATGTAAGGTACCATGTTTTCCAGGGATTGCAAGGGACTAGATTTCTGAGAGCTGTCTTGACCAGCTGAAAAAGAAAGGTCACACTTATTGCCCCACAATGACACCTAGAAAGAAGAAAAAAAAACATTTGCAAAGTCTCACTGTAGTTAGATTTTAAACTTTACATACACTAAAGATTTTGTTTCCTTGTTTTCAGTTTAGGCAATAAAGGCTCTAACTCCACATATTCTTCCCAGCTTTAATAAAACTCAGCTTCTTGTACAGATATCTCAACGTAGACAAGATTTTGTGGAAGAAACCAAACAAAGCTCTGTATTTACACGGGCATCAAAAGTGACAAAGACGGAAGATTTAGATCAACATAAACACACTGATCACAAAGCTCAAAACAGAAATATTCTCCATACTGCAATTCCAAAAAATATCAGTGGTAACACAGAAAAAGGAATATTAAAAGCAGCTTTATTTCCTTATTACATGCAGCCAAATAAGTATTTTAAGTATATATATTTTAAGTACTCGTTAAGGAGCCCTTTGTAAAGATTCATCAGTACTCGGTGTGCACTGCTGCCAGCTAACGGACTTATGTATAATCCTGTGATACTTTGGTGTTTCTACCCAAAGGCATTATATTCCAAGAATAATGCTGTTATAAAGCTTTTAAACCACTTCTGACCCAGACTGACTTCTAATTTTTTCTCCAAAGAAATCTAAAAAACATTTAAAGTGCCAACTAAAATTAACTGTTTTAAGAAATTATAGGTAAATATCAAAAAGGTCATCTGGAACTTGACTTAAAATGTTTGAGAGATACTGGTTTTGAAGGAAGAAGTGGTGGATTTTCATATACCTAATGAAGACCAGCAGTTAATAAAAAAGTGTCATATTTATACAAGTACACAAAATACAAATATTTTCAGAATAGCAGCAATACAGTATGGCTATCAGGACTTCATCCCACTTCTACAAACAATAGATCCATATTTTAATTTCCATATGAAGTTCAGATTCTTTATAACCTCAAATTCTTGTTTGTTTCATAGGAGAAATATTTTAAATACTTGTGTTAAGCACTACCAATTACCTGCAATAGCTTAAAAAGCTCCTCCTGAAGTTGCTTTTCATCTAGATCCTTGATGTTCTTAAGAAGTTCCTGAAAGTAAGTGCATAAGGCAATAATAGCTTCTTGGGATTCAAAGAAATTTTGAGCCTTTCCTTCCTTAAATACGTCAAAGTTGTCAATAGGTGGGCTAAAAAGAGAAGAACAAATATGTTGGCATACTTCCTGCATTTTTCATGACAGCACATGCAAATGAAGCTCAAAGGTGAGCTCTTTTAGACTGTATTACAGGCCCTAGTTAGATTTTCCACTTCTAATTTGTCATACTATATTTTCACACATTTCCATAACAGCCCGATGTTGTATCTTGCTAAAACAGACACTATGCAAGGCATCTTTACATAACAATATATTCTGAAAGTGAACAAGTATTCAATCACAGCAATTCCGGGAACTGCCCATACAGTAAGCATTTTGAACTCCAATCTCCAGACAAGAGAATTAAAACTGTAACATACAAGTGAACCAAAGTCGAGAAACGCTGGCCTGATTTTAAACGTGCTTGTGTGTGCTGGAGTGTACTTCCCATACCAAATTCTCTTACAGTGACAGGAAGTTATTCCTATGAAAGTCTTTACTAGGATTTTGGAAAATTACCACGACAAATGAGAATGTTGTAATATATAAAAATTATAGACCAATCTATTATGAGACATATTTGCACTAAGACCTTTCAACAAATGATTGAACTTCCATCCAAGCATCTGCTTAAGAGCAATTAATTAATGGACATTAAGAAACTCAAAGCTTACTAATGAAAAGTATCTGCTCAGCTTTTAAAGTACAATCCAGCGGAGCAACTTCATATTTGACGCTTTTGGTACAAGAGTTCAAATTACACAACATACCAGTAGAAACTGAGCCCCATTACTGTGTTTGCATCTCCGCAACACGAAGGGTAAATCCAGTACTCGTGGAGCTTTCAAATTTTTTTGGCAGCAACAAGATCTTAAACTGTTCATTCCTACCCCATGACGTTGTACTGGCACACCTCCATGGTACCAGCACAACAAGTTTTTCCTGCCCAGTTATTTTTAACCAGTGTCAGCTCCCAAAGTTCGATGCAACACATGCTCTGCAAGCACTGCTGTAACTAAGAAGCTGGTGTAGAATGAACAACAGGGGCTGCTTAAGATGGGTCTACTGCTCTAAGAAACAGTTCTCAAATGGTAATTTCAGATTTCAAGCAGCAAAACAAGTTAGAATTCCCAACAGGTTTGCGGCTCTCATATTCTGTGTTTAAGGCTTAAGAGAAAATTCTACACCAACAAACCTTTTAGAAATGCTACATGATTTTCATATCTCAATTCACATTAGTTTGCAAGGTCAAGCTATACAGTCAAGCTTAAGAGTTTCCATGCAGACCAACTCACCAAAACTGAAGCATAAAAAAATGAATAAGCTTCAAATTCTGCTGAATTGAAGGAGTAGAAGTATTAATTTTAAATCTGAGGTGCAAGATAAGGAAAAAGGAATATGGTAAAAGCTTAAAATTTTCCTTTATCTTACTCCTCAGCTGTCTTTCTCCCAAAATAAAAATGGGAAAGAGCAATGTTTTGCAAATTAATACACCAAGCCAGTAAATACTTACTTCTGTGCTAATGCTGCATGGATTCTTCGATACATGTAACACTCTACATACAGCCAAGGGGACTGAAACCAACTTGGTTCTCCACTTCCGTTTGGTAAATTTCGTTGGTAGTCCAGGTATTGGTTCCACAGTGCAACATCAGGCAGCTCATCTTCCAAAGGGGTCACTGGCTTGTCTGTTTGCAGCTCATTCCGCAGCTTGGAGAGGAAAGATATAGCTCTCTTCTCTGCTTCAACACCCTTCTGAAAAAAGGGGAGAACAAAAGTTCCTATTCTGTACCTTTATTCCTGTAGAGACACAGATCAACTGTTCATGGAATGTGCAATATTCTAATTGCCAAATGAGAGTTCCTGACAAATCAGAGCTCGATTCAACAAAATATGTTTTGGTGAATAAAGCTCACTTCAGATCCAACATCCTAAAATGAATTCCATATGGAATTTCCTTTTAGATTGGACTTTTTGCTTATTAGAGGTGAAGAGAGTGTTGAAATGCAGTCATGTTCAGAAAGTGTTACTGTCTATCAAACACTGCATCAACACAAAAACCCAAGTAAGTGATGCAATTGCAGAAGTGATAGATCAGAAAAAGGTTAGACAGAAAGGTGTGTTACAAAACTAATCAAAAACAGCTACTAGAAAGAAATTATTTTAAAAAACATCGGACAAAAGGATTGAGGCAAACAAGTAATGACTGTATAAGACGCCAGTAAAAACAAGGCGGAGAAGGAGTCTCAAAGACTAGGGGGGACGTAAACATCAGGGAAAATAGGGACCTTACTCTTACCTCACCATGTTCTTCAAAAAATTCATTTTTATGTCGATGCAGAGTATCAATAACTCTCGTGAGGATCTGGGGCAGTCTGTCTTTAATGGTAAAATATGCAAAGGATCTAAAAAAGAGAGGATCAATATTTTATTATTGTCAGCAAATGATGAAATAGCTTCAATTTCTAAAACCAAATGCATGATCTTTGTGCTAGTTTGGGCTGGGGTAGAGGTAATTTTCTTCACAGTAGCTGGTATGGGGCTGTGTTTTAGATTTGTGCTGGAGACAGTGTTGATAACACAGGCATGTTTCCCTTACTGCTGAGCACAGCTTGCATAGAGTCCAGGCCTTTTATGCCTCACCCTCCCCCAACACCGAGGAGGCCCTTGCACAGGGCATTGGGAGGGGACACAGCCAGGACAGCTGACCCTAACCGACCCAAAGGCTATTCCAGACCATATGGTGTCATGCTCAGCAGTGGAAACCAGGAGGAAAAGTTGGCCAGGGAGCCACTGCCTGGGCATCAGTAAGTTCATGGTGAGCAATTGTTTTCATTTGACTTACTTGTTTTTCTTGGGTTCTAGTTCTCTTTGCTCTTTTCATTACAATTTATTCTCATTCCAATTATTAAATTGCTCTTATCTCAGCCCACAAGATTTCTCACTTTCACCCTTCCCATTCACTTATCTCCACCAAGTTGAGCTGTGTGGTGATTGCTGCCAGCTGGTCTTGTAACACAACAGTATTAAAAGTAGCTTTACATGCCTTTAAAGTAGTGGACAGCAATAGAAAACAAAGCCAAAAGAAAACAAAAGAAAATTCAAACTGGTCAGGTTCTTGTGACTACTTTCGCAGAAAATTATAAACAGCAGTCTTTTCAAGGAAAAAAAAGCTAAATGACTGGCCTTGCCAAAGCATCGAAAAATTGCAGTGAATTCTAGGCTAAAACGCGACCTCTATTGCTCAGATACCCAGATGCAAAACCAGGGAAAAGTAAAACGAAAAGCGCAGATATCTGCTCAAAGTTTATCACGTATCTCATACCAACAAGAAACGCGCTCTCCATTATATACTTGATTTACATTTTCTCTAAAAGCTGTTTATGTATGAGGACATAGTAGAGTAGAACGCGGCCAGGCCCGCAAAGAGCGCAAACACAGCCTGGAGGATGATTTTTATTGTGAGATTTCTACCCGGTCCGTCGGAGCCCCCGAGCCGAGCAGCAGCACAAGGGGCACGGGACCGGCGCCGACACCGCTCCACGGCCCGCTCCGGCCTCTGATTACAGCGGCGCCAGCGCCGCGCCCGCAGCGCCGCCTACGGGCCCCGCGCGCCGCCGGCGCTGCTGTCC